>CM068376.1:311828719-312428719 GCA_034769895.1 Magicicada septendecula
ATTATCGGCAACTACTAGTATAGTCTAGATCAGTGGTTCCGAAAGTGGGGTCCACAGACACTTTTAAAGAAATTTCAGACTAATGGTTTTAATAATGTCTTTAAATCATGTCGTGAAGCAGATCTGTTTGTCATCGAACTGACTAGAGCACCGCATCAATGCAGAATTGATCACACTGTTTTAGTCCACGTATAAGCACTGTATAAGATAGAGCCGTGGTTGGAAAAGTTAAGAAATAAACTTGATGTCGAGAGTGACTTAATACTGAAATTATCAGACATTAAACCTAATACTGCAGAGCTAGTTGTTGAAAAGCAGCTTCATTGTTCACATTAAACTATGTTTGATTTAATTATTATTATAATTTTGCACAAGAGAGTTTTGATTTTAATACATTTTAATTAAAATATAAGAGTTTGTATTATATTTACTGTTTGTTTTATTTCGGAACTCAGACGGGGTCTGTGAAATTTTTAATTTGAGAGGGGGGTCCGCGGACTGAAAAGTTTGGGAACCACTGGTCTAGATTGTTCCAGAAGTATATTCTAGAATCTTGTAGAACTAACTGTGATAGCAATAAATGTATTTGTAAATTGACACAGAACGTTCTAGTGTATTCTATAATTAGTGACCATCAATATTGTAACGGTACAGAATGAAGGGGTCTGTAATCTAAAGTTTTTTCCCTAACCAGAGTATATTTTGTTAACGGACTGTAGCTCCGTGTAAGGCACAGCATATTACCAAAGCGCAAGTTATCAGCAAAGGTGCGCATTCACGCGTACGCGCGCACATGTCGGCCAGCGTTCCCACGAAAATGGCACGAACATACATTCCATAGCCGCACATGAGAGCCAATCAGCGTTCGAATTTACGAACACGTGGCCAGCGAGACGGGCTGCTGAACGGACCCACGCTTCGCCTGACGCTGGATATTAAAAACGAGTCTTCAACCTGTACAGTCGTTAATTCAACCATAGTCTCGGATGAGTTCTTGGTAGGCCGAAAAAGTATTAAAGTAGGCCTACCAAGTAGTATAAAAAGTACAACCAGTGTTAATAATGAAGTGACGATTAAATGACGTTAAACTTTGGTCGGAGTTGAGAGTGTTTAGTGAAAACAGTTCCGGACAACATTTGGATATTACGCAAATAGGTAACAAGTATAAAGGCAGATTCATTTGGCCAAAACATTATAAATCATTAATGAGCTCATAAATAAAACGGGGGTAAAATTAATTAATAGAGTGACAGCGTGTATGTACGAAAAAAATAACGGGGGAAAAATAACGTAATAGTACTGGTTTATAAGTAGGGGTTATTATTATAAGATAAGATGTAATAGATGTCAATAGAAAGAAGTAATTAAAATAAGAGAGAGAGAGAGAAGTAATTCAATTTGAATAAATGAATAAGATTTGTTTTAACAGAATGTAACCATGTGTTAGCGTAGTTATTTCGTCGTTACCATTTCCTAGTGTTCTGTGCTGAAAAATTCGTCTAACGTTTCCGGGAATCTTCTGAATTGGGGGGAAGTCAGATGACAAAATTGTCCAGTTTTAATTAAGGTAATGCATAAAGGTTTCCATATCTGTCCTGCAAAGATATTGGTGGCGACTCTGAACTTCTGATGGAATTTATAAAAAGGTAAGTAGCGAAAAAAGATCGCAGATAAGGTTCTGGCAGAGTATTATTTTATTTATTTATTTATAATTTGGGTGTAACTTCACAAATGGCGACTCGCTGCCAGGATCCGAGTATAACTTTATACGAGGTAGACCTGTTTTAAGCACAGAATATAGGTTATGGTAACGGCGTATGTGTGAATAATTATCGTATATAATTACGTTGCGTAAATTAGGTTGTTTTGGTAGCGTACCGGTAAATTGCTTGTGAAATTATTGTGTTTACTTTTTCATTTGGATAACGAGTTTATGTGTGGAGTATTTTGATTGGGCATGTATAATTATTGTATTATATAAAGGGTACCGTATTATAATAAAAAATTAGGTTAGCATGGCTGAGGCACGAGAAACCGTAATAGACACATGGGAGAAATTCTATGACGAGTTACGGAGGTACAGTATATGGAAGAAATGACTGATGATGATTGGCGTAAATTTAATGATAATCTTAAACAAAATCCGGAATTATCGATTTTATAATAGAGAATAGGGGTGTCATTATTAGTGATGATAAAAAAACGAGCTAAAGAGTTAAGAGAACAAACGGAAGAGTGTAAACAAGAAAGTAAATTAAATCCGGTAATGGATAAGAAGGTAAGTGAAGGTGTTAGTGAAAGTAAAAATTAATAGTGGAAGAGGTAGTGTTAGAGAATAAAATATTGAATAGTGATGATAATGATGAGAGTGTAGGGGTGGTAGAAAATGGTACAGATATAGGTAAGTGGAGTATAAACAAAAATAACGAAGAAATAATTAACGAGGTAGGTGATAGTTATAAAAATAGGTTGACAAGTAGTAGTGATGAGAATATAGTAGTAGTTGAAAAGGTAAGTGAGAATAACAATGATATAATTAAAAATATGGTGCTAGAGAGTAAGGTGGTTAATATTGAGAGTGATAATGAAGTGTTTGTTGAAGTAGAGTTTAATAGCGAAGTATTAGCGAGTGTTGATGAAATTGAGAGAGAGTGTGAAAATGAGAGATTAGGTGGGCAAAGGGCAGATTTTCCCCGAGTATATTGTGAAACAGAGTTTTCACAAATGTTTTATGAGGACAGAGTTCCCTCCCATGGTTATAGAGACGAGGTGTCTCTAAGTAGGACCCCTTTTGTGTATCATGAGTTCCTTGGAAGAGCCAAGATGTGTCATGATAACGTTGTGTTACCCTTTGCATGGAGTGATAGAGACAAAATGAAATGGTGTTATGAGAGGTATTTTGAGAGAGAGAGAATGATAGAGATGTTTACGTTAAGTAGAAGCTATAAGGAGTTAAAAGAGAGGTTAAAATTTGAAAAAATAGATGATATGAAATACTTACCTTGTGAAATAAATATTGATGATTATTTTGATGATACCACTGTAGATGATGAGCACTTACCTTGTGAGGTGATGGACATAGAAGACGAGTATGACGATATAAATTACCTGGGGATAACGAATAATATTAAGGGATATAAATTACCTGGGGATAACGAATAATATTAAGGGAGACTGGACAAGAATAACTAATGTTGACAAGGTTTATGAAATAATAAAAAGGAATAATCCTATAAATTATTATGGTATAACGAATGACACAGAGATAATGGGTTATTATCTAAATAATAATAACGATATGTATATAATGAAAGATGAAAATTATTATGTGAAAATAAGATGGATTTTCGATGATGGTGGTTAGAAACAATGAATGAACATTTAATTATTTTAGTTTATGGTGATAACTTGGCTAAATTATGAAATGAGGAATGGTAAACAATAATGATATGACGAAAAATTTTAGATAAATTTATAGTGAGGTTAATTGTGTTTGTATAATAGGTTAGGTTGTACTATGTATTTCATGTAAACACTGTATGTATGCAATACGAATGGATTTAGTAATAATAATATTATCAGACTAAGTAAATAACGAGAGTTTATAATGCAAATGAATTGTAATTGTTTTGAAGTAAGGTGATTAAAGTAACTTAGTGTTTTTTAAAACTGAATTAAATAATTTGAGATGAATTAATGAATTAATTTGAAACGTTGTATAAATAGATTTTGATAATGAATTTAAAAGATTTTATATGATTTGAACTGTATAATAAACAGTAAATGAGTAAAAGTAAAATGTGTTTAGTTGTGGAGTTATATGGTTGTTATAATGTTTCAGAAGGTACATATGGTTGTACGTTATATTTGTGGTGGTGAGAATTGTTTATAGTTTGAGTTTATGACAAGTGATTATGTGTTCATTTGATGGAGTGATTGACCGTATGTAAGTATGAATTTTGATAACGACTTTGAAGTAAAGTAAAATGTTTGAATAATAAATGTTGAATGAGTTTAAAAGGTTCTAAATTAGGTGATTAAATTAATGTGAGGTAGTTATGAATTTCTAGTGTAATTTTCAATGATCATATTAATGTAAAATGTGGAAAAAGATGGAGTTTGGGTGATGATTATTTCAAAAAGGCATTAAGGCAAAGTTAATTTTAAATGGGTGTTAGACAAAATAAGAATTTTGGGAATAAAAGTAATACAGAAACGGGTTAATAATAGGGACACAGTAGCGGGAGTGCATGTATGGAGAGAAAGTGAGAGTGATGTAAATGGAGAGTAAATAGGTGGTGGTGAAATTTTGTAGTGAGGGTGGTGTGGTAAGAAGTCCTCAACGCAAGGCGTTGTGGCGGGAGGTGAATAGTTTTAAATGAGGTTTGGCGGAGTTACCTGGGAGAGGCCAGGAACTAATAAGGGAGTGAGTATAAGGGCAGGGAACACACATCCTAGGTATAAAGAGGGTATCAGGTATTTTGTAATAAGAGGAGAATGATTTAAGTGGAGTTAAAGAAATTAGTGGAGGTAAATATTATTGAGAGATCGGTGTCACCCTATGCAAGTCCGTTAGTGGTCGTTAGAAGGAAAAAGGTGGGTAAGGTTATTTAATGCCCATTCAATAAATCAAATCATTGTGAACGACTGAGAATCACCCGAGCTAATTCATAATGAAAATATTTAATAGAAATTCAGAACTGAAATGTAATAATAAATGTAACAAGTTAAGAGAATTTGAAACTAAACTTAAAGTTGAAATGTTTGTAAATTTTATTCAGATGCAAATGAGATATTTATTTTAATGGAATGAGGTTTAAGTTCTTTATGAATGTTTACGTTGTACTATGTTTATTATGTTAGTGTGTAGGAATTGTAAACATGTATTGTGTATAAATGGTAATAGTAATCTATCTTGGTAACAAAAAAAAAACAAAATGGAATTTTAATTGGAGTTGGTAAATGAAGTTGAATTATTTGGGAATTTAAATTTTTTAATTTTGTTTGTTGTGTCTAACCTAAAGTGTATAGGTTACAGAAGTAAAAATAATATAGAATATATAATACAGGAAAATGTAATATGTTCAAGTTAAGGATACATGTGTTAAAAAATATTGTTTCTTTAAGTAGTTCATTGAGATATACAACCAGTACTTTCCTAAAAGGCAAACCAGTACGACTAAGGGGAAACAAGTCAGTTAATCAGTTAAGGATGTGGTATGTTGAAAAGCCAGTTATTGATATTTTTTCTTAATTGTTACAGAGTTTGGTGATACTGTGGCGGGTACGTGTCTGACTTTGCGGTGTTTGGATCTCGAGAGGGAAGTCCAGTAGAGTCATGCAGGTGCAGCCGCAGTCACCAGACTAGGGGGGAGAGTTACCCATGATTTTAGTAAGGATTTAAGGGGGGTTGTTGGCGCCATATTCTTGCTGGTCCTCTTAGGTTTTAGCAATGAGAGTTTTTCTCTTTCGGCAGAAAACCTCTCATTGGGGGGGGGTATTGTAACGGTACAGAATGAAGGGGTCTGTAATCTAAAGTTTTTTTTCCTAACCAGAGTATATTTTGTTAACGGACTGTAGCTCCGAGTAAGGCACAGCATATTACCAAAGCGCAAGTTATCAGCAAGGGTGCGCATTCACGCGTACGCGCGCACATGTCGGCCAGCGTTCCCACGAAAATGGCACGAACATACATTCCATAGCCGCACATGAGAGCCAATCAGCGTTCGAATTTACGAACACGTGGCCAGCGAGACGGGCTGCGGAGCGGACCCACGCTTCGCCTGACGCTGGATATTAAAAACGAGTCTTCGACCTGTACAGTCGTTAATTCAACCATAGTCTCGGATGAGTTCTTGTAACGGGGCTAAAAGGGAGGGGTTTTTATTTTATTATAAAATCATAAATTTGTTTACATCTGTGTGGCCAGCCACGTGTTAAATAAAAGTTTTAGTTCAAACAAAGAAGTTGTGAGGTGTAGCTGTATGATGGAATGCGTCCAGGTGCAACGACGCAATACCATTCTCGGAACTGTAGTGTTGAGTGACACGCGCAAACACCAGCAGGTGCGCAACCGACGCCAAGAAGCGAAAAAACAACATGGCCTGATTGTGAATTCTGTGTGACATGTGCTTTCGATAAGGCGGAAGTCTTGAGGAAATCCCACCTACCTTTGTGACGGAAACCAGTGGACACTAGATTTCGTCTACTGCCAACACCCACAAATAACACGTATTGTGGATGCAACTCCTCAGACTTTAGCAGCAAAGGCTGTGAACAGCGAAGAAATTTGTTAATACCAGCAGGCAGTGAGTTCCCGTAGTGCAAAACCGTGGGGAGGGAACCACGAAAAAGCGTCTCCACAGTTCATCTCACCTACAGGCCGCATGCGGTCCGTATAAAATTTTACTAAAAGTTTTTTTTAAGGTCGGCCGACCTCGCCGGTGAGAATCCGGAAAGGTTATCCAAACAAGTGAAACAGTAACTCAGAATGTTAAGTAAAGTGCGGGAACCGAAAATAAAATGTGATAAATCGAAGAGAAAAAACTTTAGGACGGTTACGAGGAACGCGGCGCATAACGACGAGAGGAACGACGCAAGTTGGGTAATCGTCGAACAGAATTAATTATGTCATTTTAAAAGAAACAAAAAGGGTTTGCTAAATCAAATAAATACGGGGTTTTTATAAATTGGTATGTGAGTTGAGTGTGGGCATTGCTGGGCCGCCTTAATAAAATAACAAAGTAAAAATGTAGAATAAGTTGGTTGAAATGTATTGCTACGACAGCGTAGAACAATCTAGGCGTTTATCGAATGTCCCAGAAAGATCTCGACGTAAGCGTGTGGTGTACGTGCTACTAAACGCATGTTGCGAGAATTTTCTCGCACTTTGCCAGCCTTCGCTCGGGCGCTCGGACTGTGTCAAGGCCGCAGCAATTACGTAGTTCGCGAGAGATAAGACGCAGTTTGGAAGCTTCTGGTGTGTGTAGCGTAACTATAAACACATCGCGTCGCGGCCTTAGTTTCTCAGTTCAATGCGAGATTTTTGACTGTGCGGTTCGAGAGTATTAGTGCGATATATTTACAGAGCGGTTCGAGTTATTACGGTGTACGTTCAAGTAGTTATTAGTGAAGTGTTGCGTTTTATATTCGGACGGTATAATTGTAATACAGTTGAGTTTTAATATTAGTGGACATTTTATTGCGTATGAACAATTTCATTTGATTTGTTGTAGACATTGTGTTATTAATTACGAACTGTTTTACTATAACAATTAAAGGTGTGATTAGTGACTTAATTGGTGTCTTGTACTTATTTTGTTTCCACTGTACTTACGACGATCGAGTAGACCGTCGTAACAGTGGTGTCAGAACTGGGATGGAACGGTTAACAGTGGAAACAGTGGACGCTTTGTACAAGACGAGTGTAATTCATAATTAATCGAAAAACAATGGATGCCAGTCAGATGATGGAAAATTTCCAGGCGCTGTTGTTGCAGACAGAAGAACGACGACGACAGGATGCAGAGAAAGCGGAAGAGAGACAGAAAACCCTCCTGCTGGAAGCAGAGGAGAAACGCAGACAGGAGGCGGAAGAAGCAGAAAAACGACAGGATGAAAAACGCAGGCAGGAAAGGGAAGAAGCTGAGGAACGTCAGAAAGCACTAATGCTAGAAACAGAAGAAAGACAAAAAGATAAAACGGAAGCTCTCTTTGAAACTATGCAGAAACAGTTGCAAGAACACAGTACCGCAGAATTGGGTATCCTACGAGGTGAGCTTAATAAACAAGTTACTAAAATATCGGAGGTACAAGAGTCAATGACATTAAAAATAGCTGAAGTAGAAAAATCTGTCTTGACTGTTGAAGAATCGATGTCTACAAAAATATCTGTTATAGAAGAATCTGTGTCAAATAAAATATCTGCAGTAGAAAACTCGATGGCAAACATAAGAGAACAAATTAAAACTGAAGTTGAACAGTGCATGAAGATTCAACCAAAACAAATTTCTGAACAGACTGTACCAGTGATCAAGACAGAAAATAAGTTAACAGAGAAAGTCACTTTGCCTGCAGTAGGGACAGTTCATGTCAAAGATCCAACCTTTGACGGAAGCACTCACTGGGCAACGTACCTCCGCCAATTTGAAGCTGCTGCATGCGCAAATAATTGGACAGAAAAAGACAAGGCTGTTTCACTTGTTCTTGCATTAAAAGGACCCGCGGCAGAACTACTACAGAAAGTGCCACCTGACAGCCAGAAAACCTATGCCGAGTTGATAAAAGCTCTGGAATTACGGTATGGTGATAAACATTTGCGAGATGTGTACTGCACCCAGTTGAGAGCAAGGCGACAACATTCCGGGGAAAGTCTTCAAGAGTTTGAAGCAAGTATCGACAGACTAATTAGACTGGCCTATCCTGAAGCGCCAGAAGATTTTCGAACGCGTTTTGCGATGCAGACATTTACTGCCGGTGTCCGAGATAACGAACTACAGCAAGTGTTACGAATGGCAAGACACCAGAACAGTGCGGACGCCCTGGTACATGCTTTGCAATTTGAGGCCGCCAAATCAGCGTCTGGTTGGACAAGTCATAAAGTGCGCGAGCTAAAAGATCGCGACGGCACAGACGATGAGGAGGAAGAACAAGGAACAGAGACTCGACGGTCGGCGCCACAGAATAAAATAAGAAAGGATGGAAGACCGAAGTTGTGACGATTTCATTAATAAAAATATGTTAATTAATTAAGTTGATAATATATAAGCGGGAAAATTTTAAATTCTTAATAAAATCTCACATTGTAAACTAAATCTTATGGCAATCATTTAATAATAATAATATTTAATATAAGTCTAATAATAAAAATAAATGGGAATGGAATTGTACAGAAAGGGTAAAGCTTATTAATTTATTCCTGCATAAACAAGAACTGACCAGAATTAACTTGTTTTCTGACCCCTAAATAAACTAAGAATTATTGTAAATTTGTTATTATTTAAATAATTAATTAAGACCATTGTTACGTACTTTGATAACTTCTGCAACTAAGAATATCACGATTTAATTATTTAATCAACCGTAGTCCTTTAATTAAAATTAGAAAAACGGAACTACTTTTATGTTGCCTAGTAATTGTCTTGAGATTACTACGCTCCCCTTAACTATTTTCTTCCACTTGTAATGGAGCGCTCACGCCGTAAGCAGCGTAAAGCGTTGTTTCGCTACGTGTATATATAAAAATGTGAAAGGGTTGATACAATGACTATTTAAATAAGTAATTTGTGTGGTGATGACATCTCTCTATATTATAAAATAACTGACTATGTAAATAATACAGTATTACAACCTAGTAGGTGATAGTCAACTAATCTATCATCATGTGAAGTGTATAACAGTGAAACAAACTTTCTATCAATGTATTCTAACTACAAGAATTACTAAGAATAACTACAGTCGCCTGAGATGAATGTACCACACCAGGAATGATTTCACATACTTCTAGAACTTCACCATCACAGTATGATAAGGTAACCAACTGAACTTCAAGAAACATCAGGAGGACCGAAGGACGAATTCTGCAGCAACTTCAGGAAACACACAGGTGACATGGAGGCTTGTCTTCCATGGTTAAGAGTTACAAAATTATAAACCCAAAAAGACAATTTAAATTATCGTATTAAAGACTTTAAAACTTATGTTTAAATGTAATAACATTAAGGACTTTAGAAACCTGACATTTTAGGTAACATGTAGTATAAAATCTAATAACGCTAGTTATAGCAAAAAGGTAAAGTTTAAACTAAAAGTTTTGTTGTTTTAGAAGATTAGTAAAAAACCATTCTTCAAATGGTTAGAGTTTCAATATTGTACATGGCAAGGTGACCATAATTCATTTAATATATTTAATCCCGGATCCGTGGAATTAATCAATAAGATGTACATCATATTTTGAGGCCCCATTGTAAAGTAGTAATTTATATATTTAATCATATAGTAAACTATATTGTTTGAGAACTTTCAATAGAGAACTTAATCACCAAATGTAATAAAGAGATGTCATCTAAGTACCGAGTAAAATGAGTGCATAAATCAACAGTCTCCCCTTCCTAATATCCTGCTATATAAATTGTTTATTTGTTGTGATTATTTTCAGTGCTTCACAACGAAGGCAGCCGGTATAATTGGCACATCCAATTATTACTGGTTCCCTAAGTTATAACTCAAGAGAAGAGGTTATAAAGTGTTATCGATGTGGGAAACCTGGACATCTACAACGAGATTGTCGGGTTAGAATTCAGCAGCAGGGAAACGAGCAATAGTCGGTGCAACGGGGCGTGTGCTGACTAACTGGAGGAACGAAGCCCCTAGAGAATACGCAATTTCTACGCTTCAGAAAAACACCGGGAGCTTGGTAGTTACCGGATTTGTTCAAGAAAGGCCAACCTCGATTACAGTTGACACAGGCGCAACAGTTTCTATTGTGCGCCCCGACGTGGTGAAAGATCTCAAGCCAATCTGGTGCTCTTGCAGCTTGCGAACAGCTACTGGACGGCCTGTAAAAGTGTATGGAAAAGTGGAGATACACCTACGCCTCGGTAGACTTGAGTTTAATCATCAAGTACTTGTTGCAGACATTGTGGATGAAGCAATTCTTGGTGTGGACGTTATGAACGCATACGGATTTATAGTCGACTTCAAAAACAATGTCTTGAGAATCGGAGGCGAAAAGGTAATGCTATCAACAATGACGACAGCAGAAAAATCGATGGACGTCATAAACCAAGTGGCCGTAACTGTTCCGCCAAACTCCGAAAAGATCATCATGGTTAGAACGGCGGTAGATACTAGGGGCAATCAGTGCTCTATATTCGAACCCCAGGTAGTCAGCACACCGGGCATACTAATTGCCAGAAGTTTAGTAAAACCTGACGAAACCGGAAATGTACCTATTAGAGTGGCGAATATTTTGGATCAAGCTACCACTTTACAAAGCAATACGCTCCTAGGCAAATTGACTCCTGTGGCCTGGGTAGCCGGAATAACGCAACGAAGACCCAGTTCTTCGGATACTTCTAAATTACCAGAGGAACTGCAAGAATTATTGAACAGATCTTCTAACGACCTCTCAAGTGGTGAGGTAAAAGAACTCGGACAGTTTTTACACGAATTCAAAGATTGTTTTGCAGTTCGGGGACAGTCACTGGGAAGAACCTCTCTTGTGCAACATCGCATCAATACTGGGGACACAACACCGATACGCCAACCTCCTCGAAGGCCTCCATTATCTAAACAAGAGGAGATGTCTCGGTTAGTACAGGACATGTTGACAGAGGGAGTAATTGAACCTTCGTCAAGTGCTTGGTCTTCCCCTGTAGTGCTGGTAGCGAAGAAGGATGGTGGATTGCGTTTCTGCGTAGACTACCGGAGGTTAAATGATGTTACAAAGAAAGACTGCTATCCATTACCTCGCGTTGACGATACACTCGACACGTTGTCCGGAGCACAGTGGTTTTCCACATTGGACCTGAAGAGTGGATATTGGCAAGTGGGTCTTCATCAAGAAGACAAGGAAAAGACCGCTTTCTCGACCCCAAGTGGCTTATTCCAATTTAACGTCATGCCATTTGGACTCTGTAATGCACCGGCAACATTTGAGAGATTGATGGACCTGATACTCCGAGGCCTGACGTGGAAAACTTGCCTTGTTTACTTAGACGATGTCATAGTGATCGGGAAGACTTTCGGAGATCATTTGGAAAACCTTAAGGAAGTTCTAACTAGAATTCACGGTGCACAACTGAAGCTGATCCCGAAGAAGTGTTCTCTATTCCAGAAGGAAGTACAGTATTTGGGCCATCTGGTTTCGGCAGCGGGCGTTGGCATGGATCCTAATAAAGTAGACACCGTAAGAGACTGGCCAGTTCCGAAGAATAAACACGAAGTTCGGAGTTTCCTGGGGTTATGCTCATATTACCGACGTTTTGTGAAAGGCTTCGCTACTATTGCTAAACCACTACATGAGCTAACGGAAAATAAACGAAACTTCCAATGGTCGAGAGAGTGTGAACAAGCATTTAGAACGTTGAAGATTGCATTATGTTCGCAGCCAATTCTCGCTTTTCCAGCTTCCGAAGGGAAGTACATCGTAGACACAGACGCAAGCAATACTGGTCTAGGAGCAGTTTTGTCTCAAGTGCAGAACGGTGAAGAACGAGTAATAGCGTATTACAGCAAGACGCTTTCTAAACCAGAGAGAAATTATTGTGTTACAAGAAGAGAGTTGTTGGCAATTGTCAGAGCTTTGGAGCACTTCCATAAATATCTCTATGGGAGAGAGTTTTCACTACGTACCGACCATGCTGCACTTGCATGGCTCTTGAGATTTAAAAATCCGGAAGGACAGTTGGCAAGGTGGCTCGAACGTCTGCAAGAGTACAACTTCAAGGTACAACATCGGCGGGGGCGCCTGCACGGTAATGCAGATGGCTTATCACGAAGACCATGCCCGGAAGACTGCCGACATTGCCACAGAAAGGAAGAACAAAACTCAAGTGAACATGTTCAAGCCATCACTGTAGATTTCCTGGCTGATGGCTGGACAACACAAGACTGTCGACAAGAACAGATGACTGATGAAGACATTGGACCGATCTTGACAGCAAAAGAGGAAGGTCGCCGCCCGGATTGGCAAGATATCTGCCATGGTTCCGAAGTGCTGAAGGGCTACTGGGCACAATGGGAATCTCTCACCTTAGAAAACGGATTGCTGAAAAGGGCTTGGGAAAGTGCAGATGGACGAGACGTGGTCATGCAGTTGATAGTTCCCCGAAGTAAAGTGCAGTCTGTTTTGAAGGAGATGCATGATGGAACATCTGGAGGCCATCTTGGCGTTAACAAAACCCTTGACAAAATACGGAAGCGATTCTATTGGCTTCATCTTCGCCACGACGTAGAGGAATGGGTTCGGACGTGTGAAATATGTGCTGCAAGCAAGGGCCCACAAACCAGAAGCAGGGGAAAAATGAGACAGTATAACGTTGGACAACCTTTCGAGAGAATTGCCATAGACATTGCTGGACCATTCCCAGTTACTGACGATGGAAACCGGTACATCATGGTTGTAGGTGACTACTTTACTAAGTGGGTGGAAGCCTACGCAATTCCAAATCAGGAGGTTACCACTGTGGCAAAGCAGTTAGTTCACAACTTCTGTTGCCGTTATGGAGCCCCTATGGAAATCCATACGGATCAAGGGAGAAATTTCGAATCAGGAGTGTTTAAAGAATTATGCCGTCTACTTGGAATTCGAAAGACCAGGACAACGCCTCTGCATCCTCAGTCGGACGGGATGGTTGAGAGATTCAACAGGACACTTGAGCAGCATCTTTCGAAAGTTGTTGACGAGAACCAAACAGACTGGGACCAACGTATACCACTATTCCTTATGGCGTATAGATCATCAGTACATGACACAACCGGCATGACTCCAGCAAAATTGGTGTTTGGGCGGGAGATTCGTCTTCCTGGGGACTTGATGTTTGGATCACCTGAGACTCAGTCCCAAGAGCCAAAGAACTATTCCTCGCAATTAGAAAACCAACTGCGAGAAATGAATCGCTTGGTAAGAGGACGGCTCAAGATTGCCAGTGATAAAATGAAAACTCGGTATGACATTCGCAGCAATAGTGTGGGTTTCCAAGAAGGAGATCAGGTCTGGTTGTTCAATCCAAAGCGCCGTCGTGGTCGCTCACCTAAGCTTCAGTCTAACTGGGAAGGACCCTACACTGTAAAAAAAAGGATTAACGATGTTGTTTATCGGATTCAACAGGAAGGACAGCGAAAGTTCAAGGTCGTCCACCTAGATCGCCTGGCTAAATACAAATTTAGAGACGCTTTGCCAGTTCGGGACGAACAGGCTTAAGGAGGGGACAGTGCTACGACAGCGTAGAACAATCTAGGCGTTTATCGAATGTCCCAGAAAGATCTCGACGTAAGCGTGTGGTGTACGTGCTACTAAACGCATGTTGCGAGAATTTTCTCGCACTTTGCCAGCCTTCGCTCGGGCGCTCGGACTGTGTCAAGGCCGCAGCAATTACGTAGTTCGCGAGAGATAAGACGCAGTTTGGAAGCTTCTGGTGTGTGTAGCGTAACTATAAATACATCGCGTCGCGGCCTTAGTTTCTCAGTTCAATGCGAGATTTTTGACTGTGCGGTTCGAGAGTATTAGTGCGATATATTTACAGAGCGGTTCGAGTTATTACGGTGTACGTTCAAGTAGTTATTAGTGAAGTGTTGCGTTTTATATTCGGACGGTATAATTGTAATACAGTTGAGTTTTAATATTAGTGGACATTTTATTGCGTATGAACAATTTCATTTGATTTGTTGTAGACATTGTGTTATTAATTACGAACTGTTTTACTATAACAATTAAAGGTGTGATTAGTGACTTAATTGGTGTCTTGTACTTATTTTGTTTCCACTGTACTTACGACGATCGAGTAGACCGTCGTAACAATATAATTTTTGTTTTTGTATATGTATGTGTTTGAAATTAGAATGAGAAAAAGTAACGCTATAAAATCATTAATTTAAAATGAAGTAGAATCAATGTAATTTCACTAGAATGTTTTAAAAGTATAATTTGCAGTAAAGAGTTGGTTGAAATTTGTAAGTGGAGGAGAGCGTAAGTTTGAAATGAAGGTTAATAAAATGAATTAGTAGCGTAACCGTGTTTTAAGCTAATTATTACGCCACATTACCATCACCTATCCAGTATGGAAGATTTCGCTTAACGAACCTGGCAATCAAAGTTTGATTTAAAGGTTTCGGTGTAAATCCGTAAAAAAACATCGTGGCGACCGATTAATAGTTTGGGATCTTCTGTGAGCGGTAAGTCAGAGTGGCGTGAAAGTCTAAGGTAAGTAAAAAGTATAGAACGTAACATTCTTGGTAGGCCGAAAAAGTATTAAAGTAGTCCTACCAAGTAGTATAAAAAGTACAACCAGTGTTAATAATGAAGTGACGATTAAATGACGTTAAACTTTGGTGGGAGTTGAGAGTGTTTAGTGAAAACAGTTCCGGACAACATTTGGATATTACGCAAATAGGTAACAAGTATAAGGGCAGATTCATTTGGCCAAAACATTATAAATCATTAATGAGCTCATAAATAAAACGGGGGTAAAATTAATTAATAGAGTGAGAGCGTGTGTGTACGAAAAAAATAACGGGGGAAAAATAACGTAATAGTACTGGTTTATAAGTAGGGGTTACGATGTAATAGATGTCAATAGAAAGAAGTAATTAAAATAAGAGAGAGAAAGAAGTAATTCAATTTGAATAAATGAATAAGATTTGTTTTAACAGAATATAACCATGTGTTAGCTTAGTTATTTCGTTGTTACCATTTCCTAGTGTTCTTTGCTGAAAAATTCGTCTAACGTTTCCGGGAATCTTCTGAATTGGGGGGAAGTCAGATGGCAAAATTGTCCAGTTTTAATTAAGGTAATGTATAAAGGTTTCCATATCTGTCCTGCAAAGATATTGGTGGCGAATCTGAACTTCTGATAGAATTTATAAAAAGGTAAGTAGCGAAAAAAGATCGCAGATAATGTTCTGGCAGAGTATTATTTTATTTATTTATTTATAATTTGGGTGTAACTTCACAATATACATCAATAGTGGATAATGTAAATACACATAACATAACCTATGTACTTAGCTTATATACTGTAATGACAAATAGTGTTAATTATAACATTTATAATATTACTTATTATGACTATTATATTGCTTTGAATGTGGGTTGGAGGTACTCTAGTATACAACAGAATTTTGAAGTAGGATTCAAGATGTTATCTGACAATTAGGTGTTCAAAAGAGTAAGTGAAATTTATAAATTTTTTGGGGGGAGCATATGATATGTGAGAATACCAGTCATCATAATTATAAAGCAATCTTTAAATAATAAGAGTTAAAGGAAGAAAATAGAGATTAGTTTAACACTCGTTTAGTTTATTCTGGTTGGAGCCAAATCATGTCTTGCCAGTTATTGGAGAAAAAAGTATTTCATAAATTTGAATTTATGTTGTAGGTTCCACTCTTTCTACCCATGGCACACAAGCAATAATTATGAGTACCTCGAATCTGAAAAGGATAAGGATGTTAAGAAATGGGTACTTGAATTCAGGTAAGTTTCAAGTTGTTTATGATATATATCCCATACGGTACCTTTTTCTTTGTGCCTATGTACATTTTTATGTGTGTCCTGTGCATTACTGATTAACTGATTATGTGAACTCAAAGTATCAAGATTTATTACATTATATATCAGATGTTGTTATGCACAATCAACTCCTGTACACATGAGAAAGATTAATGTATACAAACTTATACTTGCATGCTGTAAAAAGTAAATGAGATAAGAAACTTAACATATTATAATTATGTAATTATAAATATATCACTACTGACTCGGAACACTAATTTTTTTGTTGATAAAAATGTAAAACTTTTACCTTGTAGCCTGAACTAGTTTTCGCTTGAACTTGTTCTTGGTGACGGTGGAGTCTTTTGAAAGATTGATGTTGTGTGTGTGATGTT
Source organism: Magicicada septendecula (assembly GCA_034769895.1). Classification (NCBI taxonomy): domain Eukaryota; kingdom Metazoa; phylum Arthropoda; class Insecta; order Hemiptera; family Cicadidae; genus Magicicada; species Magicicada septendecula. Next base: position 311,845,328 of record CM068376.1, read on the forward strand.
AGAATAGTATGTGTGATTTGAATTGTGTCTGTTCGTAGCTTCAAACGGAGATACATTGAACACACAAAGGCACTACACTGCACCGCCGAATCCACCTTTGCAAACCACCTCACTGAAGCAAACCACACATACACGAACATAAACAGCAACATGGAAATTCTGCAAGTACACACAAAAGGGTGAAAACTAGACACTCTTGAACAACTAGAAGTATACAAATACACAAAAACACATAAGAACAACATCTTAAATGAACAGACACAATTCAAATAACACATATTATTCGAACACACACACACATATCGATCTTTCAAACGATGGTGCTGACACCAACAACAAGACAAACAGTGCTTCTAGCGGCAGCCTCTGATGAAGCGTGTAATAAGCAAAAACTAGTTCAGTCTACAAGGTAAAAGTTTTGCATTTTTACCATTAAAAAATTGGTGTTCCGAGTCAGTAGTGATATATTTATAATTCTTGGATTTCTATGTCCATGACGTGTCCATTACTTAACTAAATATCACTATTGTATTGACGACTCGGAACACTAAGTTTTTTATAAGTAAAATCGTAAAGATTTACCTTACAGCCTAAACCAGCTTTCACCTTTAAAAGGCTTCTTCAGAGGCTGCCGTAGGTAGCGCTGTCCGTCTTGTTGTTGGCGACGGGATAGATTTTCGAAAGATCGATGCTGTGTGTGTGTGGTGAGATGTGTTCGAATAATGCGTGCGATTTGAATTGTGTCTGTTCGTTTAGGATGTTGTTTTTATTTGTTTTTGTGTGTTTGTATATTTCTAATTGTTCTAGAGTGTCTAGTTTTCGGCCTTTTGTGTGTACGTGTAGAATGTTCATGTTATTGTCGATCTTTTTATATGTGTGGTTTGCTTCAATGAGGTGGTTTGCACCTCAAAAGGCCGAAAACTAGACACTCTAGAACAATTAGAAATATACAAACACTCAAAAACAAATAAAAACAACATCCTAAACGAACAGACACAATTCAAATCGCACGCATTATTCGAACACATCTCAGCACACACACACACAGCATCGATCTTTCGAAAATCTATCCCGTCGCCAACAACAAGACGGACAGCGCTACCTAAGGCAGCCTCTGAAGAAGCCTTTTAAAGGTGAAAGCCGGTTTAGGCTGTAAGGTAAATCTTTACGATTTTATTTATAATTATTTAATCAACGGACATGTCATGGACAACAAAATCCAGGAATATAATTATGTCATCAAACAAATAATACAAAAAGCATGCAGACTGTACCAAATTAAACAATATATGTATACTTGCACGCACACCTATCTGAGTGTATAAAATTTACTTGAATATATTGTAAAATACTGGTGTGCAGTAATGTGCAGTGTTTATTCGAAGTTTCATTTGAGTACGAGTGAACATTTTAATATATATTGATTGTGAAAATTGTACATCTTCATTTTCAGTAAATATGATTTGTACACAAAAAGTGATACCAAAATACCAGATATTGAAGAACTGAAGCCATACTACCAGTCGCTGATTGACAAATACATTCCAGGGGAAATCGAATTCTAATGTAAATGTGTGACTCGACCTGCTGCTGCATATGGGATATAACTGAAGCATCACATACAACTGTATCTGGGCAATTCAATGCATGTGGTTTTGTTATCAAATTTGTAACAGAAATATTGTAGATTATTACAATAAATAATTTAATCTTTGCATGTTGTTTGAATTAGTACGATCAATCAATCTTCCTGTTGTATATGATTTCTATGGGAGTTTTAAACAAATTAATTGATAAATTATTCTAAATGTGACTCATTCTAAGTGAAATAAATGTTTAATATCAATATTTCCCTCTGTGTATGTGTGTGTAAATTCCATTGTATTGGATCTGGTGAGAGGTATTATATGTTTGAAGGCCTCGCTCTTCAAATTGACAAATGACACCATCAGGTGAACATTGTCTATACTGTATATAAGTATTGTATACTGTATATATGTATTGTATATAAGTTATACTGTTTTGAGTTAACAACATTTGTGTGTTTGTATATTTGAGAATATACTATGTATGGATATGGGTATGAACAACATGTTTACTTATGTGTGTACTGGAGAGGGAGACGTTTTATTAAAAATTACTGTTCCATAAGTATGTTATAATTTAATATGTACAGTTGATCAACACCTTACGGGTACAAAAATAAATAAATGTTATTAAGTATAAAATACTGTTTAACAGAAAAATAACTTTTGTTAATGTCATTGAACATCTGTTCTTTTTCCTATGCACTGTTCGGTGCACTGTTGTGAAAAGAACAGGTGTTAGACCTATGTATTACATTCACAGAAAACATGTCCTGAATTTTGGATGAGTGGTAATAATGGGACAGGGCATGCCAAAGAATGTTAAGATCTCAGATCTATCTGAAGTGAATTACGCACAATATTTTCCTCTATATATGCAGACATCAAAATGTGCAGTTGGGTGTGTTGCCTGACTGTGAATAATGGCAGTTGTGAACAACTGTGAACAATGACAGTTGTTGTCAAATGGAAGTGTGTATCAATATTATAAGGAGTATTAGTATACTTACTTTTCTGATCAATATATTAGAAAATTTCAAAAACTGGGCAAAATTAGTGTGTGAAACGACTAAAAACTAATTGAAGAAGGTAAGTAATATGGTTAAATATGCCTTATCTCCTTGCACCTAGCCATACAGAAATTATAAGAACTAGACATCACTGAACTGAGCAAATCTCAGTCAATTTTTGTCACTCTAATTTGTCATTAATGGTGCCAGAGCATTTACATATTGTGCATGTAGGTTTACAAAACAATTATTGTTTTAATTTTAAATTCTAAGTGTTCAATGTAATGACTAAATAGGAATTATTTGTTTTTTCGTATACTATATTAAATTTAACAGTATTTATTTGATTATTAAGTGGCTTATGTACTGTCTGCAATTTAAATAAATTGAATCAGACTAAGCTGAATATTTTATCATTTCAGTACGGTACTGTACTTATTTGCTTAGCAATAAATATTGTAAAATGAAAATGTATTTTCAGATTTGTAACTATCCATATTGTCTAATCCAAAAATGTATTTCCAGAATGGTATAAACTATCTTTCTGTAAATGTGGTAGACGTTATAAAATTTATGCTTTGGTGAGCCCTTATAGGAAAACAAGTGATGTGCACTGAATTTTCTAAAGTTAGCATTATAATTTTCTTTTTGTATTAGTATGATTTTGTATACGATTAACAGTAGGCCTATATTTATATTCTATATTAAGAAATATATTGAGGATTTAGAATTGATGAATAAAGCAAGATTTGCAACTACAGAGCCAGTTATATAACAACGAGGCCTGCAGATTAAGTGTTACATATTATGGATTTAATTCCTGCAATGTTGTACAAGGCATGTCTGGAAAATAATGATATGTTGCGTCTAAGGCTGTGAGGGAAATTTGTTGGCACTGATGGTCATACTGATGCCGATTCCTTATATTAAGTAAGCCAACAGATTTTACGCAAGTAGAGTGCGTTACATGCTTTTAAAATGGCAGATTTAATGTAAATACCTGCAAACATCAAAGTCGATCCTGTGAAACTGACTTTAACCTTTTATAAACGAGAAAGATGAATTAGTAACAGATGGAAATTCATAGACAAATCACAATATTGTTTACAATGGCATTATGAACTGACAAAATATCTTGAAATTTTGCTGTGAATTCTCAGAATGTAAGTGAAGGAATAATGTTCACTTTGTGGTAGACCAATTTTGAACTGTGATACCATTCTTCACAAACTTGAAGATTGTATTTGTACAGACTGGCATGAATTAATTACTGAAGTGTTTACAGTTGTGACTCAAGAAATTATAAAGAAAAGATATGTATTGGAATACAAAATTGGAAAGAAAATGTGAAGACAAGGTAAGTATTGGAATGAAAATGGAAATGTGTAAAATTATACAGGGAAATGTTTTATTACACACAGGTAAACTGAGTACTAAAACTAATCAATTTTGAAAACAGAAGTTACTACCTTATCTTATCATGATTACAAACACAGAGTTAGGGATTCACAATTCCCATTACTCCAGCTTCAGACGAGCATACCAGTAAGTTATGCTTCTTTGCTCAGAGTCAATTAAATCTGTTTTTGTGCCTGATTTGTTATTTATTATTAAAGTTATACAACTGCTTAGCATCATCCACTATGTTAATATCTGCTTAACATTAAATTATTAACAGTATAATATTTCTGTCTGTAAAATATTTTTCATTGTCTACACTGACAGTTAATACATTACGTACCATAGCCACTCTTGGTAGTCGTGTGTATTTAGAGGTATTGATGTGAGCCTATGGAGCATATAGTTGAAAGCTGCATGTTTGTGTTGAGTTGGGTGGTTGGATGAGTTATGTATGACCATGTCTGATGTGGTGGGTTTTCTGTATATTTTGTATGTGTGTGTGTTGTTTGTTTTGGTAATTATGTAATTGGTAATCCTGGACCTTACAATTACCAAAACAAACAACACACACACATACAAAATATACAGAAAACCCACCACATCAGACATGGTCATACATAACTCATCCAACCACCCAACTCAACACAAACATGCAGCTTTCAACTATATGCTCCATAGGCTCACATCAATACCCCTAAATACACATGACTACCAAGAAGAACTCAACACAATTAAATATATAGCAGTCAAAAATGGGTACAATCCCGATTTAATAAACAAACTACACAAACGCATCCTAAACACAAAAAGTAAAACAAATAAAACCAACAGCACACAACCCAGTAAATACATCACACTCACATACTACAATTCTAACACACACAAAAATGCTAACACATTTAGGAAACACAATTATAAAGTAGCCTACAGAACTAACAACACCATCAGGAAACACATAAATAATACTAACAAAGACACAGACACATACAACAAAACAGGGATTTATAAATTAAACTGCAATGACTGTCACCAGTTCTACATCGGCCAGATGGGAAGATCTTTTTCCTCTAGATATTCTGAACATTTAAAAGCCCTCACCACAAACTACATACATTCCACATTTGCCACACATTTACAAAACGAAAACCACAGTTACACAAACATAGAGCACAACATGGAAATACTACACTACTTACCTAAAAGTAGAAAACTAAACACAGCAGAACAATTTGAAATATACAGATATCACACACTACAACCAAACAACATATTAAATGAACAATTACATTATAGATCACACATATTTTTCGATACACTGATTCCAACACAAAATTCGAATCCCAGCGCCAATTCCCTCCCACCAGCAACTCCCACCACACACACCTACAACCCGTAACCGTTACTGTACAGACATTCAGTATTTAAACCGGGGTGTAAAGTTAGCAGGCCTCCTCGTGGTGCACCCTGGGTAATGCTAAATCTGCTAACAGCGATCGCCAAATGCGCCTCCAAGCATATACTACAAAAGAGCGATCTTCACAGGACAAAAGATAATGTACAGAACGATCGACACGAGAATTAGACGAAGACGCTGTTTAAATCGCCCTTCTCAGGGCGTTGACAATCAATTCCGCATCATCTTCTGGAATGCTGGCGGATTGAGCTCTTCAAAGTTTACCGAGTTCAAGACACTTGTTTTTAAAAATGACGCAGACATTTTTATTATTGTCGAAGCTGGGGCTTCTACGGAAGCAATGCGTTTTTATGAAGTGACAAACTATACGAATTTTATCCTAAAAAGATCTCGACAAATTGCCTCCGGTATCATTGTGGGAATCAACAACAAGGTGGCAGGCAAATACACTATCTTACACGAAATGGACGAGCTTGACAAACTTGAAGCTACCTGCATTGAAGCGTGATCCAAGGAAACACATTTCAGGATAATTGGCCTATACAATCCACCCAATAATGTTCCAAACTTAGACCGTATAAGTGACCTCAGCAGACACCGCAACTGCATCATCATCGGTGATTTCAATGCTCACTCAACACGCTGGGGTTATAACACATCTAATCCAACCGGCAAAGCTATTGAAGACCTTCTAGACTCTACCAATCTGATACATGTGCCTTCTGAGCCCACATTCTTGTCGTACGCAGGATATTTAAGCACGCCAGACCTCGGTCTAGTCAATGCTAACCTATTTTCGAGGACGAAGCTTACTCTCGCCGATGCTATGGAAGGATGTGGACACCGAGTTCTGTGCCTAGATGTCCTTAGTAAAAAACAACCTCAAAATACCCCTAAACGTTCGCGCTGGAACTTCAAGAAGACTTCTTGGGACAAGTTTACTGAGCTAACTGACCAGTTCACCGAAGAATTATTGGTTGATGATAGCCTTGAAAGATCGGCCGCTCGATTCTCTGAAAGCATAATACGTGCGGCACGAGAAACCATACCAAGAGGTCAGGTAAAAAAATACAAGCCCTTCTGGAACGAAAATCTTGACTCACTCAAACGTGAAAGAAACTGGTGTAGACGCAAAGCAGAAGCAACAAAGTGCATAGAGGACTGCATAAAACTAAGAAACGCCCAAGCTGCCCTTCGTCGAGCAATTACGAATTCCAAAAGAGAAATATACAGAACATTCGTTGCCAACTTGGACTTCAGGGAAGACGGACTCAAGGCCCATAAGTTCATCTCAAGTCTCAATAACGACAAAAGCAACCTTTATTGGGGGCCAATCTGTGAACAATAAGCTACTAACCAGCCCCAAAATGATAGCCAACGCCCTCTGTACACACTACGCTGCTGTGAGCAGATTAACAGTCACCTCAAAGGATAGAAAAAGCACCTCAATCAAGGACAAGCAAATGTGCCCAACGGCTGATGAATGGACGGTATTCTACGAAAGTTTCTCATCGGAGGAACTGGAACTAGCACTTGCTTCTCTAAACAAAGGGAAGTCGGCAGGCCCCGACGAGATCTTCCCAGACTTTCTATGTCACCTGGGCTCAACAGCGAAAAACACGTTTCTTAAACTTATTAACCTAACATGGAGAAAAGGTTTGCCGCAGCAGTGGAGAAAAGCTGAAGTGATACCACTAATAAAGAAAGGAAAGCCAGCAAATGACCTAAACAGCTACAGGCCGATCTCCCTCACCAGCGTCTGCTGCAAAACCGCGGAAAAAATGGTTGAGCGTAGGCTCAGAGAATTCCTAGAGAAAAAGGGGGCCATTAGTGGCTGGTTTCCGCAAACACCGATCGACGACTGACCAAATAATCAAATTCACTCAGTCAGTGAAAGATGGTTTTCACAAAAAACTATCAACCCTTGCTGTCCTCGTTGACTTCAAAGCAGTGGCGGCTCGTCAGGTGACGCAGGTGAAGCGCTGCTTCACCTAAAATAACTGGTTCAGTGTGTTTCTTTTTACACAAAATTATTTTCAATTTTGTGTTTAAAAATATTTTTTTAAATTAAATTTCGTCTGTATAATAATTAAGATAACATTTACACGCGATGGAAATAGGTTACAGAAGCTGGACATCGCTGCGATCGTAAGCCTACTGGTGGCGGAAAGCGCTGAGACCGTAGAAGCAGCTTTCTGCAACTTGTATACTGCATCAGTTAATACGTCACTAACAATGCTTGGTTTATGACGGTTGCCATGACAACGTATAGCGTACTCAGCGTTCCCCCACCCACGTGAAGCAGTGTCGCTGTGCTGTTTCTCAGTTGTGTACGTATACAGTGCTTTACCTATCCAGCGCGTTTGTTTTGTTCGTTGTATTTGATCGTGTGTGAAGTTTTTACAGAATGATTCCTTCATATGACCCAGTATGTGTTTTATTAGAAACACCATTTTCAAGATGGAATAATGATGACAAGAAGAACTTTTAAGCTGTTAAAAACCTATGCCCATATTGAAAGTAAATAAAGTTGCAAAAATAAAGGGCAAGGTGTACAATCGCAACTTTAAACAAAATTGGTATTCAACGTTCGAGTAGTTGTGTGGCAGTTATTATTTAAATAAACTTTTTTGTATGCCCTGCTTAATTATTAGTGTTAAATCAAGTGCGTGGAATAAGAACGGCTTTGATGATTTCGGTAACGTTACTCGTGCTCTTTCCAAACATGAAGGTTCTTCTGAGCACATGCTTTGTGCATTGAGTTTTTTAAAACTAAAGAAAAATTTAAGTACTATCGAGGATGCTTTGAAGGAAAATTCTAGGTTGTATATTAAACACTTCAATGACAACGTTCGGCTTAACAGACATTTCATGCATCTTCCTATTCGTGCAGTTCTTTACTTGGGTAAACAAGAATTAGCATTTCGCGGTCACCACGAAGAGTTATCATCTATTAATCGCGGAAATTTTAAAGAACTGCTAGAAACCTTCGTATCGATAAGCCCTGTAAATATTCAAGAACACTATAAAAAAATCTTACCCGTCTTTGCCGGCAATTCTAAGACTATTCGGAATGAAATAATTGACTGCATTTCACAATATATTGATGAGCACTTCGCAAAGGAAATAGAAGATAGTACATTTTATTCAATTCAAGTGGATGATTCCACAGACAATGTCCACAAATCTCAATGTAGCATCATAATTAGATACGTTATTCCCGGAGGAAAGCTGGTGGAAAGATTTTTGGGATTTTATGATGTTAGTTCCAGTCGGACTGCCGACACACTGTGTGACGATTTCATTAATAAAAATGTGGTAATTATTAAATTGGTAATGTGTAGGCTGAGCAATTTTAAATTTTTAATAAAATCGCACATTTAAACTAAATCTTATTGCTATCATTAATAATAATAATATTTAATAAAAGGTCTAATAATAAAATAAAAGGAAATACGATTGTACAGAAAGGGTAAAGCTTGTTAATTAATCCTGCATAGACAGGCACTAACCAGAATTAACTTGTTTTCCGACCCCTTAACAAACTAAATATACTTGTAAATTTTGACATTATTTAAATAATTAAATAAGACCACTGTAATGTATTTTAATAACGCCTGTAACTAAGAATATCTCTACTTAATTAAATAGTCAAACTTTAATCCTTTAAATAAAGAAGAAACATGGAACTACTTTTATGTTGATTGGTAAATGTCGCGAGATTACTACTCTCACCCCAAACTATTTTCACGCACTTGAAATGGAGCGGTCAACCCGTAAGCTGCGCACAGCAGTAATGTGGAACGTTAAAAATAGTTTGTTTCCTAAAGTGATTAATCCGTCAGTTAAGACACAGAGGCATTCTTTATACCATTAAACAATGTGTTGCGTTAATATAGTTGAACCGCGATTCATATAAATATGTTGTAAACGAGTAAGAAAGAATAATGAAAATTTAGCGCCTATGACATCTCTACAAAAATCTTAAAATATAAAACTTATGTAATTAAAACTGTGGTAAGACCATACAGTTAAGTGCAACAAATAAACAATCATGTGAAGTGGATACAGGTGAATGAAACTTTTGTGTTAATCATTCAAATCAACGAGCTATTACTACCCGTTAGCCAAGAGCAGTGAACCAGGACCCGCAATGATCTAAAAGACTTCAGGACTACACCATCCCCGGATACGAAGATAACGAGAGATAGCTGACCTACACCAAAGATGCTGCAACCGAGGACCGAGGACTGGAATAACGAGGAGCTGGAGGATATCCAAAAGGTGACACGGAGGCAAGCCTTCCGTGGTTATGAAATACTAAATATTATATCCAACCAAAGACAATTAAATTAACAACATTAAGACATTTTAAGTACTGACAGTAATTGTATTCTTATTTGTAGTAAAAGAGTAAATTTAAACTAAGTTTACTCTAGTAAACTCTAGTAAAGTTTAAACTGAAAGCTTTATTGTTTTAAAAAGATTAATAAAGTCCATTCTTCAAATGGCACAATTTTAAAGATTGTATATGGCGAGGTGACCATTATTAACGTACTATATTCAATCCCGGATCCGGGGAATTAATTAAATTGATGTACATCTTATTTTGAGGGCCCTTGTAAAACAATAAAATATAATCATCTTGTAAACTGTAAGCTGTTGAACCATATATGTTGAGAATTTTAAGTAGAGCAATTAATACCATATGTAATAAAGAGATGTCATCAGTAGTACCGACTAAACTGAGTGCATAAATCAACAGTCTCCCCCTCCCAGAATCCTTTTATATTAATTGTTTTGGTGTTGTGATTAATTTTCAGCCCGTCACAACGAAGGCAGCCTGTATGATTGGCATTTCTAATTAATGCAGGTTCCCTAGGTTATAACACAAGTTGAGATGTTATAACTGTTTCACGTTGTGTTATAGTCCCTCGAAAAATTTGACTATAAATCAAAACTTATTCCACAGTGTTTTGATGATCAGGGGAATTAAATGGTCTTCAGGCAAAAATCAAAGAAGTAGTGCCACAAGCGGTTTTTGTTCACTGCATGGCGCATCGTTTGAATCTAGTGCTACAACAAAGCTGCAACATCATTTCGCAATGTCGGATATTTTTTGCAACTGTTAACGGTTTACCGTCTTTTTTCCACAGTTCTGCTAGCCGAACTTACGCAGTAGACACAGTCGTTGGAAGACGAATCCCTACTTCCGTTATTACGCGATGGAAGTCTAATTCCAAAATTGTGAGTAGCCTACTATAGTCTATATAACGAATGGGATTCATTAAAAGAAGTATTCACTAAAATTGTGAACGATTCAAATTATGATCAAACATCAATTAGGCAGAGTGATGGCTTCTTAAATAAATTTAATGATTTTGAATTTACGCTTTTGGTTGTCGTTTTTAATGATATTTTTGGAGCCACGGATGCTCTCTTCGATGTGCTACAAAAGAATCATTTGACATTAATTTCTGTATCTCGCAAGTTAAAAATACGCAAACACTCATAAATAGCAAAAGAACTGGTGATGCATTTATGAAAATTTTCGATTTAGCTGCTTCAAAAACAACAGTTCCAACTGAATACCATGAATGGCAGAAAAGAATTACACTCACACGAGATCAACTTTTTGAAAAATACAAAATTCTGTATTATGAAATTTTAGATAACCTTTCAGTACAAATAGCCACACGTTTTAATGATATGGAAAAGCTTCAGTTTGTTACATTAATGGATACTTCAAAGTTCGTAACGTATTTTGAAAACTTTCCCACGGATGCATTAAGTAACTTAAAGGTGTGCTACCCTAATCTGTTTACCGATTTCCAAAGACTGAAAAACGAATTACAGCTTATTTATGAGGATAAGCAATACAGACAAATGGAAACACTAAATTTTATGGAACTTTTAGCTGTCAACAGGAACATCTTTAAAGAAGCTTACAAACTGTTTTGTTTAATAGTAACTATTCCAACAAAAGCGTTTCCGTAGAACGAAGTTTTTCTTGTTTAAAAAGAATAAAATCATACCTGCGCAAAACAATGACAGAGGACAGACTTACTAACTTATCAAAAATTTCCATAGAAAAGGAACTGTTAAATGAATTAATTAATGTACAACCATTTTATGACGACATTATCGACAAGTTTGCATATTTGAAAGAGAGGAGAATTGACCTTGTGTTCAGGAAATAAAATGCAAGCCTGTAAGTACTTACTATTTTTAACTACTTTATTTGTAAATTTTATTAACATACTTTTCTTTTGTCTCCATATGTTATTCATGATTCCAAAACAGGAAGAAACATATTCACATAAATGATTGGGGGGGGGGGGACTGCCACTGATTCTGCTTCACCAATCCTCGAATCCACGAGGCGCCACTGCTTCAAAGCTGCCTATGATAAGGTCTGGCGTCAGATGCTTATAAAGAAAGTTAAACTGTTGGGAATAAAAGGCAACATGCTAAAGTGGATCCAAAGTTTCCTGTCACAGCGACTCATAAGGTGTAAATTCCTTAACACGACATCTTCTTAGAAACAACTGAGACAGGGTCTGCCACAGGGCGCCGTCTTAAGCTGTCTTCTCTTCAACCTAATGATCGACGATCTAGAGGACTACATACAGAAGTCGCCAGAAGTGTCATGCCTTTTTTTCGCCGACGATGTTATTATATGGGCCACCAGCAGTAAAATCAAAGCACTCGAAGACGCCCTTAACAAGGCTATGACGCACCTAGACGAATGGGCTACAGCGAATAAAATGGAAGTGAACTCCGAGAAAACGGTCACCCAGCTATTTACAATGTCAACTAAATCCCACGCAGTCAATATAACCTACAAAGGCAGCACTATTCATCAAACTGCTCTCTCGATGTACCTAGGAATTGCTCTAGATACTAAGCTTATGTGGAAAGATCACATCAAATCTACCGCCGAGAAAGCCCAAAAACGGAATAACTTACTAAAGAGGCTGGCAGCAACCAAGTGGGGAGCCACTCAGGATGTATTGGCCACTGCCTACAAAACGTATGTGAAACCGGTAATGGAGTACGGAAGTGAAGTTATCTCTTCAATAAATAAGGCCAATCTAGCCAAATATGATGTCGTTCAAAATAACGCACTAAGAACCATCACTGGCGGGGCCAAATCAACCCCTATCACGGCTATGCAGCTGCAGGCTGGAGTTGAACCCTTGAAAGCAAGGAGGGACAAAAACACCCTAAATTTCTGGGAAAGAACGAAGAGAGTGGACGGAAAATTCTGGAATAACTACAAGCCTGCAACGGAGCGCCTCAAAACGCAAGTTACCCCCATGACTCACGCTCAAGCTTTAAGAGAAAAGTACCATCTCCCGCTAAATGATCCAGCGCCTATCCAGAGCTATTCAACAGTTGCAGCAGCCCTACCAGGATACCGAATGGACCTCATAAACCTGAACGCCAGAAAGAACGAATCGAGCCCTCAGGAACTAAAGGCATGTGCTCTAGAAACCATCAACACCTTATACCCACCGAACAACTGGCTGCACATTTACACCAATGGCTCTTACATTCCAGAGTTAAAAGGAGCAGGAGCGGGGTGGCACTGCAGCTTGTTGGAAGGATTTACTGCAGTGGGCACAAATGCCAGCAACTATGACGGGGAAGTATGTGCAATCTATGAGGCTGCCATTGCCCTGCAGACCTCTGACCATCCCCCACAAAAAGTCGTTTTCTTAATTGACTCACAAGCGGCCATACTGGCAATAAGCAACAATGCCCCAACTGACTGCTTGCGCACGGTCCAATGTCGCACCATGCTTGAGAAACTGATAAACTGTGGATGGCATGTGTGGCTGCAATGGGTTCCTAGCCACGTAGGCATCCTGGGAAACGTAAGAGCAGACGATTTGGCCAAAAAAGGAGCTGAAGCAGACCAACCAGTGGCCCCTATGACCTTGAAAGAGGCAAGAAACTTAATTAGCCGCTCCATAAGCAACCACACCAGAGAGATGATGAAGGAGCTGAGTGCAAACAAGAGATGGGAATGCCTGGCATCTCAAGGTCCAATCTCCAGAAATCTAGAAAGATCGGAAGCGGTTGCAAGATTCCAACAACTGGCCATGACTACCTGCAAAGCCATCTGCACCGCATCGGGGTGGCAGAAGACAACAACTGCCCCCTATGCCACTCAGGCATGATGGATAGTGAACACCTGATGACGTGCATTGATCTCTCTGCTACACCCCTGGATCCTGTTCATCGCTACTGGGAGGCTGGACGTCGCATGGCTGAGAGGCCAAGGACAGGCGTTGGATAAAGTAAGTAAAGTAAAATAGTATTTAAACCCACTGAGAAAGACGAATACCACGTCGAAACGTCTGGGTAACAAAACCAAAAAGTAAGTTGTTCATAGTGAAAGTTTAATCTATATATAATATTAAAAATTATTGTCTTTTTATGTCCACTAAATAAAAATAAATAACGCTTGTCTTCAAAGTTCTAACACAGAAAATGAAATCACACAATTCACAGTAGTTTATAAGAAGAAAATGAAACCGATACAAGTTTATAAAAAGTCATACGAAAATTTATAAACTTTCTTATAAAATTTCCTATAAAAATGTAAGTTCTTAATGAACTTTATAAGAAAGTTTTTAGAAAAAAGTTTATAAAGAAAAAGTCATTGCTTACAAATTAAAGTATTATTTGTGTCAAATTTAATCAAAACTTGCTTACTGTTGTATTAAATTTTTATTGCAATCTCATTTTCTAAACAATTACAAATAACATCTTCATTGTCGGGGGACTGAGAAGGTTCAGTAATTAATTAATTATACCAGGTGTAGCATTGGCCATTTTCTCCAAACATTGTAGTCAAGAGTTTCACAATACCGTTTTTCTTTTCTGCAGAATCAGCTCTAATAATGGTAATTTTCCCAGAGTGGCTTTGCTGACATGTAGAGGTGTTATTCCACGTTTTGTTAGATACTGACCATTTTGCTCAACTTCCTCTTAAAATTTGTAGTATTAAAATTTTTTAACTCTCACTCTCTCTCCTCAGTTTTACTTTGCATAACTCAATATGCTTCTGTTCGGAAATTGAACCCAGGTTTCTGAAATAAGTACTGAGCGACTTAGTATCAAATGGAACTCTGTCTTTTCCTATAATTTTCATATCTTCTACCTTTTTGTAAATATCATAGTACTCTTCCTTTGACAAAATAACTGGTATCTTCTTCAAGAGTTTTTCAACTCGACCAAAGACTGTCGGCCAGGATAAAACTGTGACCTCTGACCTTGTAAGAATACCTTAACTTAACTTCTTGTAATGAGGTTGTCATTGTGTATAAGAAGTGAAGTAGCATTATCTAAGTTAATGTCATTATCTATGTTCTGTGATATTCAACTATTGCAGAATAATTGTGATAAATTTTTATCTGTTACACAGTGTTCATGACACTGCCCTTTCCAGACTGGTCTTCTGGTCATATGTAAAATGTTGGACTTTTAAACAGAAGTAACACTGTTGCACACCACTATAGAAAATCATTCTGATTAGTGGTGAAAATTTTTCTATTGTCGTCTGTAACAGTGTTATTTCTGTTTGTGATCATAACCACTAACACAAATTTATTACGGTAATTAAAGTTGGACTTTTAGTTTGAATGTCAGACAATACAAAGACTATAAATTTAAACTGTCTCGAGTAATAAGCTTGTTGAATGTTTGACT
Source organism: Magicicada septendecula (assembly GCA_034769895.1). Taxonomy (NCBI): domain Eukaryota; kingdom Metazoa; phylum Arthropoda; class Insecta; order Hemiptera; family Cicadidae; genus Magicicada; species Magicicada septendecula. Next base: position 311,860,459 of record CM068376.1, read on the forward strand.
GTGGTAGACTGTAAATCAAAGCAAAGACATATAACTGATTTGTTGTAGCTGTTTTTTCTTTTAAGTAAGAATAAAAAGCATTTGCCCTCTTTTCATGTATAGTTTTTGTAATCATAAAGTTCAACTTTTCATTGGAATTAGGCTTATTTGGAGATTATTTTACCTGTTGGTTAAGGAAACAGCCACATGTCACTGGATGGTGATTTGAAACCAATGATGAACTCATCGACAAACCAACACTTGTCTAAACATAGCAAAGTGGACTTTTAATTGCCTGTGAACAATTTTCATTGTACACTTCATGCAAACTACAAATACTAAGGTAACAGAATAGGTATGTCCTTTTGGATTTTTCCTGTTATAGTGACTCTCGCATCCCTTCAGTTTTCCGTACATTATGGAGTATGTTGATTGTTTGTCCCCCCCCCCCCAAAGAAAAAAACAGTTGAAGCTCTTCGTAATTATATCGCAATACAATAAAAATGAAGAATGCAGCGCAACGAGCATCAGTATTGTTCACTCTAATGTTACAGATCTGCAAAAATGCGTTAAATGTCAATATTATCATTAAATATATAATTAATTCTGTACCGGTATGTAGTAACTTTGAACATTTTTGAAAGAGGCGAAGGGAGTTCTCAGTTTTAACTCACCGTTTGTCATTTGTCTGTCTGTCTATCTATATTTGAGGTGTGTCTCACGATAACGTTTGAAGGCATCAACAAATTTTGTAAAATTTTGGTTTGTCCATAATTTTACCTTACAGAATCCTATTCGTTTTGAGATTGATCCACACAAAAATAAGGGGCGGGAGGGAAACATTTGAGGGCGTCAAAATTACGGAAAAATGGCAAAAGCCCATGTGGGGTATCAAATTGAAGGAAATTTTAACTACCATCTGTATATTGTGTTCGTTTTTGAAAATTTCAAAATTTTTAGACGTCAAGGCTTAAAAAGTGGGCGGAAATTTCAATAGAATAGCAAAAATTCATGTGGAGTAACAAATTAAAGATAATTTTAACTAACATCGCAATTTAGTATTAAGTTCTGGAAATTTAGAATTTTTAGGAGCCTACGGCCTCAGAAAAGGATTAACAATTTTTGTAAAATATAAAAATCCAGCAGGGTGTCAGACTAGAAGGAATTGTAACTCAAATGCGAATATTTCAAATTTAGTGTTTATTGTAGACTGTGTGCTCTTTTGATAGTTACATTATTATTAAAGAAATGGTAGAACAATTGGGAATTTTGCAATTTTTTCCGTTATTCAGAAATATCTAATATCGAAATTTATGAAATAATAAATGTATATCCTTGAAAATAGTGAGCGAGTTCTGCAGCTGAGCTTGCTAATTAAAAACGTATTTAGAATTTTTTTTTCTTTTAAAACTCAGGGTGTGCGGTATATTGGATGGCACATAGTATTCGCGAATACACGTAATTATTAAAAACCTAAACACAAGTCATCTTCCGTTTCGTCACAGCGTTATCGAGCAAAACCCGAGGAAAAAAATTAATAGCCACATTAGTCAGCCAACGAATTAACAAGCTATAGTTTTTCTTTTTTTTAACGAAAACTTCGAAACAAATAGTAGCGCGTATTTAATATTATGTGGCCTGGTGAACATAAATCGGCCACACACTGGACATACGTAGGCCTACCACTAATTATTTGTGAAGGTCGCCTGGTGTCCAGCGTGCATTATTAGTTTCCAAATGTTGTATACAACCCCTTGTTTTATTCGAGGCTGTGTAAATAAATATACCTTGCTTTACGTGTTCCAGATTGCTGACAATTCGTGAGCGACCTTGTACGTCTGAACTTTCGGTTACCTTGCCCGGTGCTTGACACAGGAAACCGCAAATAAAATATGACCTCAAATTTCGTACAAGAAATAAATTAGCGTAAACAATTTATAATTATCTGAGTCGGGGTACGATTGAAAGACAAGACAAGGACTTGCCTGACTCACAGTTCGATAATAAAATTACCACAATCAACATCATCATCGTCACCATAGTAACATTATTAGTATTCAATCTAACGCGTTTGTATCATACCGAAAGACAGTGCTAAGTGCTACCAACAACATAGAGACCTAGGATATGAACAATATGTGTTCATCTCAAAGTTTCGCGAGTTGAGTAATGACGTTTTAAGAAGATACAAACGCCATATTATGAAGTATTTGTAAAAAGTAACTCAATAACAAAATTATAATTATAAGCCTACAGTAACTTATTCCATTCCGGTTGAATTTTTTCACTTTCTGATATTTCTACTGCAGGAATAAGTGAGTTTTTAATATAATTATTTATGGTTTGGCCAGCGGTTTCGTCATATTATGAGCAAAAAGGTACGAAATTTTGACTTTGGGTAAAAATTATACCGTACTTAAAATTGTGCCCCCCTGCATCAAGTTTTATATATTTTTATTTGAGATTTTCGAACAAAATTTGAAGTCGTTTTTCGCGTCCTATCGTCCAAACTTTGCGGTCTTCCCAATAACAATTTTTCAGATTTATCTGAGCCACTGCATTAGTTATGTCTTCCATTAAAGTTTGTCACGGCCTCCATATTTTTCTTCTTTCAGTAGGGGTCCTTTCGTTAGCCATCTACCATACGGCATATATACCCGTACCATCTTAATCTTTAAGCATCAATTGTGCCATTTATATTGGTACATATCGTGGGGTTACTGTGAAAAGTTGGTAAGTGCATTTTTGATAAACATCTTTTTTTACCGGTTATGGTATCAGGATAGCTCTATGTTTGGCCGAGAAAAATTAGTAAGTAATTTAATAACTGTAAAGTAGATTTTTAAAGTGTCACCTGTTTAGTAAATGCATTTTGGAGCTACTTAATGCATTTCGTAAGCAAGCGCTAACGAATGTTCACAGATGCTGCTGCTTTGTAATGCCATTTACAGTAATTACCAAGTTTACGGAAATAATTCAGTAAGTGCAGTTTCCAATGTATTGGTGTACACATAAGTGTTCTCAAATGTTTCTATTTACACCATAATGTTGTGTGATAGACAGTCATCTATGAAATACACGAACATTTTTTGGATAGAGTAGAGACTATTACAGTGAGCTAAAAGAACAGAAAAGCATCTTGAAAAGCACTTTTTTTTAAAGTGAAGAAAACGCTTGAGTTTATCAAATTTTTTTTGACACCGTTACCTGTAAGTGATGTACCGGTGATTGGCATCATGACTACAAGTAGTTATTTGCTCAGATTTACTCGCTTGTGTAAAATAATTATTATTATTACTGTTACTTTGTGTTATAAAATGGCTATTAATTATGCATTTAAACTAAGAGAGAAGAGAGCGTTCAAGATCCGCAATTTTATATGTGTCGTTCATTGGTTACTTTTTGTGTTAGATGAAAGTTTTGATGTTTTCATATTGAAACAAATATACTGAAACAGATTTCTTGTATTGTAATCAGTAATTTTTTCAGTATCATTAATTTAGATTTTACTGTAAATAATATTTAATGCTGTGTTCGCAATCATCAGCCACAACTTACTGCCTAAAAAGACAAAAATAAATAAATATCAAGAATATTTTTTATTAATCATGATTAGCTGTTAGTGCAATAATGTAAGAATGAAAAATGCATTGCACATCATGTTTGTATTTACCCTTATACAAACAAGTTTGCAGAAAAAATTTCAAATGATGTTTACTCCAAAACGTCATTTTGTTAGTTACCAAATTTTTGCGGTAACCTCACGATATATTAATTCTTTACCTTATTTCTTCATTTTTTACCTTAACCAACAATGCAAGTTTAAAGCACCTTCTCCAGTATCCCATATCCGTGGCTCTTAATCTTTTCATCATATGTCCTGTAGTATCCTCCCATTCCTCAGTCCCATATGTTACAATACTTCTTTCCACTGTTGTCTTATATATTTTGTTTTTTGTTATGGGCATTAGTTGACCGCTCCATTAAGTGGAATGTATCTGTCTCGTCACTTACTTTCCTTGTTCTATACGATTTTGTATTTTTCTTACACTTGTGCTGTCTTTTGTAATCAAGACATCAAGGTATTTGTATGAATCTACTCCCTTCACAACTCCCCATTCCAGCAATACATCTCTGCATTATTTCCGACTACAATATGTTCAATCTTGTTTGTATTTATTTTTAAGCCCCCCCTTTCTGGTATCCTTCATCTAACTTTCTAAGCATATAACAGATGTCATCCTCATCCTCACCTGATCGTCCGCGAAGTGCAAAGTGAAGAGCTTTTCGTCGCTGTGCTTTCAAAGTTCTAAAGCTGAATATCATGTTAAATGATGAAAGCAATTATCACAGGTAACAGAAAGCATTTTATTGCAGGTCTGTATTGTCCCAATTGTGAGAAGAGGAAAACACGTAATTATACTCCAACCAGGGCAGTTAACTTTTACGCCGTTTTCCTGTTGAAGGAGGATAGTATCGGGGGGGGGGGAGTAATTAATGAACACGGTATGACTAGTCTTTGTACACAATCCTTTCAGCAGATTAGGTAAAAAAGTTGCCTGCTGTGATGAGATGTGTTGGCGACATTGTGGCCAATGCTGTGGTTTGGGAGGCAAGCGTCCGGAATAGAAGAAGTGGGGAGCTTGTGTGCTTACGCTGAAAAGATTAGAAGATTCACTAAATCAGCTGAGGCTCATAAACCATAAGTGGAGACGACCCGTGTATGGAACGAGGTCCTGAATAGAAATCCGATTCCCTCGGTTGGAAATTGTGCAATGGGAAGTTTACCCATTAGAATGACGAAGTTCAAAATGCAGCTGGATGGTAACTGTGAAATTAGAGCAGGTGTTAGCACATAACCCTGCAGGTTGATGACGATGGTGAAATTTAAAGGCGACTTATGGAAAATACGCGCGCAAGATTTGAATATCTTCTCAGATTTTAAGAATCATAAATATCAAGCGGTCAGTTGAACTACAGCTGTTGTAAAGCCTGTGTCACACTATGCTACTCGTGTAGCGGCTACTAAGTAGCCTAGTGAGCAACTCCTGAAACTTTGGTATGGCTAACCGCGTGATATTATGGTACGATTGGGGGCCCTCAATTTCCAGCTCTCTTATTAGTGTTGCTGACGCACCCAGTTTATACCTTCCACCTCTCCATTCCCGCAACCACATGCGTTTCTTTTTGTTCCTTATGTTACTCAGGAATTCCTTACAAAGCTCTCTAACACCAATCGGCAACAGACGTTCAAAGCTTCACATCGCACACCCACAGATGACATTTTGCACAATACTTTTAACTTCAAACCAATCTACGCAACCTTGTACTTTGCTGTACTAGTCGCACCTGAATAGCGACTAGGCCTACTTAAAAACAGTGTGACATAGAAATAGCCAGAAAATGCAGTAGCAGCTATTTAGTAGCGGCTAGTGAAGTAGCATAGAGTGACACAGCCTTAAGAATATGCTACTTATATACGGAATTACACTGGTCAGCAATGATTTTGTTAAATGCTCAATTTTTGCTAATTCTTAAGTATTTTTGGGTGCTGATTCTGAATATGTAGTCAGAAGACTACAGTTTTTTTGTAACTGCCCTTTTTATTTTTCAGTAAGGATCATACATGAACTCCATATGCATAGAATTTTGTGAACTTAAATAATATCAACTAAATAGCTTTGGTTTATTTATTGCAGCAACTATATTGATAAGTCAAATATAATTGTTGTGGGTTAGGGAATAGTCATCATTATTCATTTATTATTGTTACTTACACACTAATCAAAACAAACAAGAATGTATAATTCATCTCTCCTATTTTCTTTTTAATGTAAACATTTCATCCATTAGTCATAACATGTTGTTTATCATTTTATTTCTGTAGACTGGTGACTAAGAGCTGTAAATTATACAATAAGTAAATTAAACAATAAACTATCATGCAGGCTAGAGCTAGCTTTTTGAATACTTCATTCGAGTGCAAGTTCTCGTGTGTGTAAGATTTAGTGATGCAGCTAGTTTTTGTATCTGTTTGCGTTTTAATTTTTTTTCTGTAAAGCGAGTAAGTGTATATTACATTAATGTGTGTTTATAAAGTGTTTGTTTTTATACAGTGTTAGCTATCATATATTAACAATGCCTCGCAATTGCATCAGTCATTCAAACAATTTCTGCTACGTATGTGGCGAGGTAACTTTGAAGTCTCAGAGAAGAAATATAACTGCATTGATAAAAAAGTCATATGAACTGTATTTTGGATGTAAATTAGGTGATCAAAATAAATCTTGGGCTCCTCATATTTGCTGTGCTTCATGTGTAACGCAGTAACGCAGTAGACTGGTTGGCTAAATGGATCTCGTCACATGCCATTTGCAGTTCCAGTGGTTTGGAGAGAACCGAAGGATCACACCACGGACTGTTATTTCTGTATAACAAAAACATCTGGGGTAACAGCTAAGACTAGACGTAATGTTAAATATCCCGATATTCCTTCAGCTATAAGGCCAGTGCCACACAATCCAGAGCTTCAAATTCCAGTACCACCAGAAACATGGAACTTAGACGAAGATGTTACTGCTGTTGAACCTTGTGCAGACTTATCAAGTGATGAAGAAAGAAGAGACCCAGATTTTTTGGAAAACACACATAGGCTACTGAACCTCACTTAATTAATCAGTCAGAATTAAATGACCTCATTCGTGATCTAAATTTATCAACGAGTCAAGCAGAAATACTGGCATCAAGATTGAAAGGATGGAACCTTTTACAGCAGAATACTAAAATAAGTGTTTTCCGTGACAGGCAGTCTGAATCTAAACATTTTTTCTCCCAGTACGAGGACTTAGTGTACTGCAATGACGTGGATTCTTTACTGGAAGCTTTGGGACATATGCACCATCCTGAAGAATGCCATCTATTTATAGACTCTTCAAAGCTTAGTTTGAAAGCAGTCCTAATTCACACTGGAAATAAATACCCATAAATCCCTTTAGCTTATGCTGTTCACATGAAGGAGTCATACAAAAACATGAAACTTGTATTGAGCAGGATTCAGTATGAGAAATGTTCATGGCATATTTGTGGAGATCTGAAAATGATAACACTTTTACTTGGATTGCAACTTGGGTACACAACACTCTGTTGCTTCTTGTGTGAATGGGACAGCAGGAATAGGAAGAATCATTACATAAAAAAAAAACAGTGGCCAAAGAGAGAGGCACTGACTGTAGGAGAGAAGAATGTTGTAAGTCAAGCACTAGTAAAACCTGAAAAAGTTTATCTTCCGCCACTACACATTAAGCTTGGTGTAATGAAAAATTTTGTTAAAGCAACGGATCGTAATAGTGCAGGATTTCAGTTTCTAAAAAACAATTTCCCTAATATAAGTGCTGCTAAGATTAAGGAAGGTATATTTGTTGGACCACAAATAAGAAAACTAATGAATGATCCTGCATTTGAAGAAAGTTTGAATGCATTTGAGGTTGCTGCATGGAAATCATTTCAAAATGTGGTTAACAACTTCCTGGGAAACCATAAGGCGGATAACTACAGAGAACATGTAACTGAGCTTCTTCAAAACTACAGAGAACTTGGATGTAATATGTCACTCAAAATTCATTTCTTAGATTCACATTTGGATTTTTTCCCTAACAATCTTGGCGTCGTGAGTGACAAACATGGTGAACACTTTCACCAGGAAATATCCACCATGGAAACACCCTACCAGGGAAAATGGAACCCAAAAATTCTAGCTGACTACTGCTGGAATCTATAGAGGGATCTACCTATTGCAAATTACAGCAGAAAATCCAAAAGATGTAGATTTTAGGTAAGTACAAAGTGCATGTAACATATTGATATATTACCGTCACTTAATTTTCTTTCTGCAAAAGAAAAATGTTAATTACTAAAAAACTATGCCCGATAGGAAAAAACTGTTGACATATTTGAAATAAGCACTAAAGATACTATAAGAATCAGTTATTCACTTTCATTTAACAAACAAAAAATTAAATTTTGTTGTTATTAATCACGAGATATACTCATGCAGATGCTCAAACTCCATAGACTGTACAGCAACCAATATCTTGGTCCGCATAGTAGAAATGTGCGAGTTTAGATTGATTTACAAAGGCCTATAATACAACAAGCAGGAAGTAGGGATTCAATGAAATACCAACTAAAGACTAAGATTATTGAATAAACGTTAAAATAGAAACGGTGTTAAAAAGGTAGGAGAGAGAAGTGGCTGTTTGGTAGTTATCGGCCAGGCAAAGGAAGCACTAAATTCAGAAGACCGCAAGAAAGGTGAAAGGATTGTTGTAGACAACGATATAATGGAAAACCGAATTTCAAGGGTTTTTATAAACCTGTGCACGGGTGCCGACCCCCTCAACCCTTATGACGTATCCCCCCCAATTTTATAAAAAAGTACCCCCTCCCTTTTTCTGGAAAGACGTTTTCTCTCTTTTACAGTAAAATTTCTTAGCTAATCGAGCAAAGGCCGGGGTTTTCTAACTCAAAACTATTAAAAAAATATTACCTTTTACCGAAACGATATATTGATTGTAGGTAGTTATAAACTAAAAAAATAAGGATCTCTAATAATAAATCACAAATTAATATTTTCAGTAAAACGTGATTTGTTTTACATTACCAGTACTCTACGACTTTATTGAAAAGATACTTAGTTTTGCAACTTAAACGTCTCACTTAAATCTCTTTTTATCAACAAAATGCTATAAAAATTTCAGTCTGTTTTTGGACCTTTTCGTAGTGTACTAAGATGTAGCAGAAAGTAAGATAAATAAAAAATATAAACGCAAAGTTATATTGCACACTGTACTTTAGGCAAGAATACGTTGTAAGTTCGTATCTCTCCGGATACCTGCCTATGAATCAGGCATCACTTCCATGCCGGGCATTGGTTGTGTCGATGAACGGCATTGACTGTAACAAAGTACGTCTGTTATCGTTAACTAGGTTCGGCGCCACAATTCTCTTATATGTTCCTCAGCTTCCTTATCGACTTTCGGCATCCTCAGTGCTTGCCATAAGTCGCCACACGGTGACACCTTGAACTCGATCTGTAGCCTGTTTGAAGCATCGATTAGAAGACTAGATCAGAAGACACGGAAGACGTGTAGATCCTTTTCTCCGTGCACATCGCGCCTACAGCCCGCTCGAAAAAGTCAACTGGGTAGATTTATTGTGCGTCTGATACGTGTCCGTTATAAGTTTTTTACAGTTTTATAAAATTGGGGAAGATTTTTTATGCAATAGTAAACAAAATCCCCCCCAAAATTTTCTAAATGTCGCCAATGGCAAACGATCCCCCCCCCCATGTAGGCACCCCTGAACCTGTGTAACTGGCGGTCGTAGGTTAACATCTGAGTAAACAAGCCAGAACGTTTTGTGGGATTCTGTGCTCCGACAGTGCGACAGATTACAGGATACGATTGAAACTAAATCTGTTCAAGCTTTCGAAAAAATTACGGGCAACATTACCGGCGCTTACCCAACGAGAGCCTCGGTAAAATTATTACCCCCGTAATCTCTGTCTGTTCTACTGAGTTAATTTCAGGCAGCTGGTACTGACCAATGTAATATGTGTTTACTCTAACAATGTTGTGATAATAGCCAGATCAAGACAACGGCTAGTTGAGGTATACTAGGAACTGAATAAAAAAAAAATCCGCTGGAATGGGACTGAATGCGAATATCAGCAAAACTAAATACATGCTAATTTCTGTATGACAAAGGGGAAGAAATCTATAAAATTTATGCGTAGAGGGTAATTCATTTGATGCAGTTAATAAGTTCAGATACCTTGGTAACAGGATAGATAATGAAGGGCGCATAAACACGACAATACGTGACAGGATACGAATACGAAATAGGATATATTATGCCAACAGCAGACTATTGAGAAGCAAATTCATTAGTCAAAACACAAGAATCAAAATATATAAGATACTTATCAGACCGATTGTTACTTATTGAGGCGAGACATGAACATTAACAAAAAAAGAACAAAAATAATAAGAATGTTTGGAAGAAAGATTGTGTTTATGGCCAGGTTAAAGAAGACGATTAATGGAGAATAAGAAGTAACCAGGAGATAGATGAGCTATTGAAGCATGAGGACATTGTAAGATTCGTAAAGGTTCAACGAATACAATGCGCTAGGTCATCTAGAGCGGATAGACGATCCTGCCAAAGAAAATCCTGAGGTCGCAAGTCTATAAAAGCAGAAAGAGGCGGCGACCTAGGAAGATCTAAGTAGAATGGATGTGAGGGGTTACACTGAGCGGGCAATGAATAAGAGACATTGGAGAAGATTGGTGTTGGAAGCCAGGACCCACGTTGGACTGTAGTAGGCCTTCTAAAAAAGAAGAAGAAGAGAAGAAGAGATACTGACCAATGTCATAGGAACTGGTTAGAATCAGAATGGATTAGACATACGTCCTGTCGAAGGAATAGGCCTACGTTTAGATTTCTTCACTATGTGTAGCACTTTATAGTTGGAGACGAGAAAAGGCACAGTCTGCTCGCACCATGTTGGAAATGCCGATTTGAAGATCGGTACATTTTATCTGGAACTATTATTGGACTATTACCTGGTCAACGAGTAACTACTAGTTACTAACTAGTACCTCTTGACAGAAATCTCGTGTGGGACGTTCATGTGCACGCCGGGTCAGGACGCGACCTATTACAGTCGCTCTACCTCTACAATCTGTTTATAGAGTTAAACCAAAAACTATCGATTACTTGTTATAAGCTTTTAATAAAAAATTACGATGAGTGATTCCGTAAGGTTTGCAAATATCAAGTCGCGTATTTGATGAACCGATTTCTCTCGTTAGCAAAATCTGGTTAATGCTCCCACGTAAGCACCACGTTTTTACGCTGCGTCTAGGAGTGGGGTGGACGAGGCTGGCGTTCCTTATAATAATATAAGTACAGGACATAAAGATTCACGTTGGATTCGATCGCAGAATATCGTGCTTAGGAAAGCAGAGCTTTAGAAATTATATTCAACATAAATACCGAACCAAATCGGATAAAAGTTTTCTTTGTTTTCATTGCTCCTAGCTGTTTTCACCCAAACAGCAAAGTGTTTTTGCTATACAAATGAATTTAAACCAAACTTAAGCTGACCTTACACTAAGAGTCATATATATATATATATATATATAACACTGATAGAGAGTTTCTGCGGTATTGAAATGGCCTCGCGTCATTATGTCTAGGTTAAAAATGCCAACAAATTTTTTCTTTTTAATTCATTTATTTTGTACAAAATGGGTTTTATTCTATTCGTTATTTATTGTTTTTTCCTTTTGTTTCTAATTCTATGTATTTAATATTATTATAATTGTAATTATAATTATAATATTAATTAAATTATTATTATTAATATTATTATAGCAATTATAATATAATGAACAATAAGTAGGCCTATAACAAAAAATAATAAAGGCAATTAAAAACTAAAGAAATATGTCGTCAATGCAATGACAGTTTTTACAGTAACATTTTAAATGGACCACGCTACTACTGACGCGGGATATTTCGACACGATTGTCTGTCTGCACATCACACTGGGTCAGTTGTAAAAAGCAACTCATCGTTAGAAACGTTTTACAAGTAAGAGAGTAATGATAATGTGATGAATTTATAATATACACACACTTATTGTTTACTAATGGTACATATAATCTCAATTTTCTATTGTAGTGTATTTATTGTTCATAGCCTAAAGGAACCTATGATTGCATACAAAGGTACCTTGGATACATATGATTTGCAATAAAGTTTTAATTATTCACATTCTTAAGCACGATCGATTTCGGTCATAGACCATCGTCAGTCATATACAGTAAACAATATCGTAAAACAGCCACTATTTACACTGTTTCTGACGTACTGGTACCGACCTACGTATCATGTTCATTAATCAATGTTTACGAATTCGTTTCTGTAAATAGTGGCTGTTTTACGATATTGTGAGTGCAAGTGCACTGTATATGACCTGACGATGGTCTACGGCCGAATTCGATAGTGTTTAAGAATGTGAGTAATTAAAACTTTATTGCAAATCATATGTATGATACCTTTAGGCTATGAACAATAAATACACTACAATAGAAAAAAAAGTAATAGAGTTTTCGTGTTTCAAAATGATTATATATTGGCTCGACGTTTTCTTATGATATTCTTGAAATCAGACTCACCGTTTATATTACTTTACACCAAACGGATGTTGCGAGCAGCTTCAATCGCGTCTTTACACTGTAAGCAGACTGAACTCTTCACGGAGATACTTAAAATACAAGTAACATTAAAACGTAATTGGATTTGTAAAATTTTACAGATTTTGATGTTTTTGAGACCGCGCTATTTTCAAATTTTCAATATTGACTTAGGCCTACTTTTCTGTGAGTTACAAAATCGTATGGAACAAATCAAAACTTCCTGGACTTTTTAAAAACTGTTAACAATTTTTTTGGGCAATACAAAACGTTTTGTAACTTTCAGAATTTGTATACATTCTTACGGAACTATTTATAATTTTTTTGAAATATTCTTAACTACTCAGATGGATTTTAAAAACTTTTGAGAACGTTGCAAATATTTTTAATTTTCACGAAGTCTTCAGAATAGCGTACAACCTTTAACATGCTATCAAACGTTCTTGAACTTTATGAAAGCTGCAAGAACTGTTTAGAAAGTCCAGCGGTCATTTAGTATTTTTCTGGAACATTAGATAACTCTTCAGAACCTCTACGACTTGCCAAAACTTTATGGAAATTTCAAAAACATCTAGTGAGCTGAACTGTCAGGGTACCTACAGGACTTAACAACTCAAACTTTCAGTTTAGTTGTAACTTATTTAGTTTTAGAAGTGTTCTTGTGTGATGGTTATAAGAACCTGCAGAGTCCGGTGGGTGCGTTTTGCTATGAACATGGTGAAGGCACGGATATTTACGTATTACCAATCCTTGGCCACGGAAGCAACCTGTGAAGACGTCTTTAAAATTGTAAGACATTTACAATGCATGTTACTACATTACAGAACAATCTACGTGTTTCTTGAATGTTCCAGAGGAATCCGGCTGTAATGTTGTGTGCGTACGTGATTTCTACATGCGTTCGCGAGACTTTTCTAGACGTCGCCAGCCACGCGCACTGTGTCAATTACGTCATAGTGTAGCGCTGATGCGTAGTATGTGGAATGTTCTGGTGTCTGAGCGGGGTATAAATACAAGGCTTCAGCGGCGCTTAGTCAGTTTGCGTTGCGATTTATTGGAGTGCGGTTCGTAGTATTGTGGCGAAGTGTTATGGGTTTTATAATTGTGCGGGACAATTGTAATACAATTATGTTTTATATTAGTAGACATTTTTATTGCGTGTGATCAATTTTTATTTGATTTGTTGTAAGAGACTATCTTGTTAATTACAAACTGTTTAATTGTGATAATTAAAGCTGGTGATTACTGACTTAATTGGTGTCTTGTATTTTGTTTTCCACTGTACTATACGACGATCAGTTAGACCGTCATAACAATAATTTGAAATGCGTGTGGGGGATGAAGCCCAACTGTCGGCATTTGCGCGTGAACGCAAAGGAAGATCGATACAGCGGAGAAAGGATGTCACGAAATTTACAATCCCAAGTATATAACAACAACCCACTGATCACTGGGAGCAGCAACAACTCATTCCAAACATCCTAATAGGGAAGTGTGAGTCTTTTATGGCGTATCGAAATTTTCCTTCTATTGCCCCAGGGACACGCATCACAGAATCCCTCCTTCCGAATCCGCTCCTCTTGAAAAAAAAATTGTGGGTGCGTGTACTTATGTACGCGCGTTAGAAGTTATACTTCTTTGGCGTGATTGAAAAACTAAGGGTTAACATGCATGCTAAAAATTCATATGAGTAGAACGATAAGAGGAGTGAAGGGAGATGGTAAATACGATTATCGGTTATAGATACCGCATCCAGCTGGACCCGTGAAAAATATTTGTAACGGATTGCTGTTTGGAGTTAATAGATTGGAGATGACATGTGGCAAAAGTTCTTTTTGTTTATCGTTATTATTATGCCATTTTTCATATGGTTGACGTTTGAGAAAAACTCTTGGCTTCTCAATTCCAGCTCGAAGTATATTGCAATAATCTTCGTCTGAGGAAATATTGTTATTTTGATAAAAAGAATCAAAATCAGAGTAATCATTATTTTCGAGATTAACCCTAATATCTTTATAACAATTTGCATAATTTTTGAATTCAGGCTCATCTTTTCGCATAGGAAAAAGTCCTTGTGGCACGTTGTCCACGGCTAACTTCATCCTGTTAACTTTCCGTTTCCGTTGCATGGTGCACGCACATTTCGTTACATACAAAAAATTTCACCCTCAACGCGCCTAAAGAAGTATAACTTCAAAAAAAAAATTCGCGTACCTCGACCACACAAAATCTTATTACAGAACTCTTGGCAGTCCTTATAGAGACAGGTACCTGTACAAGGTATCGCAGCTTCAACACACCTCAGTGTTTCAACATGAACTAATGAACGAAGATTTGGTAACATTACTTCAAATGCTTGAAAGACGAAGGGTTTTTGATAGGCCCGGATTTAGGTGTTTTGCAGCCCCTAGGCACTATTGTTAGCGCCCCCCCCCTCCAACAAGTAACTTCTATATATTCAATTATTCTCCTTGACTGCTGAAAAAAAAATTGATGAAAATAGTCATTTCAACTATCTTTATTGCAAATATTTTAATTAAATATAAAACTAAAATAAATGTATCAAGTTCTTCCCTTCATTTAAACAACATTCTCTATTATGCTTTGAATATATGATCATGCGCAGTAGGGATTGGCTCCTAGATCGAGGCACCCCAAGCGATATCGACACAAACTATTTTAGTTGGCAAAAAAGCGGACAAGAATCTCAACGGAGAGTCCAGACCTGTATATACGACCAGACCATGCTCCGCTCCGACTACTGCTATTGATAGGCCCAGTGTCAATACCGTGTTATTCAATGATATAATTAAAGGTTATTTCAAAACCATTTTCTTCAATTTGGCCATAATGCAAGTGCCCAATACAAATACTGTAATTTAAAAACCGAAAACATGAAATTTTAACAAATAATTTTTCACCTCGTGCCGCCCCCCTGAGCCTGCCACCCCTAGGTACGTGCCTAGTGTTCCTAGTGGGAAATCCGGGCCTGGTTTTTGAATGTCATTTTTAGTAGGCTGACAGGTTTGAGGACTTCTGAAAACTTGGCAGAGGTTCAGAAAAAATTCGAGAGAGACCTCCACCTCTTTTACAAGAACATGGTTCCTCTAAGCTACTCAGCTCAAGTCCACTACAAAAGAGGATATATTCTTTCTGTCTTCCCTTCCACTTCCTCACCACTTCACTTCCTGTAACACTGAAATGTGGATGTTACAGTTATTCATCTCATTACCTACTTCCATCATTTTTAACATAGTTTGGACAATCCACTGGTTGCATTCAAAATTCAATTCTCAAGGACTAAAATATACTATTCCGATGCAACACAAGTATTTTAGATATATATATATATTTTTTTTGTTACCTTATTGCCTGAACCAGGGACAAAACTCTATTTTCTTAGAGTATTTTTTCTCACATATTATAATGAAAATCGTACAAACAAATTAAAAATAATGGACATACTTTTTTATTTTTTTGGATTTTGCGGGGGGATATATCCCCCATATCCCCCTCTAGGTTCACCCCTGGCCTGAACTAGTTCTTGCTTACTGAGAGCTTCATCCAATTGTGAGCTATTGGGTTTGCACAAGCTTGTTCAGCCAATATGGTAAAAATTAAAAAAAAAAAAATTATTTAAAATACTTGCATTCCACATCAAAATAGTATAACAATTCTTCCACACATCATGGACCAAGGGTGCCCACAGCATGGCGCAAGGTGCAAGTCGCACCACTGGAAATTTTTGGGGGGATTTTTCATGTAAAATTTTTATAATTTCATAATCCCTTGTTGGAAATAGAAGTTACATGAATTTAAGCCAGTTGCCTAGCCATGGTCCCTTATAAGTGTCATAAATAAAACAAATCAGTGAAGAAAAAGAATGCAATTACAAAATCAAGTTAGATTATCTTGATAAGGCCTAATGTACTACTAATTATGTTAGGCCAGGTAGAAAACGTTTTGGTATTTATAAAAAGAATAACATTAGTTTTTGATTCCAATAATTTCTTAAATGGCTTTAGTTATTCAAAAATGTCTGGATAAAGCCCAACTGTCTTGGTTAATGTCTTGGTTAACTGTCAAGTTAACTGGGGGTTATGCCATACCCCATATTGTGATCCCCCCTTACTCACTAAATCAAATTTTGGGGGAATTTTGGAATATTTGGGGGGATTGCACCATGGCCTTTGCCCCCCAATGGACACCTATGTCATGGACAACAAAATCCATGAGTTACTTATTCCACCTTCTTGTCCTTTGTCTGTGTCTTGGTTATGTACCAACATCCGAAGACTAGTATTCAGTTTCCTTCTCCTGGCTATAGCTGCCTTCCCCCATGGTCTGAGCATGAAAGAGTGCTTATATGTGGGTCCTTTGCTATCTGACATCTGAAATCCACCTAGTATCTGAGGCTAGCACTCAATGTGCTTAAATAAGAATTCATATTTTCAACATTTATGTAGTGCTGTGCAACAGTGAGTGGTTGAAGATGGATTCCCCTTCTGATTATGTCAGTATACAATAACCTAAAGACAGATATAGCTTCTGAGTGTAATGTTAGCTTTTGGCCAACAATTCTACTGTGAAACATAAACACAAATAGGCAATTTATGCCTTAAAGAACAAGAAAGTGTAACCATATAAAAAACCTCCCCATCCTTTACTAATCCCATGAAGCTCAGATGATAATAACATGTCACCTGTTAAATGGTTTTGTCACCTTTTCCTGTTTTCTTATTGTTCTGTAATTTTTCTATTTTTGCCACTTTCTTCTATTCATTTTTCTTGATTTTTAATTAAGAGATAATTGTTCTTATGTTTCAACCATTATTGAACCATTTCTATTCATTTGTAGTGCCCAGATAAACAGGTGTCACCCTTAAGGTACAGAAATTAAATTATCAATATTAATTGGCTTTCTAAAACATATTTACCTTTAGTATTTTCTTTCTTTGTAAACATAAAGGAAATTACAGACATAACAACTCGGGATTTTTGTAACAGATTCACACTTGATAAGTAAAAACCTCAGATTTACTATACTAACTACTGTTCCCATTATCTAACCAACAAGGAATATTTAATTATATTGGATTATCCTTGATAAACTGGATGAAACCTGACATATTTTATGTCATCTACTATCCTCTGATCGGCTCCAGTTTGGCAAATATTCAAATTGAAGTCAATAAGACAGTGATGATTCAGGTGTGACACATGACTGGGAAATGGGAGTATCATCCCTATACATTGAAATTTAGTCTTGTCACCTCACTCTCTACTCTCCACTCTCGCTGATCAATCATTGATCACTCTCCAAGCTGTTGCCTCTCTGAGTACCATTCTGTAGATTTGTTAGCTGATTGACTATTAAATGCAAATATATTCATAATATGTATTCGATATTAACAAAGTTATGAAGTTTTATAATTTATAATGAACAGAATTTCCACCTCATATTCAGTAAGTAGACAATAACTAATGTTGCCTCTGGCACTAACTTGTGTATCTTATGTCATTATTTTATGTTACACATATTTGATTTGATATAATTCCAATTGTTTTAGAATGACAATTAAAAGAGCTTAGAATCAAACTATTGGCCTAACATTTATTTGACACTCCAAGTTCCATGAACCTGCTTTACTGTCGTGTTAACTCAACCACTCAGGCACGATGCATTTATGCTAAGCGTATTGATGTAGTTGAATATTATTGCTTGTTCAAATTATAGGAACACTCAAACTCAGTAGATTAACTAGTTAGTTAAACTGAAATTTTTGTATATCCTTTGTCATATTCTTGGATAATCAGCATTCCTGATTAGTCATTCTAACCAATCTGAGAAAAAATGTAGACAAAAAGTATGGATTTTGTTACTGATGTAAGTACCATATATACAAATTCATGTTACATTTCAATCTTGTTAAAGTATATCAGTGGAAATATATATATATATATATATATACATATATATATATTGCGACAGTACAAATAAGTGATGTACTGAGCATTGAATATAAAAATTTAAATATACCTAATAAACTGTAAATAATTAATAATGTATTAGAAATAAGCATGTCAGAGATTGCAAGCTTGGCTCAGACAAAAATATGAACAGGTGTTTCGACCTGAATTGACGTGCACACACACACAAATGTAACTGAAAGTGTGTACACTAGTATTTTGCTAGTGTGTGTGAACGCAGGTCTATGCAGGCGAGTTTACCACCCCAAGATGAATAATTGCACAATTACTGTTTTTCCGTAATTATTCATAAACTACAATTAAGAAGTAAAATCCAAAAACACAATAAAATGTAGTAAAATTTACTAAATACTGTGTACGAAAACCACCCGAAAGTGACACACCGTACGAGTGTAATAGAGAAATAACTGTGTACAAATCGAAAGGGTTAAGTTGCAATGTCCAAAATTACAGTGAACATGTGTTGAAAAAATAGTTATAAGATAAGTATAAGAGTATACTTACAGGACTCTGCAATTCGCAGAAATATAAGAAATAGCGAAATTGACAAAGAGTGGGGGAACTGAATCCAGAGACAGTTTCTGACATGTCGATTTCGTACCACTGCAGGTGTCGACCAAGACATGGGTATAAATAGGACACACAAGCTACAGCGGTTCTCTTTCTTAAATCATCCACGGTGCAGCAGGAGCTTATGCCCGTCCGCACAGAATATTTAAAATTTTGTAAATAGTTTCATCCTTCCAGTTACATACAGTTATGTAACTGGATTGTAAAACAAACTGTTTTTAAATAATAACACAATTACATAAGAAGATACACCTAAGAAGATCCATTGACGTCAGAAACAGCACGAGGAGAAGTTCCAGAGAGCGATACGACGCTGGACAGAGAGAGAGTCGACGCTGGACAAGAGGAGAGGAGAGACAGTCGACGCTGGACAAGAAGGGCGAGTCGACACTGGACAAGAGGCGAGTCGACGCTGGACAAGAGGAGTGATTCGACGCTGGACAAGAGGAGCTGGAGTGCGAGACGAGGACGACTACAGATGGATCAAAATGATCGAGTATGATTGACGACAATAAGGTGATAAACAACTTATTTATCTCTTAATCGAACAATGAACTCAAAGACAATTAAAGACATTCTTGTTTTATTTAAAAGCAAGAGTCAATGTTTATTTTAAAGTAGAATTAAAATCATAGATGTTCTAGAAATACGATTAACGTAACAAGAGCTCAAATTAGTATTGAAATAAAACGAATACAAAGAATTTAAATGAAAACAATTAGTGTTTGATATAAATCACTACTGAGAAACAAAAGATAAATTCAATAACTATTAATATTTTGAGTACATTACAATATATAAAAAGATATTTAAATATGATATTTTGAAACACATTAATTGACTGAGTAGTCTGGAAATGAGATTTTTCTTTAATACAATAATTAGTAGAATAGAATATTTAGTCAGTAAGGATGTATATAGCATAAACCTTACGGCATAATAACAAATAATAACGAATGTTTTAAATCGAAGTCAGTGCCATGTGCACAAATTTTAATAATATCAAATAAATTTGAAATACCGTTACAAGTTACATAGAGTTCTTATTGCAGATACACCTGAAACCCAATTTAAATGCTATATTGTTACATAATTTGTCAATCTTGAACGTGAGAACAGTCACGCCAAATTTATGTATATGTAATGTTGCATATAATAGCTCCCAAAGAACGTGGGGCTATACAAATTGAATTACATATAAATTTGTACACATAAATATGTTGCATATATTTGTCGCCCTGGGCGTGGGGCGATTCAAAAACAAATAGATGTGTATTTGTATTAGTAAAATGTATATAAATATGTTGCATATTTGTCGCCCTGGACGTGGGGCACGACATGCCTAAATTTATGTACAAAAATTTGTTACATAAATTGTAGCCCATGAACTTATGGCCCAATCCCCACCATTTAACCATTAAATTTTTTTTATGTAGCTGAATGGTTGCTCTAAAATATAAGAGTGTGTTAAATAAAAAATGTATTATATGTAATAATTATTTATATTAAACAGTAACTGAATGTAATGTTAATTGTTGTGTAATCACACAGCTGGCGCCCACGAATAATATTATTTGTCTATGTAACAGGTGTAACTGTAATGAGTATTAATAATAACTATTAATAAAAATACAGAAATAAATAAATAAGTAGGGAACGGTTATCAATAATAATTGTTAAAGAATAACTACGAAATAAATATTTTAATAATAATTCACCATGGCAATATCAGGAAGTTTAAGGATGGGAGAGAAGCACTTCAAGCTATGATGCAAGCCGTATTTGGTGAAGTAGAGAACAAACAAACAGAAAAAGTAAAAGAAAATAATATTAGAACGCAAATAGAAGAGTTAACAGAATTTTTTACAAAACAGACCGAAAAATTAAGAGAAGAAAGGAAAGCAAAAGAGGAATTAGTAGAAAGTATTGACGATTCTAATACGCACATTGCGGCAGTAGAATATAAACAAACCATAAGAATTAAAAATAAGAGAGAAAATACGTTCGTAATTACTAACGATAATTATAAAAAAGTAATTAACATTAAGGAGGAGAAGCAAATAAAGGTTAATAAAACATACCTTATTAATAGCGATATCCCTATTGTGAGACACACACACACTAGTAAGTCACATAAGATGACACACTTAAGGCACCACACTTACGGAGATAAATATCACTGTAGGCCTAACAATAAACGTAGTAAATTATCTATACGAAACACTACGCAAAATTGTGGTAAGCATGATGTTAGATATACCCACGATAATTATAGTAACGATAATTATATCTGCAAGTATGAGAACTACGGTGAGTATTATCATAAACGTCGAATGAAAAAACCGTCGACAGCTGTTCAGGTAGGTGCACTAAGCCAAACTAATGAGAGAGAGAGAGAAACGTTTGTAAAGAGAGACGAAAGAGACGAGATTTTGTATGGCCGAGAGGCAAAACGAAAATGTTACCCTATGAACAGGTGACGTCTACGATAAATACGGACGTCGCAGCGATACAATGGAATGCGGACGTTGTTTACACGAGGGTGAGAACAATGGTAAGCACGGCGACTATGTTACAAAGGAACAATATACGTCCGGTAGACGACGGACAATGTAATTGTTATAATGAGGGGTGTAAGATCGAACTACACACTGAACTCAGAACTCAATACCCGAATGGAATAAATAATTATTTTTAAATGGGAAAAATAATATTACTATTAATTATTAATAATAAGATAAGAGAATATAATTAAGAAATGTTATTTATTAAGGATATGATAGCAAATAAAAAGAAATAAGGAATATTATTTTAAAGGGTTAATTAAGAAATGTATTATTAATGGTAAGGAATGCTATTGTAGAGAAATATTTAAGAAAGTAATGGTAAAAGATGTTATTGTTGTTATTAATATGAAGAAAGGGTTCAGAATGGAAAATAATTGCTATAATTGTCAGAACGACTGATCAAGCGAACACTTAATGGAGATACAAGGACACAGAAGAAAGCGAGAGTGAAAAGTCAAAAGGGCAGAGACTACTTAGGATTAAAGACTTCAAGAAAAATATCGTTGTTTTCCAAGACAGTTCCTCTGTAACCGATCATGCGACACACTACAAAGCTAACAGAGTATTCTGTTATGGAAGTGTATTTCAGGAAAGTAGTAGCGATCAGAAAGGTAATGTTAAAGAAATGTAATAAAAGGTGATGAATGTTAATGTATTGTATAAGTAATGTATTAGATAAAGTAATGTCATGTTAAGAAAAGAGTTAAGGAAGATTAGAAGCGAAGGTAAGAATGTATGAGTAAGATAATGTAAAATTAAGGACCGAATTTACACACATACGTAGGAATGCAGAG
Organism: Magicicada septendecula; assembly: GCA_034769895.1. Taxonomy (NCBI): domain Eukaryota; kingdom Metazoa; phylum Arthropoda; class Insecta; order Hemiptera; family Cicadidae; genus Magicicada; species Magicicada septendecula. The sequence goes on from CM068376.1 coordinate 311,882,620, forward strand.
TGTACAGAAGGAGAACAAGGGAGAGTTAATTGCAGTGGATTTTCTGGGACCACTACCACGATCAAGTCGAGGTGTGAAGCACATATTGGTATGTATCGATGTGTTTTCCAAGGCAGTCCGACTGTACCCAATTATGCGACCCACAACCAAAGTTGTTCTAAAGATACTCAAAGCAAATCCTGTTGGAAAAAGGAGTGGTAATACGGCGAAGAAATTCTTCAGACTTTATAATGGACCGTATACGTTAAGACAGTGAGTAGGACAACACACTTTCATCGTATATGATGAGATACAGAAGAAAGAAATTGGTAAATTCCACGCAACGTCATTTAGGAAGTTCTACACATGAAAACAACGAGGTCAATGAAACCAGTCAGATCAGCTGTTTGTTGAAGCCACCCTACTACAAGGTCACGAGCATTGAGCGTAGAAGGAGGGGAGGTAAGACATTTGTATACACTCCAATTAAGGGTGAAATGACGAATATTATTCTTTATTATTTGTCACATTTTTTTTGCAAATGTAATGATAATAATAAAAAAAATTTTAATTAATAAATTTATTAAATTTTTTTTGTTACCAAGCAGAGGGATAATGCGACAGTACAAATAAGTGATGTACTGAGCATTGAATATAAAAATTTAAATATACCTAATAAACTGTAAATAATTAATAATGTATTAGAAATAAGCATGTCAGAGATTGCAAGCTTGGCTCAGACAAAAATATGAACAGGTGTTTCGACCTGAATTGACGTGCACACACACACAAATGTAACTGAAAGTGTGTACACTAGTATTTTGCTAGTGTGTGTGAACGCAGGTCTATGCAGGCGAGTTTACCACCCCAAGATGAATAATTGCACAATTACTGTTTTTCCGTAATTATTCATAAACTACAATTAAGAAGTAAAATCCAAAAACACAATAAAATGTAGTAAAATTTACTAAATACTGTGTACGAAAACCACCCGAAAGTGACACACCGTACGAGTGTAATAGAGAAATAACTGTGTACAAATCGAAAGGGTTAAGTTGCAATGTCCAAAATTACAGTGAACATGTGTTGAAAAAATAGTTATAAGATAAGTATAAGAGTATACTTACAGGACTCTGCAATTCGCAGAAATATAAGAAATAGCGAAATTGACAAAGAGTGGGGGAACTGAATCCAGAGACAGTTTCTGACATGTCGATTTCGTACCACTGCAGGTGTCGACCAAGACATGGGTATAAATAGGACACACAAGCTACAGCGGTTCTCTTTCTTAAATCATCCACGGTGCAGCAGGAGCTTATGCCCGTCCGCACAGAATATTTAAAATTTTGTAAATAGTTTCATCCTTCCAGTTACATACAGTTATGTAACTGGATTGTAAAACAAACTGTTTTTAAATAATAACACAATTACATAAGAAGATACACCTAAGAAGATCCATTGACGTCAGAAACAGCACGAGGAGAAGTTCCAGAGAGCGATACGACGCTGGACAGAGAGAGAGTCGACGCTGGACAAGAGGAGAGGAGAGACAGTCGACGCTGGACAAGAAGGGCGAGTCGACACTGGACAAGAGGCGAGTCGACGCTGGACAAGAGGAGTGATTCGACGCTGGACAAGAGGAGCTGGAGTGCGAGACGAGGACGACTACAGATGGATCAAAATGATCGAGTATGATTGACGACAATAAGGTGATAAACAACTTATTTATCTCTTAATCGAACAATGAACTCAAAGACAATTAAAGACATTCTTGTTTTATTTAAAAGCAAGAGTCAATGTTTATTTTAAAGTAGAATTAAAATCATAGATGTTCTAGAAATACGATTAACGTAACAAGAGCTCAAATTAGTATTGAAATAAAACGAATACAAAGAATTTAAATGAAAACAATTAGTGTTTGATATAAATCACTACTGAGAAACAAAAGATAAATTCAATAACTATTAATATTTTGAGTACATTACAATATATAAAAAGATATTTAAATATGATATTTTGAAACACATTAATTGACTGAGTAGTCTGGAAATGAGATTTTTCTTTAATACAATAATTAGTAGAATAGAATATTTAGTCAGTAAGGATGTATATAGCATAAGCCTTACGGCATAATAACAAATAATAACGAATGTTTTAAATCGAAGTCAGTGCCATGTGCACAAATTTTAATAATATCAAATAAATTTGAAATACCGTTACAAGTTACATAGAGTTCTTATTGCAGATACACCTGAAACCCAATTTAAATGCTATATTGTTACATAATTTGTCAATCTTGAACGTGAGAACAGTCACGCCAAATTTATGTATATGTAATGTTGCATATAATAGCTCCCAAAGAACGTGGGGCTATACAAATTGAATTACATATAAATTTGTACACATAAATATGTTGCAATATATATTAGAACGATACTCTTAAACACTTACTTTTGCACATATGCTATTACTCATTTGTGCGCACTTACCCACGTCTCGAATGTATACTCTTCTTCTGCAGTATTTACCTTGATGTTTCCCAGTTAGGTCGCAGGCTTTGGTAGTTAATTGAGGTTGGATAAGCACGTGAATATCATTACAAGTAAAGAGTACAGAGGATTTAGTACTGGTTGTGAAATTAGTACGACTTTGTTAATAAAATTATATTCATTTTGTTTATTAATAAAAAAATGCAAATTGTCATGTTATTAATTATTGTGTGGGTTAACTAATATTGAAACCCTTATATTCACTTATACGAATATCGTATAATTATAACGTGGCAAAATCTTATCTCTTATAGTCTAAGACACATTATACACACAAATAAGACATATATGACCTGGAATATTAACACAGACATATAATACATAACACATATATTATTATAATGCGTGATTAACACGTACAAAATTGAATATTATATTGCCTTAGCAAGTGTGGTTTTTTATTATGTACCACTTAATACAAAAATAAATAATTAAACATTTATTAAAATTCTAATAGAGACCATTCTATTACTTTAATTAACAATACTCCTAATGTCTCAATTAATTAAACATCTCCAATTAAAATAACTTTCATACTTGATTTTACGTTACAGTTACTTGATTTTAATTATATAATAAAATTATAAAAATATAATAAAATATGGTTTTTCTAATTACCATTTATTCATGAGATTAATAAGTTTTATGTTTTTTGTTATCAATTATTATTCTTTGAACTTTTATTAATTACTTATTATGCAAATAACAATAATAAAGTTTATGTAAACTTGTATATGGAATCTAGAGCCTTCTTTTGATAGACCTCAGGGTCATTTATAAGATTGAATAAATATCTGATTTCACCTGCATATTTCTGCAACCATTTAACTGTGTCGTTACCGTCACCTGGACTCTCGAGTTTTGGGATCCCCTTCCGGTATCACCTTCTCTGTCTCTGCGTCATTTGGAATTACTCTCTCCGTCTAATGGATGCTGAGTTCTGACGTGGACCTCTGGTCGTGATGATGTACGGCTGGATGTAGCTGCATGTGGCTGTCCCTGCGTTCTCTAGTATTTTGCTCTGGTTCCTCTCCTCTCCTTGTCTTTTCCCTCATGGATGTCTCGAAGTTCTACGTGGACTTCTTGAAGTTCATCGACGATGTTTCGACTCCTTGTAGTTTACAATATTATTGTCTTTTAAATAAATCATGTATATACTAATTACTTTCACCGACGTACTGCCGGTTCCATCGCACTTTAGTTTATGTAATACGGTTTAAAACATTACTTAAACTTTGTAAAATTCGCGGTGGCGAGATGTGTGGATTTCACATACTGTCTGTTAATGATATTAGAAAGCGTGTGTCACTCGCTGGGGTTTTATACTCCTGCCATCGTTCAATTCCTGTTGGAAACTGTTCGGACAAAGTTGAACAAGTCAGTGCATTGATTTAATAACTAATTACAACCTACGCGTCTTTCTATGAAGTGCACACTTTTTTATAAATATTATTTGACAAATCGTTAGGTATATTAATAAACTTAACCTATGCAAATTATGAACATTAAGGTGTGTATATTATGGAAGTTATGGCAAAATTTCACACGGTGGCTGAACGGTTCCCACGATCAAATACCTCTTAGTATCTAATTGTAGCGCCAGGTGCCAGCTTTTTAACTACATATGTCTCTAATTCGTGTGACTTCTGGTTTTCGTTCAGCACTTAAAAAACTGTGTAAAATTTTCCACAATCGTATGCATAATTCAACTTGTTCTTCATTTACACACTAACACTAACACACACACACAAACTGATACACACATGGTTGCCTGTCGCTATGACGTCACCACTACCAGTCGATGCGTGTTTCTTCTCCCTTCGCTGCGTTTAAAACTAACTAGGCTTGTAATTCCATATGCATGTTCACTTACAATTATTTCCTTATTTAAAATTAATTAATACGTTTGTTTCTTCTATTTATGTCTTATACCTAATACTTAATTATTACATTATTTTTATTATTTACATCTTTTACACGACTCATACGTGCATTCGTATGTTATCATACCTCAATCAGGGGTTGATACATAAACGTATGCTAAACGTATCGTTGCAATATATATATATATATATATATATATATATATATATATATTTAGTCACTTTTTGGTAGTCACTATTTAGTCACTATCCATATTTCATTTTATAGGTTTCATTTTTTTTTTTTTTTTATTTGATCATATTACACTCATTTCAGATATACTGTATATAGATGCCAAAGAAAAGGTAATCTAAATTCTTTCATTTGAGACAAATTATTTATGAATTTGGTGGCAACATTTTTTTAGATTCAAATATTTTTCTTTAAATATACAAACGAAAAAGGCAGGAAATTTTACCACTCTTCAATACATTGATCATGACAAATATACACTTGGTATCTAGAATATTAGTGAAAGAAAAATTTCTCAACTGCTGCTTGCACAACATCCATCAGCAAGGAAACACAGGTTCTCATAATTGTATAAAATTTGAAATCCTGATTTCTAAGAACATTCCTATTTGGAAATTGAACCAAGATGTCAAAATAACAAAAAAGGCCATTCAAAACATTAAACTAATACAAAATATATAAGAAAGATCACCAAATGTATTAGAAAATCTTAATATAAGTAAAAACACAATAATAATGATTTCTAGATGAAGAACAAATTTAAATAAAAAACAAACTAAGATAATTTATTAAAAATTGTAAACGTTATTAAAAATAAATGAAAACTAAATATTGAAAAAAAGATTCCAACAGAACCATCAGACTAGTTGATTGCATAAAAATCATTACAGTAATCATACTACTTAAATTGAAATACAAACTCATTCATTCATTCATTCATTCATTAACATCATATCTACTGATGATGCTGACACATTCTGGAAGACATGACATAGCAAAGAAATAAATAACTTAATGTGTGTGAGTGTGTGTTTTGTGAGTCTGCAAATTTTTTAATTTTAATGTAGGTATGTAAATATGAAATTTTGTTTTATTAAAAAAAAAAAAAGAAAACAAAAATTTTATTTCAGTTTTTTAATTTGGATTTCCTATCATATTATGTATTATTAAAAAAGCATTAGACCATTAAACCCATGCCATGCTAATAAAGTATTATCGCTCCTTGATTGCTAGCTGTATACTTGAATAGAATGAGCAGCCAATGGAACAAATATAGCCTACATTTGATGTTTTTTTAGGCATATTTATTGCATCAATTAAAAAGCAGCTATAATATGCAAGAAAAGACCTGTATTGACTAAAACCCATACAATCTGGACCCAAGAGGAATAGAAATCTGACGCTTTCTAATCATATTCACTTTTGTATTCAGCAAAAAGGGTTTCCTACATGAGAAACACAATACTGTATAAACATGAAGTCTAAGATGGTATATAATACAGTAAGAAATAAGGTAAACAGGAGAGTTAGGTGAATAAAATCGAACTATTCAGAGGTGTAGACGTGTATACAAACCTATAACAACAGTCAACAGAAACAAATATAGAGTTATATACAAATTATATACAAAGAATACACATTAGTCAAGAAGAATGGGCTGAATGTGTTGATTAATGTAGTAAACTCTTGGATTTCGTTGTCCATGAAGTGTCCGTTACTTAACTAAATACCGCTATTGTATTAACGACTCGGAACACCAAGTTTTTTATAAGTAAAAGCATAAAGTTTTACCTTACAGCCTGAACCGGTTTTCTTCTCTGAAGAAGCCTTTTAAAGGCGAAAACCGGTTCAGGCTGTAAGGTAAAACTTATGCTTTTACTTATAAAAAACTTAGTGTTCCGAGTCGTTAATACAATAGTGGTATTTAGTTAATGTAGTAACTTTACCTCCTTAGGACAATCGGATATGTGAGATACTAATCAAGAAACTATGGGTAGTACATCAGGAAGACATTGAAAACATTGCCAGTATTAAAAGCTTAAAAATCAGTAAAAGTCCTATACCTGATGATATTGCTAATGAGTTGATGATATATGGAGAGTACATCTAATTACTGAAATTAAAAAACTAATGTAGAAAATTAGTGCTGCTTCAAACATACCAGAAGATCAGATAGGAAGCTTAACACTTTGTTAGAAATTATAAAAGAATCTGTATCGGACAAAGTAAGGGTATCAGAGTAACAAGTTTTTTTTTGAGATACTAATCTTGTGTAGATGCAACATAGTGAGACAAATATGAGAAAAAGCATTGGAATTTAACAGGCCAGTGTTCATGTGATTTATTGGTATCAAGTGTTTTACCATCTTCAAATGAATCTAAAGCAAATATTTAATGTAATATCTCAAATGAATTGGTCTTGTTAATAGACGACATGTGTACAAATAATTATACAAGAATAAAATGAAGTACAGGAGAATGAATGGAGAAAATACCTATCAGCAAAGGAAATAGATAAGGCAATCCCCTCAGCCCGTTACTTTTTAATATAATTATAAATGATATTATTAATGTAAAATTAATATAAAATATGGAAGAAGTAATTGTGTTTTATGCAGTTTACTAAATGCTTCAATTCTGATAGTAAAACAATTTGCAAATATAGTGAAACCTTGATGTAACGCTCTTCTGCGGACAGGCCAAAAAGCTTTTATATTGAGGGTCACTTTATATAAAGGTCCCAAGTTAAACTATTTAATTTGCAGGGACCCTGAAAAATTAGCGTTACATCAAGGGTCGCGTTTTATCACAGGGGTGTTATATCGAGGTTCCACTGTATTGTTGTTTACATTTTTTAAACTTGTATGACCTTTTATCTGAATAATGATAATAATAATAATTATAATTATTATTATTATTATCAGTGTCTAAGACAAAACTGATAACTGTACATAAGGAACTATTACAATGGAAAAGGACTCTATGGTAAAGTCATCAAGAAAGTCGTGACCTTTAATTATGTTAGCAGATTAGTCACGGAATATTGTCAAGAGAGGTTGCCCATTAAACTAGTAAAGTGGCCAAAGTCTTAGCATGCCTGAACAGCACAATCTGTGATAATAACTTTCTATAATAGGACACAAAAGTGATGATATATAGGGAAGTGGTATAGCCTATAATGACATATGCTGCGTACCATTAAAACCATGCAGAGTCTAGAATCAAATGAAATGCAGACATTGGATAAAACAGCATGAGTTAGAAGAGTAACAATGAATTACAACAAGACAAGATTGAAGAGAATTGTGACCAGGTCTTGCAAATAAGGATAGACTGGAATAGACACATTGACAGGACGACAGACGACAGGACAGCAAAGATAGCTAGAGATGACAAACTAGCAGGAAGGAGACTTCAAGGATAACCCAGGGAAAAATAGAGGAAGTGGCCGGAATAAATAAACTGTGAGTCAAACTAAAAGAAGAAGACACAAGAAAGGCTTTAATTAGAGAAACATAATCAGTGTATAACCAATAACTCACATTATATACACTGGAAAAAATGTTTGTGTTGTTTTGTATTTCCAGGTGTTATTTCATTGATACTAGCGGTTTCCATGTTGATATGAAAAATGACCAATATAGGTCTATCAAGATATTTGAAAGGAAGACTGTTGGACAGATTCAGATCTATTCCTACAAGACAACAGTGTTTCAGCAAGATTTAGCAGCATACCATAATGCCAAAAAATAACTTATTGGTTTACAACAGTCAGGTCTTAGAGTGGGCAGGCATTTGCTTAGGTATAGATTTGCCAATGAAAACCTTTGCACCACTGTCAAAAAAAATACTGCAGAAATTAAGTGACCACAAAGATTTCACTGATTTATAGAGATAAACTTTACTCAAAAAAGTAGTACAAAAACTTTCTATGACAAAAAATGCTAACTTAACTTATTTCAAACTATTTAAAAACACATGAGGCTATATGAAATACTAGATATTCACATATGATACTCAGTTGAAAATTTTATTAATAAATTACATTACATTTTATATTAAGGAAACTTTTGTTCAGCTCAATTTGCACACTACTTTATAAACTCTTGATTTTGTTGTCCATGATGTGTCTGTTGATTACGGTAACTAATTATAAGCATAATACTACTGACTCAGAACATTAAGTTTTTTATTATAGCCTGAACCAGTTTTTGCTTATTACAAGCTTCATCAGAGGCAGCCTCTGGTTGTTTTTTACATTTTTACCAATAAAAAACTTAGTGTTCCGAGTCAGTAGTATTATACTTATAATTACTGTAATGGCCCAAGTTATGACCGTTACGTAAAATTTAAAAACTAGATGCTTGGCCTAGATGGAGCGAAAATGTGCTGGAGCCCAGAGTGACAGGACTTCCAATAAAACACTCGTTTAAACTGTAACAACTTTTTATTAGTGTTTCCTCATTTCAATATCATAACATATTTTGCTAGATTGAAATATCATGCAGTGTTCAAACGATTGAATTCTTGTGTAATTCATAGCAGTTCTTAGTTTTCATTTTATCAACAAATATATATATATATATATATTCAATCTGTATTAATCACAATTACCAATACTAGTAACAATAAAAATTAATCAAACATTATAACCAGTGGATTCTTTTCGGCACAGTTAATAATATAAATCACAAATCTATATCCACAGGACTTGTTCTAACAAAATCTTAATCATTATAATTATGAAAATACTGTTTATATGTATGCTTTCTTTTATGCTTTGAAAACCAGTGGAGTGTTGTTGTCAAGATTTAATAAATGGAATACTCCCACCTGTACTTTTGGAGAATTAATGATACCAAGTAGAGCCTGTGATGATTAGTGTTGGTACTGGCACTGGTGAGTTCCGAAGCTCCTGCTTGTCTCCTTCTGGGCAGCTGTCTTTTTGGTGTTCTGGAGTATTTCTAAGTCTGACGGTGATGGGGAGCGTTCTAGTGCACAGCTCTGCCGATGGTGACGGATGTTGGTGTCATCATCTCCGCATTCACCCTTCTCCTGGCTGTGCGGGGACCCTGTAACATTTTTTAGTTGTAGTGGGCCGCCAGGAAATACAATTACCCCAACTCTCTCTCGCCTCGGAACACAGACACCACACATACTGTCACAATTTTTATCCACACTACTACTCTGTTATTAGCAATTCTGTTCTGTGTAATAAGCAACCTTGAAAATTCACATTTATATTTTCATTAACATTTACAAAATTCAAAACATCTACATTAAATTACTTTTACATTTACTTTTACTTCTACCTGCACATTTACTTTTAAATTTCTCAAGCAGTTAAGTGCAAAGTCGCCACATGCTCCCATATACCGGAAGTAACGTGTGAGTCACACACATACACAAATTAACACCCATTCTCATTATTAAATTAACATACATAACCCCTTATTAAATTAACAGCGAATAATGTAATGATTCTCACCTAAGGCACTTTATACATTTACAAACTCATAGTAAGTTGAACAAGTAGTTTGCCACGCTGTCAGACTACGAAACGCCTAGTCGGAAGGCTGAAGATGAAATGAGGCAGCTTGTAGGCTTCTAACCGACCATGCCACAGAAAAAAGCTTGTTGAGGACTGAGAAACAGCTGATGTGGGTTGCTGAATTATATCGTCATAGTGCGGGCAACCTCAGTGATCAAGATAGTGGGGCTGCCCCACTGCCGCACTTTCGCGGCCTTCCATGTTTAAATGATGCCGGGTAAATTCAAATCCTGGCACACCCTCACCCTAAAAGAGCAACATGGTTGCCCCAAAAATCAAATCAATCCGCAGCCACTTGGCTGCCTTGGGAGTCTCAGAAAAAATAAAAACCGCTCTCAGGAAGACAGAGCCTTAGAGGAAAACGAAACAAGAAGAAGGAAGAATTGGACTGTGTGATGCCTGTATACCTGGGTGTGTGTGTGTGTGTGTGTGTGTGTGTGTGTGTGTGTGTGTGTGTGTGTGTGTGTGTGTGTGTGTGTGTGTGTGTGTGTAAGTGTGCGGTGACTGCATGCTGACTTGATCAGGGTCAGCATGCAGAGACAAGAGACAGAAGAAGCTAAGAAGAAAGACAAGAATCGTGATTGATCACTAGAGCTTTGACCTCCTAAGGCCTCCCAAACTCACAAACTGAGAACCCAAGAGTCAAATTAACAGTTCAAACAAGACAACGTTTCTACCACCACTCACATACTTATGCCCTATGACAAAACTTCAACTTGGATATGTGAGTGGTCGACTTCTCTACATTAGTGTCGGAATCCCCCAACTTCACCATCACTGGTGACACAAACCTCAGAATGTGGTACGGATCGGACCAATGATAACACAGTTTGGCGGCTTTTTTGTCCACGGCTGAGCTGGTCAGGTAGCTTTGGCAGTAGACTAAATCCCCAACTTTAAAGGGATTAGGAGTTCGCCCCTGATTGTAATGAACACGGACACGCTCGTGCGTACGAAGCAAATTCTTCCGGGCCTCTTTCCACCTGTCTGCTGTCCTAATGTCTGAAGTATTAGGCAGAAGATCTTCAATTTTCCACAAGTTGGCCAATGGAAGTGTGGGCGAGAATCCAAATATCACCTCAAAGGGAACAGCCTTATGACTCTCATGGAGGGCCGTATTGAATGCTAACTCTAACCACTTAAGATTCTGGTCCCAACAATTCTGTTGCTCTGCGTGGTAAGCAATCAGAGCAGACATAAATTCCTGTTGAATCTTTCTGCGTGGGACGGCTGAGGGTAGTAAGAGGAAGTGGTTACATGTTGGATACCGTTGGCGAAGCACATTCGCCGGAATTCGCCTGAAATAAATTGTGGACCATTGTCAGAGACAATGATGGCCGGAAGTCCGAAATGATGGAAGATATTGGTCTGAAGTGCTAGAATGGTTAGCCGAGCGTTTTCCTGCCATAAGAGCAATAGCTAGACAAACTTAGAGAAAGAATCCACACAAACAAGCAGGAAAGAATTACCTGACTTGCTACATGGGAGAGGTCCCACGTAGTCGATGAATAACTTCTCCATTGGTCTGCTCGCCATGTCTGATGACAAGAAACCTAACTTGGTGTTTTGGGCAGTCTTGCTTAAACCACACAGATGGCATGCCTTAACTCTAGCCGCAATATCCCTATCCATGCTCTTCCAGATAAAGTGTTTCCTAATGCTGGAAATGGTCTTTAAAATCCCCTTATGTCCACCTACTGGGGAATTATGGTAGTTGCTGAAGACCATGGGCACTAAGTTGCTAGGCAGCACGATTTTAGGGACTCGTCCTTTTCATTCTTTACAACACAGGACGCCCTTGGACAAGAAATATGGGACCTCTACGTTACCATCTTTTAACTTATGGATGATCGGACCCAACTCTTCATCATCGAACTGATGGGGTAACACATCAGTAAAGGCTAGTGGAAAGTCTAACAACAAGGCACAGGGTTGCTCAGATTGAACTTCACTGGGTTGGGAAAACATGCGGGACAAAGAGTCAGCAACCACATTTTGAGTTCCCCTAAAGTGTTGCACTTCAAATTTTAAGGATGAAATCTTTACCACCCATCTTCCAATTTTACCCCGTTGCTGGGGTTGAGCAAGAAGCCAAGAGAGAGCCTGATTATCAGTCTCGAGTAGGAACTCAGCATGTTCCAAGAAACGCCTGAACTTATCTAGAGCGTATACCACAGCCAAACACTCTAGTTCATAAACAGATGACTTCTTTTCTTGTTGGGTCAAGGCCCGCGATATAAAAGCCACTGACTGCCTAGCACCATCAACAACTGGGGAAGAACAGCTCCATGCACAAGTGAGCTCCAAACTCTAGATCATTTTTAAATAACAGTCTCCTGCCTGGACTCATTTTCCCAAAACGAGGATGGACAATCAAGACATCAGAACTACAAAAAAATTGATGTGAGATCTACATGGACTACTCATTTCTCAACCGCCAAAATTTACAAGATTAGAATGGGCACAAATAAACCATACACAAGAGAATACATGACACAGGAGAGGAAAAACTTGACTTCCTACAAGTGGCCTCAGGGTCCCTTAACAAAGCAAGAGAAAGGGGGAAGACAAAAGGCAGAGCAAGCTCCCCGAATTCACCGAACAAGAAAACACTCAACAACATTGATACCAAAAAATTACCATAAATATACAACACACAATACAATATAACACTCGAATAAATACAATACATGACACCCAATAAACAAGTATAATTTATTAAATCATCCATTAAGGAATTGCCAAAATCCAGAGAATTTTATAAAATCAAGGATCATCCCAAAATCCAAGACTCCAAGTCAATAACAAGGGTGCCTGGTCCGACCATAACCGCATTCTCCCAAAAAAATTAATTCTTATATATATTGTCCAGGGTAATTCTCATATCGTGATGCAATAGCTCAACAATCAAATTAAAACCATCAGTGCAAGCACATCAAGGCTGGAAGATCATTAGATGACATGGTATGCTTCAACAATTTAGGTCAATACCCAGCAGGGTCGAACAGGTTATAACCAACTCCAACAAGGTCTGACAGAACCTAGCCATGCCGAAAAGATTTTCAAGGGTACACCGAACATACATAAAACCCCAAATGGAACGTACTCAATATCCCACATAAGCAACTTGAATGAATATACATGCCATACAACATATAAATGTGTGTGACACCCACAGAATTATATATGTTACCTCCGGTTTACAATTTGATAGTAATAATAATTTAAAACAAAAGCGATTATAACATTAAAAGACATACTTTGCACTAACTATAACAATAGTAACCACATCTTTCAACACAATATCAACATTTCTAAATTCATAAACACATCAACTATCACAAACACTAATAAAATTTTTTTTTGAAATCATTCCCTTTCAAAATTGTAACATATGTACATATACATATAGAATTACATCACCTTCCTTGCCGACCCAGAAGAATTTATGTTAACTGCCAAATTGCATTGCAAGCCCTGCCACCTTCATGTCAGCACACCTAGATGTTATATCCATTCTCTGCTACCATTTGTAACGGCCCAAGTTACGGCCGTTACGTGAAATTTAAAACTAGACGTTTGGCCTAGATGGAGCGAAAATGTGCTGGAGCTCAGAGTGACAGGACTTGCAATAAAACACTAATTTAAACCATAACAACTTTTTATTAGTGTTTCTTCATTTCATTATCATAACATATTTTGCTAGATTGAAATATAATGCAGTGTTCAAACGATTTAATTCTTGTGTAATTCATAGCAGTTCTTAGTTTTCATTTTATCAACAAATATGTATATATATGTATTCAATCTGTATTAATCACAATTAACAATACTAGTAACAATAAAAATTAATCAACCACAACCAGTATAACTAGTGGATCCTTTTTAGCACAGTTAATAATATAAATCACAAATCTATATCCACAGGACTTGTTCTAACAAAATTTTAATCATTATAATTATGAAAATACTGTTTATATGTATGCTTTCTTTTATGCTTTGAAAACCAGTGTAGTGTTGTTGTCAAGGTTTAATAAATGGAATCCTCCCACCTGTACTTTTGGAGAATTAATGATATCAAGTAGAGCCTGTGATGATGAGTGTTGGTACTGGCACTGGTGAGTTCCGAAGCTCCTGCTTGTCTCCTTCTGGGCAGTTGTCTTTTTGGTGGATGTTGGTGTCATCATCTCCGCATAGTCCCTTCTCCCGCTGTGTGGGGACCCTGTAACATTTTTAATTTGTAGTGGGCCGTCATGAAATACAACTACCCCAACTCTCTCTTGCCTCGGAACACAGACACCACACATACTGTCACAATTTTTATCCACACTACTACTCTGTTACTAGCAATAGGTGTAATAAGCAACCTTGAAACTTCACATTTATATTTTCATTAACATTTACAAAATTCAAAACATTTACATTAAATTACTTTTACATTTACTTTTACTTCTACCTGCACATTTACTTTTAAATTTCTCAAGCAGTTAAGTGCAAAGTCGCCACGTGCTCCCATATACCGGAAGTAAAACATTCTTGGCATTTTGTATGATCTTTGATGTTGTTATATACCTCAAAAAATAATTGTTAAGATAAGAAAAGTATCAATGCATATTTTAATTAATATAATAATCTCTTGTAATTATTATGTTTTCTCAGAAATACACACATCTATTATCTGTGTAAATATAAATTTCAAGTGGCAGGTGTGAGAGAGTAATATTGTTTTAATCCATACATTGTGAAGCAAAAATCTTTCATTTTGAATAGGTGGGATTTTTTAAATAGCCACATGTCAATAAATCATTCATGTACACTAAACAGTACTTTCTGCTTTTTGTAATGTAACTCTTGTGTTGCATTACAAATTATTTTCAGGCACTATGAAGCTCCTGTAAACAGGATTACATAATTGCTTTAATCACCCTCAGTTATATAAAAACTTTTAATGTTTCCTTAATTTTGAAATTTCCACTCATTTTAAGCTATAAATTATATTTAAGCTTCAGTTTGGAAAAGTATTATCTTTTATTATGTTGTTTTTTTGTTTATTTACAAGAAGAATTTGTTTTTGTTGATATAAATGCCATTGCTATTATCTGAAGTGGCACCTCAAATAGCTCTATAAATTTATTGTAATAGAAGCTCACTTGTTGTTCACATGATGTCAATAAAATATGATAAAAGATAAATAATGATTTAAAATTCATTGTATTATGTAACTGCAAAAGGCTTTAAATACTGTGGCTTAAATTTTGCTAACAATCTTTTGTGTTGCTATTTCACTTCCAGTTCTCAATCAAGTGAAGACACTATGAGTGCTACATATGTGGTGAGATATTTATACAAACTGTAGTAACAGTATTTAATAGTAGACTATATTTTGTACTCATTATACCACATGTATGTATACAGTTATAGATAATACATACGTTATGGTGTCCAAACAGTTGTATACGTTATGTATTTGTATGTGTTCTGGTATATATGTGCACGTGAGAAACAAAAACTTTTAGACATGCTAAAATAAATTATGATATTTTGTTTATTGTAAGCCTTCAGTTTAACGAGTTGTAATCAGTAGCAAAGATTTATATTTGTTTCTTGTACAAGCATTTCATTGATACAAACCCCTGTTTAGACTAGACGGATAGGGTGGTGATACACAACATTCTCCTTAGACTAAAGATAATGGTTGAGATGTTGAAACACATGTTTCAGTAAAAAATAATAGTCTGTGACTTAGAAAGTATGGTTTGCCTGACGATTTTATTGAAGAAGGAACAAAATTCCCATCTCCTCCACAACTATGCACTTGACTTTGCAAATATTTCACACACTTGGTTATACTGAACAATCTGCTTTTTTTCTAACGTGGATGTAGTTACAATTTTTTATTATGTTATTTTGATACTCTGTATAATATTATAAGCATGCGCTATTGTTTTCACAAAGTTTTATTGACATATATCAAATAAAAATTAGATAAAATGTAATAGCATGTTATAGTTTTTGTTTCAGTTTTTGAATTGTCCCTTAACTAACCTCATCATGATACTGGTTATCTAATATGCTACATATTTTACAGTTAATTTATTTGAATATGATCAGTTAAAAGAATAATAATTATGTGCTAAATAATTACTTGAAATCTATGTCATCTGTACTAATCTGTACATTACTGTAATTAAATCATCATGTAAAGAGCATTTAACAGATACATTATCTAACAACATTCCACCATCCTTAATGAAATGTAGCTTGCTGTATCTATATTGTAATTATAGATAATCAATAAAAAAAACACCAAATAACTTTCTTAAGACTGAATACATTTAAATAAGTACCGGTAATGGTACTTTTTGTTAGTGGGTAGTCAATTCTCTCAAAAATACTCTTTTCACACACTGGACATATGCAGTTCAGTGTTCAGTGTGACTACACCATATGGCCTTTTAACTGAATTGCCTGAATACAGTTAACTATAAAATTAAGCTCATGAAATACTACAGTTTGTCAGACTCAATTGTATTTGGTTAAATAAAAGTCTTTTTATATGATATTCATTAAACATGTTTTAGATTGCAGATGAAATATTAAATAATCTTACTAACTTACAATTTTATTCACAGTTGTATTGTAACTGTACTTGATCAGTGGACTTCCAACAACCGATAAGAATGATTTTTTCTTAATGGCAATTTTCTGTAGAAACAGAATTTTCAATTCTGTAATGACATTTTTGATCGATATATTTTCTTTCATATCGATAAACTTTTGTTTTATACAGTATTGTCTTTTGACAAGAAAACTTTATTTATTTACAATTGAAATTCAATTTTAACTTTGTTTTGATTATCTGGGATAAGTTTTAGAATCCATTGTTGAATTTTTCTTTTGCCAGATATTCTTGCTACACTGCTGGTAGTTCTTTTTCTGTGACACCTTGATGTTGCCAGTGACAGTGGTGGACTGGCACTTATCATTGTACCAGTTTATAGTGTCTTGGTCAATCATATGTCACGTGGCATATCTATTACCCATGTAAAATGATTTTTTTATTAACTCCTGTTATACAGTTTCTGTCTTACCCAAAGTGCCTGAATAAGTATGGTTTACAGCTTCACGCTTTTTCCTCACTATCTGCTAAGAATGTATTATATTACTCTTAGTTTTGCATGGCTTGCCTTTAGCATTTGCTTAGTTTTGTTTCTCTTAAAGTTAGGACAAATGTTTGAAGGTAAAAGATTTCAAAGTACTTGTAAGACACAGGTACTTACAATTTTTGTCATAATACTAAACACTATTCATTCTACTCACATTCCCAATGACAGCACACTGGGGTCAACAATATTCAAGTTTTATTGACTCTTCCATATGTGTTATACATGTGTTAAGCTCATGTCATGGGCAAATTTAATTGTGTTTGCTCCTAAAGCATTGTAGTGTAGTGTTGTGGTTATTAAGCTTACATAATTGTTCTTATTAATGAAAGAGATCCAGTGAAGTGTGAAAGAGTTTGATTTTCAACATAATTTCCCAGCGTTCCAAAATGTCAGCGTTCCAAAATGTAAAATTTGTATGGGACTCAGTTGAGGAAGCTGGTTACAGCAATGCTTTGGGGAGAGTGCTGAGGGAATAATTTAAGTGGTTCTGTGTGATATAACTGATTTAAATCTGAACCCATTATTCACTGTATCGTTTGGAGGCATCAGTTCTGAAGAAGATGAACATATAGGCCATGAATTGTAAAGTCAATAACCCTTCTGTGACTGTGACACACACATAATTTCTGTTTAATTATTCATATTTTCTCTTTTTTTGTTTCAATTATCAACTGATTTATTTATACCTTTAGTTACACACACACACACACACACACACATGTCCGTAGACTCCATTTATAAAAATTGTGCCCACTAAAGAAAGTATCTTTGAACCCAGTCCACTTTGAGAAAATCACCACATGCATTCTTTGAGAATAGGCCTAACAGGATGAAACAATTGACAGAATTTGTCAACAAAAATTGTTTGAAACTACCAAGCGTGTTTCAGTCTCTTTTATTAATTTAACAATGTTGGTAGACATATACACACTCTGTGATTCAAACTTCTTGCTAATACTGGACTTGAAAATGTTATTAATATGATACAAAAAAAAACATCATCTTAAATTAATCTAATGAAAGAGATCCAGTGAAGTGTGAAAGAGTTTGATTCTCAAAGTACTTTGAAAGCGTTTCAAAATGATAAATTGGTAATGGACTTGGTTTAAACTGGCTACCGCAAAGCTTTGAAGGGAGTAGTGAGACAAGCTGTACACACACACACACACACACACACACACACACACACACACACACACACACACACACACACACACACACACACACACACACACACCTTGGAATCATTCACTGGTTAAAACATATTTTTTAAACACAAGGGCTCCTGCTGTTCATACTTAAACATAGTGTCTAAGCCTAACCTTTCAGTGGTCAGGTAGAACTTCAGAATAGTGGAATTGCCCTGTTTGTTATAAAGTTACAAGCCGCTGAGAAAATAATATTGACAATGTTAATGAATGAATGCATAAATAAATAAATATTGTCAATCAACTCTTATGCTTTGAGTTTGTGGGGCCTGAATACAACTTACAAAACAGACATAAAGCTAGTCATGAGCAAGATCATGACAAGTAAAAAACAAAACAAGCAGGAAAATAATCCACAAAACTGAAGATGCAAGACATGATATTTTTGTTGCTTACTGAAATTTTAGAATTATTTGGTAAATAATTCCAAATATTATTGTCTTCTTATTAGGACTGTTTGGAATTTTAAAATTAAAAAATGCAGTCAAAATGCAAGTAATTTTGTTGTGGAACATATTTATCATGTTCTTATGTTTATAATAGACTTTACTCTTTTAAAAATGAAACAATTAATACAAACATAACCTAATGTGACTGCTTACTGTTCTCAACAATGCTGGCTTACATTAAAGTTTGGTTATCTTTAAAATGAACAACACTGATTTCAGATAAAACAACAAACATTTAGTTAAACTGTGCAGATGGTGGAGTGTTAAGTCATGGCAATGTTTTGATCCTGTAGAGTTATTTTTTTGTTGACAATTAATTCAAGATACTACAATAATACCTACATTATCTAGCTTTGAAACTATAAAACCTTTCAAACAAAAAAATTTAAACCTGGTAGTCGTGGGACTACCGGTAGACATGGAATCATGGGCAGACTTGTGCTTTGGGAAGGAATGAAGGGTTGGTTAAATAAATAGCTACATAAGTTTCAATGTATTTTATTTATTCAGAATTTTCAGAAGTTACTGACTCCTTTGAAGCGGCGACTTGGACCGGGCTGTTCTGCGCAGAGCATCGAGGGTCCAATGTTGTCGAAGCACAAGTTATTAATGTTCTCATCGTCTGTTTTCTTGCTAGCTAGCCGTACGCTCAATCTGAGTCGCTTTGGGGGCACGTCGGATGACCCAGGTATCGGAGATGCGGGCCGCTTGGGCGCTGACGGGGTTTCGTCAATCTTCAAATGGTTGCCATTGTCTAAGTTCTTGGCCGATTTCTTTGATTTTAGTCTCAAACGATAGGCCTGTTGACGCTCTGCATAGGATTTGCCGGTTTTCGGTTTGAAATTGTTGGTTCGAGTTTTATCGCGATTTTTAGGTCGAGGCATTTCAAATTTTTGAGTTCAAATCTTGTTATTATTTTCTGTGAGTGCTTCTGGTACTCGGAATTGGTGTTATTGGAGAGATTTAGTTCTGAGGATCACAACGCACTTCGTGTTTTCGCGATTGGACTTGTCGTTCCCGAGATATTTAAGTTTTAGTGGAGCAATTTAGAAATTTTCGGCGCAAAAACACCCTCACGCAGACAAAGCCTAGAGGCAACTGAAGTCAGTTGTCAAAATTCTCAGTACTATTGGTGGAAGGGGGCCGAGTGACTCGATCACCTATCACCTGGTTTGCTGGGATTGGTTGAGCAGTTCGTGAGATAGTGGTATGCCGAAAGTACATTTGAAACATAACGGTCGATTTTCGCAAAACGTGCGAGTAAGACATTACCTACCTATGGATTCCATGTCAAAATAGTTTTTTTGTGGATAAAGTATTTATTCAATGAAAACAATTCTATAAGACAGCTGTTATTTCAATAATTTATAATTTCATTTAAGCTGGTAAAATACTTAAAACTATACCAGTATGAGATTCACACTGGAAATTGTTTTTAACCTAGTAGTACATAGAAACTTGTAAGATAAACTCTCTCTCTCTCTCTCTCTCTCTCTCTCTCTCTCTCTCTCTCTCTCTCTCTCTCTCTCTCTCTCTCTCTCTCTCTCTCCTTCTCTCAAACACACACACACACACAATGTCGCAGTTAAACATGGAGTGTAGTTAATTAAAATAGGCACAAAGAATCTTAATTTATTAGAAGATTATTAAATTTGGGTACTGTTTTAATGCATAATGGAATAGCTTTATATAATGGTCTTTTCTTATTCATAAAATTGTGAGAACTGCATATATTAATAAATACTATGTGAACAGTGTCTCCAAAAGTTAACTGAACCAGTTATTACCAAATATCTGTTTATACTGTCTGCGTAATGTTATAATTACTGTTATTTATTCTATGCAGATATTAGTATTAAACTATTGTGTAAACATATTATTTATTTCTTTAGTTTTCATTATTTGACATTACTAGATTTAAAGACTGTTACTCAATTCCTGCCAAACTTGAAGAAACATTTCTAATTTTATTCTTTCACTTTACTAAGTAAATATAAGACTTCAAGATTATAAATTCTTGTGAATTTAAAAATTGTGTGTGCTTTTTAATTTAAGCATTTAATATTACTGGTACAATTAAGACTTTGTACCTTATGTGTTGCTAGGAGCGACCAGTATTACTGGACACATCTGAACTGATGAGGCCAGAGTTAGCATTTGCTGATAAACCAATTGGCTATTTCCGTGATTACACTATTGATGAAAATGACCCTATTAAAGAGAGAGTACGGAAAACATATTTGGATATGCATACCAGTATGACAGTTGATTTTGTCAAAGGTAAGTATACATCATTAAATGTATAATTTATCTTTAATATCTTACGTTTACAAAATATATTCCAGAATACATAATAACTGGTTAAAGATAATGGCAGATGCACTCGTACAAGAAGAACAAAATGGATTTCGGCAAGGACGCTCATGTAGCGATAATATCTTCACAGTTAAACGTCTTATAGAAAAACGTTGAGAATTTAATCTCGAAACCCATCACGCTTTCATAGATTTTGAGAAAGCCTTTGACCCAGTTGACGGAAATAAGCTCTGGATAATAATGATAAACAATGGGTATCCTCCACGCCTTGTAAATGCAATCAAAAGCTTGTATCACGTGGCAAGAATAGTAATAAACACAGGTAATAAAAGAACGGATGAGATAAAAATTAACCAAGGAGTGAGGCAGCGATGTAGCTTGTCTCCCACTCTTTTCAATACATATATTGACGATGTTCTTAAAGAATGGCAATCAAAGGAATATCCTGGAGTCCAGCTAGACCGACATACCTGAGTACGTTATTACTTGCTGTTGATAAAATAATAATACAGGACAGTGAAGATAAATTACAATTGGCAGTGAACCGACTGAATCAAATATGTCCAGAATATAATCTTAAAATTTCCTTGCATAAGACAAAAGTTATGGCTTTCCAAGGCAAGTATCCCGTTAGGTCAAAAATAATTGTCAACAATAAGTCAATCGAACAAGTATCAAATTTTACACACTTGGGGTGTGACACAAGCTACAATTATGACAATGACATGGAAAATAAAATAAATAAGTTCCAGCAAATATGTGACACAATAATTAACATAATTTTAATATGTGAACATTAAATAACAAAACACGAAAAGACACAAGGATAACATTTTATAAAATGATGGCTGTACCTATACGTATGTATGGGAGTGAAAGTTGGATAAATGCCAAAAAAGGAGAGCAAAATTCAGGCAGCAGAAATGAGATTTTTGAGATGGATCAAAGGCTTCACAAGAAGAGATTTAGTAAGAAATGAAGACGTGCAAAATGAACTAAATGTACCGTATATGCAATAAATGAACAAATAATTGAATATAAAGAAAGATGGAAACAACACATAAATAGCATGAGAAATGGGAGAATACCCAAAAAAATACTTAACTACAACCCAAGAGAAAAAAGAGATATAGGAAGACCACGAAAACAGTGGACATAACTTTGTGAGGACAGAACAGGCAAATGTCTAATCCTTGTAGTGGAGAAGAAGAAGAAGATCTTATGTTTACATAAGAATTTCTGAAAATTTGTAATCATATTTGTGATTTAAAGTAAATTCTGCATTAAGGTAAATTTGCTTCCATTCAAGTAAATATAAAAATAGGTTTCCAATATCTACCAAGGAATAAGAAACAAAATATTCTGCTTTTTCTTGTTTGCCAGTAACATTTAGTCATGAGTAATATGCTTTGTCTAATCAGAAACATTTCACTAACTGTCTTCGTTGAATTACAGGCAGAATGGAACGCTGGTTAAAATTCAACACATTCAAAGCAACTATTATGGATGCTCTAGTAAAACTAAATGACCTTATCGATGAAAGTGACCCTGATGTTGATGTTCCAAACGTAGTTCATGCCTTTCAGACTGCAGAGCGTATACGAATTGAACACCCAGATGAAGATTGGTTTCAACTGACTGGCCTTATTCATGATCTTGGCAAAGTGAGTATTATAATCATAGGAAGCTGCTGTTTGTGCGTGCATAGAATCATAAAAAATAAGCTTCATCTGTGTGTGTGTGTGTGTGCGTGTGCATGTATGAGGGGTGTTAAGCATCACCAATCTTACAATAATATGTTTAGACAGATTGCATTTATTCAGTTCTTACTGGATATTGTTTAAAAATACAGGAATATGCATTTCATTTGGTTAAATAGACAAAATAGATTTGTGTATACTGTGTCATGCATAATTCTTGCATATTCACCAGTATTGTTACCAGAAAAAGAATTTATTGATATGGTTACAGATGAATCACTACTGTACACAAACAAAACTCTTTAGACTAAGCAGAAAAAATAATGCCTTAACCTTAGTTTGTGTTACAAAGTGTGTGTGTGTGTGTGCGCACGCGCGCGCATGCGTGTGCATAGGAGAGAGAGAGAGAGAGAGATTAAAAGCCAGAAGGAAAGTTTTATATAAAGATGGATGTGGAGAGTTTACAATCAAAGTGACTAGATGTACACATACAGTAAATGTTTATAAGCCTGATTCTGTTTCTACACAGTTTGTTTTTTTGGATGACTTTAATTCAATAGATATTAAGAAAAAACATTAGTCCTATTTTACAGTATTTATTTTAACATATTACAGTACAACCTACACTTCTTGTTTAAAAGTGTCCATTGAGATATAATCCTTTATCAGTATTTGTTTTTCTAACTCTGATAGTCTTTTATTTTTTTCTGGTAATTTAATTAGGAGTTATTGGTTGTTATTTTATTGTAGTTTATTATGAGTTTTCTCTTTGAAGTGAGAAAAATTTAGCTGATTAATAAAAGAAAAAAAAAATTTGTGTGTGTTACAAACAACTTTCCAGCATCTTACGTAATAATAATAGTACAAATATTTTTGCAAGCCTTACCATGGTGTAGGATAATCCAGCTGTTTAAAACCAGAAAATCAAACTTTTCTCTTTAGGTACTAAGAGATATAAACAAAAATACTAAGATATATCATCTTAGAACTGCAGTAGTTTCAACATATGTTTTGATTCAAGCTGATATAAGAACCATCAGGAAAAATTAAGTGCTATTAGAAAGCATGTACTTTTATGAACAAAATTAAATGCTAAGTCATTGTTAAAATAGTTGTAAAAATAGTAAACTGGAAAGGAGCCTAGCAATATGGATGGAAGAAAAAGAAAGAAAATAAGAAAAAGAAAGTTTACAAAAAAGCATACAATGCAATGGAAAATGCATTAAATTGATGTCAATTAACAAATTAGAGTAGATACAAAAGACAGAATCAATCATTTCAACTCATGTAAATAAAGATAATGAATTTACTTAAATAAACTTCGGATTATAGAAAAATACCTGTCTTTTCTTGAAAACATATGTTTTATAAAATGAAGACAAAAGGTAAAACTGTAGCCACAAATTAATTGTCTGCAAAAAATTAAAAATAAGCCAAGGTGTTCAAAATTTTTTATATAATCCTCATGGATTTTGGAATACAGATAAAATTTGTCTTTTTTGAAGGTCATGAAGAGTCCTAAATTTATAAAGAAATTCTTGATGACTCTAAAAGAAATATCAAAGTATTGTATTATTTTATAGTTTGCAGCTACAATTTAGGTAATCACATGTTAAAGCTCATCAATTGATTTTCAAGACAAAAATCAGTGAATAGTGTTGATCTAATATCTTGCCAATGTATTTGGTGGCAAGCAGAGAGTCTGGACAAAAAAAAATCAAATTTTGGTGATTGTTTTGTCCTAGACAATAAACACTACCCAATGAACTTGGCCAGTCTTTTTTTTTTTTTTTTTTTTTTTTTTTTTTTTTTTTTTTTTTTTTTACAATGAATAACTCATTTTTTGTCATGTAATATGACAGCCTTGCTGCAGCCAATAAACAAAGGTAGAATTGTAGTATCTTAATAGCTGAACATTCCAGTACATTTTGAATAAACTGGTTGATGATTTTTATGGATGGATGGAAGACATTTTGTATGATGCTTTACAGTAATGAAAAGATGTAGTCAAGGCAGGATTACTCAACAATTGATTACAGAGTTTGTTGTTTAACAAAAACATCTCGAGAATCACTGGAAATAAGTGATGATTTAATTTACCTTGCTACCATTGGAATATAAACACAGGAATCAAAGAGATGAACATGGTATAATTTCTTTCTTACACAAACGAATGCACCAATTGTCAACAAGAGACAATTAATTACATACAGTTGATAAATATACCTAATACTTGCTCTCATTTTGTATTCTTGAATAAATGATATTACAGATTTCTTTGTGAAGGATAATTTACTTTTAACAGTCCTTATACTTTTTACTGTATTATATAACTGTCCTTAAAAATTTATAAAATTTTCAGAAATAAATAAAAATCAAATGGAGATTTAATTAAAAGATGTTTATGCGATATCTCCAAAAACAATTTATCATTTGTACTGAGTCTTATATCTAGAACTACTATTTATTTTTTCATGCGCATTATACTTTTTTGTTTTTTTACACAGTCTTTTTTGCTTGTTTGTTTTGGTACCAATAACCTATCTATCATGTAAAAACAGATTTGGGTACAAATAATTTTTCATGCTATTCATGTTTATTATTTTGTTTAGATAATGGCTTTCTATAATGAACCACAATGGGCAGTTACTGGAGATACTTTTCCTGTAGGCTGTGACTGGGGAAAAGACATTGTCTACAGGGAAACTACTTTTAAAGACAACCCTGATGGCAAAAATCCAAAATACAAGTAGGACATAACAATATACAATTTAATTTTTGTATTCTTGCTTATATTACTGAATGCTCACCATACGAAATACATAATTAATATCTGGTTGTTTCCCTGTTGTACCAGTCGAGGATAAAGATATCAGGGACCAAACAGGATAGAAGGATGCAATGATGAACATAAAACTGTTAAAGGAATATTTGACAATAGATAGATAGAACATCAAGTGTAATGGCATTAAACAAGACTAAGATTCAATAGTCGCATTGGATGATAATGATGTTCAATAGAAAATACTGTCCTTTGTTTACCAGTATTTATCAGTATGATTATTTTAGCTGAAATGGTGATAATAATAATTATTGCGACAATAATGAAAATGTGGGTTAGTAAACTACAATCTACATAAAGAGCTATTTCTGAATAAGACACATTATTATTGCATATCCAACACATTTAATTAATTATAGTAATTGAAAATCTGCAAGATACATTTTAGATTCAAAATAGTTTGACAATAGAGAATTACTGTGTAATAACTTAATAGTTTTTGGAGTATTTAAACAAGAACTGTGTTACTGTTTTGTAGGGACTGAAAAAGCATTTTTGAGAGTGCTGTGTACCATTACATTATTTGCTCCTCGAACATTAGATGTATTAGATAAAATCATATAATCAAGAGTTTTTACTAAGAGTAAATACACATTTCATCCAGTCCTAGGACACTTTATATATGGAGCCTTATAAAAATATTCCGTTTATCAAAATCAACCTGTCTGAGCAACTTTGCTATGTAAAAATGTAGTATCTGCAAAACCTGAAGCTGGAAAACATCCTATGGCTATACAGGGGGAGGTATGAAACATTCTACCTCATTCTCAGAGAAATGCTTACCTGTGAAACATTGTTTTCTTTTAAGTCAATTGAATTCCCCATAATCAAAGTCTCAGAAATAATATACAACTCAAAATATGAATTTTGTACATAACGTATGTACATTTTCCTTAGGAAGGCAGAAAATCTATTCTTGTTCACTTCTGAAGCATCATACTGAATTTCTGCTGTTCAGTTTCTAATTATCTTTCTAATAACAGTGTACTACAAATGTGATGAAACAGTTTTGAGTGTGATTAAACAGAGAATTAAATGGAAAGTACTTTCTATATCATAAATCTGCAGAAGCATAATAAAAACACTGTTCTCGTCAGAAACAGGTTGCCAATTCATTAGGAGAACCTCTGTCTACATTAAGAATAATAACCAATCATTGTGTTCATAACATTGGCTGAATGTAAACAGAGGAGAAAGAAATGCAAGACCATGAAGACTTGGACAACATACATTTACATGAGACATAAATAGGGCACTATGTACGTGCACTGTGGATGATACTATGCTATGAATGAAAGGGAGAGTTGGGAGATGTTTTTGCTAGAAGAGTTTCATATCTATAGAAAAGGGACGTTACTTCAAACTTAGTGTAGATGATATTATTGGAAACAATGCATGCTGCAGGTAAAAGATAAGAGGAAGATCGGGCAATGAAGAAGACAAAGTATTGAGGAACACCTCCCTCTAAATGGCAAGAATGGTAAGAAGAGCTCTCAGTAGGGAGAGTGTTTTTTTTAGCAGAGAAATTTGATCAGCTTTTCTAAAATGACAATTGGTGATAATCAGCATTTAGATTGGTGGAAAACTTATTATTCATTGAACAAATTATAATTGACTTTAATTGAAGGAAATAATTAATTCTGAATAATAAGCAGAATAAAATAATATTTGTCTTGTTGATACATCCTCTTCATTCACTTTTTTAAATATTATATATATACAAACTTTCACTAGTGAACACTTACTTTTGGTTTTATGTCCCAAACGTTTCGACGTGGTGTCCGTCTTCCTCAGTGGGATTTCAAAATGAAAACCATGGTTACACAAACATAGAACACAACATGGAAATACTACACTACTTACCTAAAAGTAGAAAACTAAACACAGCAGAACAATATGAAATATACAGACATCACACACTACAACCAAACAACATATTAAATGACCAATTACACTATAGATCACATATACTTTTTGATACACTTGTTCAAACACACACTTTGAATCCCAGCGCCAATTCCCTCCCACCAGCAACCCCCACCACACACACATACAACCCATAACGGTTACTTTGTACTGACACTCTGTATTTCAAATCCCACTGAGGAAGACGGACACCACGTCGAAACGTTTGGGACATAAAACCAAAAGTAAGTGTTCACTAGTGAAAGTTTGTATATATATAAAATAATATTGCTGAATAATATATAATATCTTTAATATATCTATATTTAATATCTTTATTTAAATATTCAAATAAAATTGCCAAGTCAAGTGGTTACCTCCTGTCTAATATGCAGTTCTGCTTATATGGGGTTTTCTTGCAGTCCCTTGAGAATGTTGTAATAGAATTTTGTTATAGTTTTAATTACTGTAAGGTATTAGTATAGTGATGAATAATGCATCATCTTGAAATTAAGTAATTCTGTAATCATACATAATTGTTAGAAAAATTTCATTTACTTGCCAGAAAATATTTTATTTTTGAACAGGTTTTTCCATCTGTGACAAGTAAATATTACAAAATTAAAGTAGTTTGCTAACAATTATACTTATTTAAAAAAATATTTATGAAACTGGAATTTAATTTTCTTTTTGTAGGTGCAAAATTCAAAATATTTATCAGAAACCAAAACACCAACTCACTGAGTGACCTCCAATTTACACATATTTCACTCAGTCAGAGATTTCATTATTTAAAAATGTTTTCACACTTATTTCACTATAGTACAGTGAAATCTCAGTATACCAATAAATCTCAGACCAGACCAGATGAAATGTTTTTGCAGAAGGAGTTATCATTATTTAGAGAATTTAGAATGCTGTACAGAAATTCAGGTGTTGACATAGGTAAAGATGCCATAACTGAACTAAGTTAATTTTTTCAAAATTTTCAGTATTTTATTCTGTCAAAGATATGATTTACAATATCAGAAGAAATTCATGTCTACAGTATTTACTGTTTGATCAGATATATTTTTACTTTAGGCGTAGAATTAGAATATTGAAAACATTATAGTATATTGTTGTTATTACCAGTCAACAATACAGTGTTACTATACTTTTAATGGTCACAAATGACAGTCTGTTCAAAATTTTTGTTTAGAGAGAGGAAATGTAGAAAGTAATTACTGCATAGAGAGTCACCATATGATTCTCTGGAAACATGGTATACTCGAAAGAAAATTCTAAAGTGCTTCACAGGATGCAATAACGTAGACTCTGGTCTAACTGCTTTGAGTTTTATCCAAAATTGCTATAGAAAAATAATACCATTAAATCAATAGGAATTTAGGCTATATAAATAAAATTAATGACGGGATCATTTATTGCGTTAGAGAGGATTATCATTATATCAATAATAACTGTACAGAGATTTCACTATATTGTTTGTTTATAGTGAACTATGAATATTCAATAAACTGCAACGTGGATTTAAACTGCAGGTTAAAATCAATAGATATAAACATAATTTTCCTTCACTTTAAATAAAGATATTTTAAGATCTTAAACATAAATTGTAATGTTTACTTATTTTTTTAGCACAAAATATGGAATGTACAAACCAAACTGCGGCCTCGATAAGCTTATGATGTCCTGGGGGCATGATGAATACATGTACAGGGTTCTTGTGCATAACAAGACTAAACTTCCTGAGAAGGCACTTTACATGATAAGGTTGGAAATCCTTCATATGGGACTGTGATCTATAGTAACCTGCATGTGTTAGATATTATGTTAGTATATTCTTTCTCCCTTTCATAATACCAAAGTACAAGTCTAATATCTGGCTGTCTAAAATATTAATCTCCTGATACGTAATATCTAACAATGTTATTCATTCTACTTAACTAATTTTTGTATCTTCCAGTTAGCTTGTTGACTTGTTCAGTTATATCTTTTAACTATTATTTTTAACAGTGAAATTCTTTTCTTATTTCTACAACATCTGTGTTTATTATTCTCATAATTTTTCAACGCAGTATTTCCACAGAGAATATAGCATAGATTGGTAGCTCACACTGTAACAATATCCCAAATATGTCTCTGTTAGACACAAAAACGTTACAGATTCATGATTGATTATTCGTAAAGCAAGAGAATTCACACACACACACACACACACACACACACACACACACACACACACACACACACACACACACACACACACACACACACACACACACACACACACACACACACACACACCCACACACACACACACACATTAAATGTACTGACTCCCCCTTTACTGACTTATCCCCCATCTCTCTCTCTCTCTCTCTCTCTCTCTCTCTCTCTCTCTCTCTCTCTCTCTCTCTCTCTCCCTATTCCTTTTACATTCAAGCTTACTCTGAAATGTGCAAAATAAATATTCCACACGTCTAGTTTCAGGAGCAATTTGCTATTGTAGAACACACAACACACTCTCTTCTTCTATTGGTGCATTACACATATCTATGACATTTTTTACTATAAAATCTAAGGCCTACAAGTTTAGATGTATTGTTTTTTTCAGCACTTGAAACTAGTTATTCTTTGGAAAGAGCCAAAAGTTCAGATTTTTAAATTACTTTTGCATCATTGCTACAGTGTTTAATGCAACTTAATGCAGTCTTGTCTGCAAACAATATTATTTTTCTACTTAGTTTTGAATTATGTAAATAATTTTTATATGAAAAAATGCCCTCAACAAGATTTCATGTTTAATTTCTCTTTAGTTAATTAGGATAATTTAACACTTACTTTGTTTAAAAAGCAAGTGGTTTTGGCCTACAAAATAGGTTTTAAACATTTATGAACCATGTAACGAGCAGAAAATTTAAAAATTTTTTAAATTTCACCTCGGCAGAGTACGTTCACACGAGGCAAGTGTCAACGACTTATGGTGGAGCAATAAATAAGGAGTAATGAGAAGGTGTCAGTGAAGCGTTGCTGACTTGACAATAGAAACGCATTAAGTTCAATCCAACTATAGAATTTGGTGGCGTAAGATGACAGGGAAAGTTTCGTCCAGAATTATTGCTCTCCGCAGCTGTAACAAAGTAAGTAAGGACATTCACACCCGTACCGAGAATTGTAGCAGATGTGGCCATATTACGTCAGTAGACGATAAGCGACAAAAACGAGTGAGGCTTCATACTACAATGAAACGGATACGCTGCACCTTAAGTAACAATACTGGAAGATAGGCTGACAAAAACTAAAGTCATGTTACACAGCTGGAGGTATCGTCTAATTGACAGACAAGAATTTACGAAGGGAAAGTTGGGGTGACTTCAACGACCAGCAGATGTTCGAAATTAGTAATAGCCAGAAAAAAGGGGTTAGAGCATAGAACAATACGCCAGGAAGACTGTAAGTACAGATAATGGGAATCTATAGAAACGCAGAGTTTACTCAGACAATAGGCTGATAGACAAGACGTTAATAGCCGTAGTTTCTTCGAAGCGGGTCAACGATCGTCAAGCCAGAGAGCAGGGAGACCTAAGGACCTATCAGAGACCTTCAACCAGCGAGAAATTTGATGGTGAGGGATGTTTCCATAGCAACTGAGACGAAGAACCTATCGGAAGAACTATGACGTAGGATTTTGACAGAGTGGGACAGTATTTTCCGAGAAAATCAAAAACTGACCAATCTCGAAAAGAAGTGGGCGTGAAGCGCGCCAGAGACAAAATTTTGAGTAGGGACGAATTAATAAAACTAGCTGTCCAGGAAGACGGAGAGGCAGTCATACTCAAATTTTTAGTCAGTCATACTCAATTTTTAGACAGTCTACACTCAAATTTTGAATAGTTATACTAAAGTTTTACAGTTAGAATTTTCAGACAGTTTACAGTTCAATTATCAAGTAGTTTAACTTCAAGTGCGAGAGACGGTATATCATAAACTTTCCATTGTTTACTCAAATCATTCGGAAGTTAGATAAATAACAAGGAACTTAAAACTTAATAATACATTCATATCGCGGTAGTGAAACTTTACCGGTGTGCGCAGTAACGGACTTAGTGAAAATTACATCAAGTGAACAATCAGACCGTTACACTAACAGACAGCATCACTTAACGATATACAAATTATTTGAACTTAATATTGTGTATCAACAACATAATGAACACGAAACATTAAACAAACTAATCAATTATAGGATCGTTTGTTGAAGCAGCGACTAATGAAAATAGACATGTATATTGACTTTAAAACGAACTCACAGCAAACACAGTAAGATGAAACACTGATTGAACACTAAACTTCAATTACTCACACATACAAACACCTACGTGAGTGGTTGGAAGAATAAAGTGATAAGTGGCAGTGATAAAACAACTTACGACGGAATGTATCTACGAGTCATCTCCATCACCAGAACGAGACTTCGTCAACAACTAATGGATATTCAATAACCAAGTAACCATTATTATAATTACTTCTAATTAATAACTTCTACTGACCTGGTTTCTTTCAAAGAATTCACACCTGAGAACATTATTAAGAAAAGTAATGAGCAAATCTGAATAAAGTAGTTAATAAACGTATAAACAAAAGCTTATTTGGGATTTAATGAACGCATTAAATAAGTAGAATATTGAATTGTAACATCATTTGATTTATATATGTATGTATGTTTTTCTTTGTTTCAGCATATATTAAGATATATCTTTGTTTATTATAAAATATGTATGTATTTCAGGTACAGCGACGTAACCTATGTACTATTATAATATGTCATAAATGATAATTAAACTAGTATTTTAGTTAATCAGAAACATGCGTTCATTATTACCAATGTAACCCAAATATTGACCTAAAGTTTGAAAGAATGCAAATAGATTTTAAGAGTTTCTTATATTCAATTAAATAAATGATATCACGTATGTGTTGATGAGCATAGATAGTTAGAATCATCAATAAGATTAAATTATACACATACATGTCAAAGATCGATAATTTTATATATTTAATAATTAATTTATTGTGCAATCAATACGCATATAAAATGATTGTTATAAATGGCGTCCAACTTAAGGGCTAGATACATTTGAGAAATTATTAAATTTACATATATAATAAATAACCCATTCATTCATGTTATAAATGGCGCCCATTCGCACGGCATGATACGTATTAACACAGATTGTTAACACGTACAGCTTAGGTAAAGAACAGGCAGTAGAAGTAGTAGAAAAAGTAGTGTCATAGAAGTAGAAGTAAGATAAGTGTTATTAGTGTAAGTCAGTTTGAATGATTACGCGCAGTAGGGCTAAAATGGCGAGCAATTCAGACAGTGTAGAATATGACATTAATAACCAATTAGGTGCAGTAAATACCGAGGACAATACTACACCTAGTGAACCAAGTAGTGTGGTAGAGAGTCCAGAAGATAGGGCGCGAGGACAGACTTCAAAACTAGAAGATGGAACTATACAAATGTTGATGGAGTTTATCCGTCAACAGAACGAAGAACAAAAGGAGAATATGAAGTTAATTAGTGAAGAACGAAGCAAAAAACAAGACGAGAAACAAGAAGAACGATTTAAGAAACAGGAAGAGAATATTAACAAATTAATTAATGAAAAATTAGAAAAACAAAATGAAAAACTCGACCAGCATAAAGAAGAGATGAAACGACAGTCAGAGGAGCAGCTGACGCAGATAAGGTCCGAGATACGTGACTGCCAGCAGACCTGGGAAAGGAAGGTCGACGAACTACAAAAGAAGCAAGATGATGTCGTGAAAGGCTTGAGAGAAGAAGCCAACAAGAAGTACGTAGAAATACAAGAAAAACAAGATAACGATCGACAAGAATGGTTGGCAGTGGTGCACACTACCCAGACGACCGTTAAAAAGATTAATCACAAGTTCGATGTTCACGTTAAGGATTACAATAAGAAGCACGAAGAACTCAAGGCCGAGATGCACAATACCATACTGCAGAGACAACAGGAGCAAGAAGGAACAAATAGTAATATTATACAAAAATTAGAAGACGTAGACGGTAGACAACGTTCAACAGAACAGAAGTTGGACGAGACTAAGAAAGAAAAGACAACTAGGATCGAAGAATTAAAAGGACATTTAAATAAGGTAAGAGAAAACCAAGAAAGGTTGCAGCGACAATTGATGGAAGGTGATTGTGGAATGTTAAATCGAATTAACGGACCTAACCAAAATGATCTCAAATATAATGGCACAGACAGATTTCCTATGGAATTCCTCAAAGAATTGTCCGAAGTTCAAGAGTTATATTATCCCGCTGACAATATAAAGTGGATTGGCAGACATCTGGAGTTAGACGCAGGAATTTGGTGGCGAGTGATACGTGACCAGATATCAAACTTCGCAGAATTCAAGGAAGCGTTCTCTCTAAAATATTGGGGCCAGGAACGACAGGACAGTATCCGGGACCATTTGGAGTTTGGCAGATTTGATTGGCGCGGACCAGTTACTGCTATTCAATATATTGAACGGATTTTGTTGGAAAGTAAGCAGTCAACACCTACTTTGTCTGATTATCAGTTGATACGTAAGATATCTCGTCACTTTGGGCGGGACATCCAGCTTGCGGTGGTCACAAGATGGATTGTGACGATACCAAACTTCGAATCTCTGATCATCGAGTATTCACAGATTCAACCAAGAATTAATAGAGAATCGAACTATGCAGCGGCAAACGAGGGAAGAAATGCGTATAAGGAAAGTGAAAGCGGCCTGAACAAAGGAGGCGGTATACAGAAGAAAACATGGGGTGACAGACCCGCCATAAATAATCAGCACCGTAACGCGGACCGGCGCGCTGTCAACACAATAGAGTTTACAAACACGACAGCTGGTGCATCGGGCACTCAACCTAAAAGAAATCGTCAACAAGAAGAGGAAAAAAAAAAATCCCTCCACCCATTAACAAAGATAGCCGTCAAAACCAATGACTACCAGACGAATATTATCCTACCGGACTTACGAAGCGATTTATTGTGTAATGATGATGAAGAAATTTCTCAACGAATAATCAGGTGTCCTGAGATAAATATCAAGTTCAATAATAATGTTAGTGTACAAGCGTTAATCGATACTGGATCTGTAATAGCTGGGTTATCTGAGTCGTGGTTTCACCAAAACAAACATAACATTACACCTTATGAAATATTACCGATGTCTAACACATTAATAGTTAGCGCAGTTGGTAATAAATCAAAGCTAATCAGAAAACAAATATTATGTGATATCTATATTGAAGAAATTAAATATGAATGTGTTTTCCTAATAATACCAGATTTGATAAAACCATGCATATTAGGAACCAAATTTCTTCAAGAAACAGGGTGCCTCATGGACATGGGAAGAAGAATCGTCGAGATAAGAAGCGAAGATAACGAAGCGACGTACACGGTGCCTATGATGCATATAGAAGTGGTGGACGTAGAAGAAGAAGAAGAGATCATCAGAAACATTAACAAGAAGATAGAAAGTATAGAATGCGGAGATAAAGAAACGTTGGAAAGATTAAGGGAGATTCTAATAAGGAATTGTAGTTTATTCAGAGAATGCCCCGGAAGAATCGATGGGTATGTCCACGAGTTCCGAGTCACCGACCAGACACCGTACTTCCAGAGAGGATGGCCTGTCCCATTAGCCTATAAAGGGAAGGTAGATGAGGAGATTCGGAAAATGTTACGGTATGGGGTCATTGAGAGATGCAACAGCGCATATATCAACCCACTAGTTACGGTAATCAAGAAGGACGGTAGCGTACGATTGTGTTTGGATGCGAGGAAGGTGAACAGTGTGACTATCCCAGACTACGAGGGTGCTCCTCCAATAAACGACATTTTGGCGAGATGTGGAGAGATGAAGTACTTATCTACCGTAGATCTAACTAGCAGTTTCTGGCAAGTACCACTGAAGTCGGAATGCCGGAACTTCACCGCTTTTATGTACGACGGCAAGTGTTATCGTTTTACAGTTACACCATTCGGCCTGAGTACCAGTTCTGCTGCACTGACCAGGGGATTGGACACAGTACTGGACGAAGAAGTAAAAGAGAATACCATTATTTATGTCGACGATTGCCTGTGTTATTCAGAAGATTTAGAAACGCATTTGTTACATTTAGACTTATTATTATCTAATTTAAGAAGGGCAAATTTAACCATCAATTTGGAGAAGTCGCAGTTCTTCAGACAAGAAATCGCGTACCTCGGTTATCAACTAACAACGCAAGGAATACGAGCAACGGACGAGAAGCTAGATGCCATTATGAAGTTCCCTGCACCTCGGAACCAAAAACAATTAAAAGGTTTCCTGGGGTTGACAAATTTCTATAATCGTTTTACAGACAAATACGCTGAAACTACTAAGCCATTACTCGAGTTGTTACGGAAAGGACAGAAATTTACCTGGACACAGGAATTAAATGAATGTTTTCAGCAGGTTAAAAGGTTATTCGTAGAAACAGTCATCTTAAAGTTTCCCCGAATAAACCAAAGATATTATATGCAATGTGACGCCAGCAACTTTGCATATGGCGGACAACTATATCAATTGGACGAAGAAGGAAGAATTGGAGTAATAGCTTTTACCAGCAGGACATTCAAGGGTGCGGAAATAAATTATTACACTACGGAGAAGGAGCTTTTGTGTATTGTAAGATGTCTTGAACGGTTCCGTATATACATACTAGGACAACCGTTAACCATCATTACTGATAATAAAGCACTGACTTTTATGAATAAATGTCATTTAAACAACTCGCGTATTACACGCTGGATCTTAAGTATTCAGGAGTACAAATTTGACATTGTCCATTGTAGAGGTAAGGACAATATTATTGCCGATCTTCTGAGCAGAAATCCAGAAGATGCCACACCAGAAGTAATTAGTGACAATATTTCCGAATATTTAATTAACCACCTGACAATCAAAATGGATAAGAAGGTAAGCAAGATCCTAATAGATATTGGAAGGCACCAAATTCAAGATCATAAGCTTAAGTATATTATTGATAAGATTAGGGAAAATTGTATAGATAAGAAATTAAATAAATTTTATAGATTCGTCGATGAGAAATTGTACAGATTACGCAAAGGAGAGTGGAAACTATACGTACCGAACAGTGTGTCTGGCGAAATAATTGCTGAAATACACCGTATGTATGGGCATCCCGGTGCGAAGAGATGTATCAAATTATTGCAGGAGTACTTTACCATAGACGGGATGTTAAAGAGGGTGAAAATTTACGTACGGACTTGCGACACTTGTCAGAAAAAAAAGGATTCCGGCAACAGAAACTCGTTCGGAGGAACAAAAGCCATAATACCGTTACGCAAGGGTGACCTTGTGAGCGCGGACTATTACGGACCGTTACCTGTTTCGTCCGGCGGGGTAAGGTATCTATTTATTATGGTTGACAACTTTACCAAATACGTACGACTTTTCACACTTCGAAGGGCAACGACCGTCGCTACACTGAGGAGAGTACACCAATATCGTGAAGAACTAGGGTCTCCTAGAGTGATTATCACAGACAACGGAACGCAATTTTCATCTAAAAAATGGTTAGATGGATTAACTGAACTAAATATCCAACCACGATTTACCGCAATAAGGAACCCTTGTGCGAATCTGGCTGAAAGAATCAACAGACAGCTTGGGAACTTATTTAGGATCTTTGTTGGTGATCAACATACAAAGTGGTCGCGTTACGTACCAATCGTCGAGAGTTGTATTAACGAAACGTACCACGAGACGATAGAAGTAACACCGTACGAAGCTCAGCTCGGAAGAAAACCTCCCAGAGCGTGGGAAAAATACATCAACAAGGATATGCTCCTAGTTAAAGGGGTAGATCATAACCAAATAATTATCAAAATGAAGGAGAAGAGAGAAAAACAAGCAAAATTGTGTAATGAGACTAAGACCATTACAAGATTCAACATTGGTGAGAAAGTATTAATCAGAACATATCATCAATCGGACGCGGTCCAGAAAAGAATTGAAAAATTTTGCGAACTGTACTGCGGACCATATAAAGTGCATCAAATTCTTGGAGAAGCTACTTATCTACTCGTTGATTGCGATGATGACAAGAAACTCCGTGGAAAATTTAATGCCAGACAATTGAAAAAATACTATGAGTTAGAGAATTGAAGATGAAGGAAGAGGAAGAAATTGAAGGAGATGTCTTAAGAAGCTAGCAGATGCTGATGAATCAACTGCGTTAGGGTAATTGACGCGATGATATCATTCAAGCTGGCTTATCCAAGAAAGTTATGTACTTTAATTGTTGAAACATAACATAAAATGTATTTAGTCAATTAAGCACTAATTAAATGTTAGATAATAAGATAAATTAACATTTAGTGTGACATTTTATAAAAATATTGCAGTGAATGCAAAGGACATTTAATTGCTATTATTTGATTTATATGGTAATAAGTTACAAGGACAAAGTGAAAAAATGGACACTTAAAATCAGATAAGTGATAATATTCAACGAACTAGATAGTGAATGAACTTTAGTAAGATGAGTGTATGTAATTAGTAGGTTAGGATTATAAATGATGTTATCATGAAGTAGGTAAATCATTGGAACTAAATGTAATACGTGTATGTAATTTATTAAGATAATTACAATTAACATAGCGATTGTGTCAATTAACAATCTAATTTTAAAATAACAGTTTAAAAGATTTTATTGGTAAGATCATTAGTAATGCACAAAGGTGTATATGTATAGGAGATTTTCTTTGATATCATGTAAAGGTTATATTGAACCGCTTAACTGTTTGATAATATCTTGTGAGTATGATATTTTAGAAGGTAAAATTTTATTCAATTGATGAAATTATTTAATTGCTTATGGAATTTATGATTTATCTTATAATTATAAAGATAAGGTAATTATATGTAAATTCGACAATGTGAAATGCGTTCAGCTATCCCAAATAGCTAGCAATAAATTCAGAGAACCGATTAAAACCAAAAGGGGGTGTACCACTGGTAATATAAGCTTTTGAAAGTAGGTTATTGTGTATACCTTCCCCTGAAGAAGATGGACACGGCGAGGCGACGTACAGGGCACAGAATTTAGATTTGAGTTGTTCCCAGAGGTCACATCGTCAAATCGAAATTGAGGACACTGTAACGAGCAGAAAATTTTAAAATTTTTTAAATTTCACCTCGGCAGAGTACGTTCACACGAGGCAAGTGTCAACGACTTATGGTGGAGCAATAAATAAGGAGTAATGAGAAGGTGTCAGTGAAGCGTTGCTGACTTGACAATAGAAACGCATTAAGTTCAATCCAACTATAGAATTTGGTGGCGTAAGATGACAACCATTCCTCTTGTATATTTATATGTTAGTTATACTGATACAATCTTAGGCTTCTGTTTACCTGACAAGTGTAGAGGCCCCCACCACTGAGTGGTCATCTATTCAGATTTTGTATTCATGTATGTGGTACTTCACTTTGAAAGTGATGTTGCTATTTAATAATGTAACTAAGTTATATAACTTGTTTTTTCAAAAGTTATTTTATAATACACAAACTTATACACTTACAAATACATAGTTTATAATTTATAACACACAAAATTTTTAAATATTAAATGTCAGTTACTATTTTTTACTTCAAATCTACAAATACTAATTTGTTATATATTTAACTATTTGATTTAATTTACTATTTGATTTATTTTTAATTGTAAATTTTTCCTTCTTACTTGTTCTCATGAGTATGATTCAGAAACAAGTACTGTAATATGATTCTTTGCATACTTTCCTTCCCTCTTTGAGTTCAGAAAATAAACTCAGCTTGTAGAATTATATTTTCAGTTTAAGTTTTTTTTCTACATCCAATCAACTCTGTTTATTCATCCTTCCCATCAAAACCAAGGTATTCATCATCTCGAGAATTGTCATCTTTTAGGTCAGTGATTGAAATAAAATGCTCATATCACTGTCGACACCTTATTTATTTTACCAAATCATAAATAAATTATCACAAATAAAAATATAGCACACAAAGTACAATTTAAATCCACAACCATGCTATTGATTATTGACACAACCATTTTATAGAAACAAAAAATAACATACAAATACAAATATAATATTGATGCAAAAATGTGGTATCACTCACATTAACTTTGTAACTCACCAACTGAACTCTCAGTGAAGACTCACTCACTCTCTCTGCCTCTACTGTATTGTATATAGTTGGTAATGATGTCTTTCCCAAACATGCATCATTTGATTATCGGCAACTACTAGTATAGTATAGATCAGTGGTTCCGAAAGTGGGGTCCACGGACACTTTTAAGAAAAAATAGAATATAGCCTACTGTAATTTTTTTCAGATTTTTGTATGCTCTAAATTTTAAATTTTAGAATCTTAAAACAATTAGTAGAAGATTTCAGTCCTTTGTTTTGTTCAAATTAATTGTAACTGTAAAAGAAATTTCAGACTAATGGTTTTAATAATGTCTTTAAATCATGTCGTGAAGCATATCTGTTTGTCACCGAACTGACTAGAGCACCGCATCAACGCAGAATTGATCACACTGTTTTAGTCCATGTATAAGCACTGTATAAGATAGAGCCGAGGTTGGCAAAGTTAAGAAATAAACTTGATGTTGAGAGTGACTTAATACTGTAATTATCAGACATTAAACCTAATACTGCAGAGCTAGTTGTTGAAAAGCAGCTTCATTGTTCACATTAAACTATGTTTGATATAATTATTATTATAATTTTGCAAAAGAGAGTTTTGATTTTAATACATTTTAATTAAAATATAAGAGTTTGTATTATATTTACTGTTTGTTTTATTTCAGAACTCAGACGGGGTCTGTGAAATTTTTAATTTGGGAGGGGGGTCCGCGGACTGAAAAGTTTGGGAACCACTGGTCTAGATTGTTCCAGATATATATTCTAGAATCTTGTAGAACAAACTGTGCTAGCAATAAATGTATTTGTAAATTGACACAGAACGTTCTAGTGTATTATATAATTAGTGACCATCAATATACATAAGTTATAAATCAATAGTGGATAATGTAAATACACATAAGATAACCTACGTACTTAGCCTATATACTGTAATGACAAATAGTGTTAATAATAACAATTATAATATTACTTAATATATTTATAATATTGCTTTGAACGTGGGTTGGAGGTACTCTAGTATACAACAGAATTTTGAAGTAGGATTCAAGATGTTATCTGACAATTAGGTGTTCAAATGAGTAAGTGAAATTTATAAATTTTTTTGGGGGGAGCATATGATATGTGAGAATACCAGTCATCATAATTATACAGCAATCTTTAAATAATAAGAGTTAAAGTAAGAAAATAGAGATTAGTTTAACACTCGTTTAGTTTATTCTGGTTGGAGCCGAATCATGTCTTGCCAGTTATTGGAGAAAAAAGTATTTCATAAATTTGAATTTATGTTGTAGGTTCCACTCTTTCTACCCATGGCACACAAGCAATAATTATGAGTACCTCGAATCTGAAAAGGATAAGGATGTTAAGAAATGGGTACTTGAATTCAAGTAAGTTTCAAGTGGTTTATGATATATATCCTATACGGTACCTTTTTCTTTGTACCTATGTACATTTTTATGTGTGTCCTGTGCATTACTGATTAACTGATTATGTGAACTCAAAGTATCAAGATTTATTACATTATATATCAGATGTTATTATGCACAATCAACTCTGTACATATGAGAAAGATTGATGTATACAAACTTATACTTGCATGCTGTAAAAAGTAAATGAGATAAGAAACTTAACATATTATAATTATGTAATTATAAATATATCACTACTGACTCGGAACACTAATTTTTTTGTTGGTAAAAATGTAAAACTTTTACCTTGTAGCCTGAACTAGTTTTCGCTTGAACTTGTTCTTGGTGACGGTGGAGTCTTTTGAAAGATTGATGTTGTGTGTGTGATGTTAGAATAGTATGTGTGATTTGAATTGTGTCTGTTCGTAGCTTCAAACGGAGATACATTGAACACACAAAGGCACTACACTGCACCGCCGAATCCACCTTTGCAAACCACCTCACTGAAGCAAACCACACATACACAAACATAAACACCAACATGGAAATTCTGCAAGTACACACAAAAGGGTGAAAACTAAACATTCTTGAACAACTAGAAATATACA
This sequence comes from Magicicada septendecula, assembly GCA_034769895.1. NCBI lineage: Eukaryota > Metazoa > Arthropoda > Insecta > Hemiptera > Cicadidae > Magicicada > Magicicada septendecula. The sequence goes on from CM068376.1 coordinate 311,924,467, forward strand.
ACACACAAAAACACATAAGAACAACATCTTAAATGAACAGACACAATTCAAATAACACATATTATTCGAACACACACACACATCGATCTTTCAAACGATGGTGCTGACACCAAGAACAAGACAGACAGTGCTCCTAGTGGCAGCCTCTGATGAAGCGTGTAATAAGCAAAAACTAGTTCAGTCTACAAGGTAAAAGTTTTATATTTTTACCATTAAAAAATTAGTGTTCCGAGTCAGTAGTGATATAGGCCTATTTATAATTAGTTAATCAACGGACATGTCATGGACAACAAAATCCAGGAATATAATTATGTCATCAAACAAATAATACAAAAAGCATGCAGACTGTACCAAATTAAACAATATATGTATACTTGCACGCACACCTATCTGAGTGTATAAAATTTACTTGAATATATTGTAAAATACTGGTGTGCAGTAATGTGCAGTGTTTATTCGAAGTTTCATTTGAGTACGAGTGAACATTTAAAATATATTGATTGTGAAAATTGTACATCTTCATTTTCAGTAAATATGATTTGTACACAAAAAGTGACACCAAAATACCAGATATTGAAGAACTGAAGCCATACTACCAGTCGCTGATTGACAAATACATTCCAGGGGAAATCGAATTCTAATGTAAATGTGTGACTCGACCTGCTACTGTATATGGGATATAACTGAAGCATGACATACAACTGTATTTGGGCAATTCAATGCATGTGGTTTTGTTATCAAATTTGTAACAGAAATATTGTAGATTATTACAATAAATAATTTAATCTTTGCATGTTGTTTGAATTAGTATGATCAATCAATCTTCCTGTTGTATATGATTTCTATGGGAGTTTTAAACAAATTAATTGATAAATTATTCTAAATGTGACTCATTCTAAGTGAGATAAATGTTTAATATCAATATTTGCCTCTCTGTATGTGTGTGTAAATTCCATTGTATTGGACCTGGTGAGAGGTATTATAGGTTTGAAGGCCTCGCTCTTCAAATTGACAAATGACACCATCAGGTGAACATTGTCTATACTGTATATAAGTATTGTATACTGTATATATGTATTGTATATAAGTTATACTGTTTTGAGTTAACAGCATTTGTGTGTTTGTATATTTGAGAATATACTATGTATGGATATGGGTATGAACAACATGTTTACTTATGTGTGTACTGGAGAGGGAGACGTTTTATTAAAAATTACTGTTCCATTAGTATGTTATAATTTAATATGTATAGTTGATCAACACCTTACAGGTACATCAATAAATAAATTTTATTAAGTATAAAAGACTGTTTAACAGAAAAATAACTTTTGTTAATGTCATTGAACATCTGTTCTTTTTCCTATGCACTGTTAGGTGCACTGTTGTGAAAAGAACAGGTGTTAGACCTATGTATTACATTCACAGAAAACATGTCCTGAATTTTGGATGAGTGGTAATAATGGGACAGGGCATGCCAAAGAATGTTAAGATCTCAGATCTATCTGAAGTGAATTACGCACAATATTTTCCTCTATATATGCAGACATAAAAATGTGCAGTTGTGTGTGTTGCCTGACTGTGAATAATGGCAGTTGTGAACAACTGTGAACAATGGCAGTTGTTGTCAAATGGAAGTGTGTATCAATATTATAAGGAGTATTAGTATACTTACTTTTCTGATCAATATATTAGAAAATTTCAAAAACTGGGCAAAATTAGTGTGTGAAACGACTAAAAACTAATTGAAGAAGGTAAGTAATGTGGTTAAATATGCCTTATCTCCCCTTGCACCTAGCCATACAGAAATTATAAGAACTAGACATCACTGAACTGAGCAAATCTCAGTCAATTTTTGTCACTCTAATTTGTCATTAATGGTGCCAGAGCATTTACATATTGTGCATGTAGGTTTACAAAACAATTTATTGTTTTAATTTTAAATTCTAAGTGTTCTATGTAATGACTAAATAGGAATTATTTTTTTTTTTCGTATACTATATTAAATTTAACAGTAATTATTTGATTATTAAGTGGCTTATGTACTGTCTGCAATTTAAATAAATTGAATCAGACTAAGCTGAATATTTTATCATTTCAGTACTTATTTGCTTAGCAATAAATATTGTAAAATGAAAATGTATTTTCAGATTTGTAACTATCCATATTGTCTAATCCAAAAATGTATTTCCAGAATGGTATAAACTATCTTTCTATAAATGTGGTAGACGTTATAAAATTTATGCTTTGGTGAGCGCTTATGGGAAAACAAGTGATGTGCACTGAATTTTCTAAAGTTAGCATTATAATTTTCTTTTTGTATTAGTATGATTTTATATACGATTAACAGTAGGCCTACATTTATTCTATATTAAGAAATATATTGAGGATTTAGAATTGATGAATAAAGCAAGATTTGCAACTACAGAGCCAGTTATATAACAACGAGGCCTGCAGATTAAGTGTTACATATTATGGATTTAATTCCTGCAATAATGCTTGTTGTACAAGGCATGTCTGGAAAATAATGATATGTTGCGTCTAAGGCTTTGAGGGAATTTTGTTGGCACTGATGGTCATACTGATGCCTATTCCTTATATTAAGTAAGCCAACAGATTTTACGGAAGTAGAGTGCGTTACATGCTTTTAAAATGGCAGATTTAATGTAAATACCTGCAAACGTCAAAGTCGATCCTGTGAAACTGACTTTAACCTTTTATAAACGAGAAAGATGAATTAGTAATTGATGGAAATTCATAGACAAATCACAATATTGTTTACAATGACATTATGAACTGACAAAATATCTTGAAATTTTGCTGTGAATTCTCAGAATGTAAGTGAAGGAATAATGTTCACTTTGTGGTAGACCAATTTTGAACTGTGATGCCATTCTTCACAAACTTGAAGATTATATTTGTACAGATTGGCATGAATTAGTTGCTGAAGTGTTTACAATTGTGATTCAAGAAATTGTAAAGAAAAGATATGTATTGGAATACAAAATTGGAAAGAAAATGTGAAGACAAGGTAAGTATTGGAATGAAAATGGAAATGTGTAAAATTATAAAGGGAAATGTTTTATTACACACAGGTAAACTGAGTACTAAAACTAATCAATTTTGAAAACAGAAGTTACTACCTTATCTTATCATGATTACAAACACAGACATAGGGATTCACAAATCCCATTACTCCAGCTTCAGACGAGCATACCAGTAAGTAACACGTCTTTGCTCACAGTCAATTACATCTGTTTTTGTGCCTGATTTTTAAAGTTATAAAACTGCTTAGCATCATCCACTATGTTAATATCTGCTTAACATTAAATTATTAACAGTATAATATTTCTGTCTGTAAAATATTTTTCATTGTCTACACTGACAGTTAATACATTACATACCATAGCCACTCCGATCTGTGAGGGGGGGCAGAGGGTGAGCCAAAATATTGGGGGACCCTCCTCTGGCCCATGTAATGAGCTACATCTAGAGAATATCTAATGATAATCCAGGAGTCAGCTAAGTAGCAGATTACCTTCACTTAATGGCTCATCAGCAATAATTACTCGCCATTTTGATCTTGTTTTATTCCAAAATTCTTGCGGAAGCCGTCCAGGTGGAAATGAGGTAATTGGAGGATCAGATGCTGTTACAAGTTACATGACAACAATTTGTTTCCACAAAGTCCTTGTAATTTGGTGTTATGCTGGTTACTGGAATTGTAGTCTTAGCTGAGAACCCCTGAATCTGAGACTCCATAACTTAGGTAACACACGATAGAATTTATTCCATAAGTACTTACAGCTCTCACTGTCTTGGTTAATTTTCTTCAATAAACATTTTGTAAGACCTAATTTAATTTGTAATGGAGGAAGCACAACCTTTGCCAAATTAACCAATGGCCAATTTAGGATGTTCTTCACAACAGGCTGAAGAGTTTTTCTGTAAGTGGCTCCAGTCAGTTTAAGTGTGTGGAGCTACATGAGGTCCACTATCCCTCTTACAAATAAGATAACAATATTTAGTATATACTAAGTACATGTCTGGTAAGAAACCATTTACTTTAAGATTAATATAAATCTGCTGCTTGCCATCATGGTATACTATGGTTTAAAATAAAAGTTAAACATTTTTTAAACATTCTTACAACAACAAAAAATTAGCAACTGAAGTGAGCTCATTAGAAACACTTTAAAATTGAATTACAGGAGTTAATTCAACCATTTATATAGGTATAAGAGAATACTGTGTAGTGAAGAAAGGTGTGAATATCTATTATTTTCATTTTCTTCCAATAAATTTCATGGCTGTAACCATGATGCTGAAATCTCTGCTTTGCATTCGGAAAGATCCAAATTTGATATACGAGTGGTTTGCAGTGGAAGGTGTGTTCAGAAGAAAGCTCAATATCCGCTAACACAATAGCATCATAGGCTTCCATAATCTTTCTACACCATAATGAGAATCGATAACGATATTCTTTTGTTGGTTCAGGTAGACCTTCTCCTGATCCTTTTCCATGCAAAGTGAAAAGCAGATAAAAAGTTAGAATGGACCACTGGTTATCTGCTTGATATGTGATAGAAGAATTTTATAAAATAGTCAATGGACTTCCTTTATATCACCATTCACATTTATCCAGTATTGTAGTTTGTCAGAACAATATTCAAATAATATGTGTCTCCCAAGGTTTACCCTGTTGTCCCTGATTTTACAAAGTCACAGTGGTAGGCTTTTCTAATTAATGTTATTATGTGTGTGTTTTTTTTAAAATGAAAGTTTCACTTTCACATGTACTTAGGAAATTTATTAGCACTATTCACACAATCTTGTGGAATTGTTCTCTAATCAATATAGTTGTAAAACTACTCCAACTGGTTGCACACAAAGATCATTATTTCCTAACAGATGTGACCAATATCTCTGCAGTATTCAATTAATTTGAAATTATACCTTAACTTGATCCGTCAAGCGATCTTGTAGTTAAATATTCCACTACATGTTTAGAGAATTAAATTCCCATCATCAGGTAAAACTTCTTCTTCCTAATATATAGGAGTCGTCGGTGAAATTATTAAAAAACTTATACACACACTAATGAATAAAACAAACGCAACTGTTACAAATGACATAATTAAAACACCGTACACACACAGCTAACGAAGACAGTGTGCACTGCCTGACAGTCACATATCATCTCACCGACGACGTTTTAATAATTTCACCGACGACTCCTATATATTAGGAAGAAGAAGTTTTACCCGATGATGGGAATTTAATTCTCGAAACATGTAGTGGAATATTTAACTATAAGATTGCTTGATGGATCAAGTTAAGGTATAATTTCAAGTTAATTGAATCTTATAAGCGATCTAGAGACCATTTATATGATGAATCTCTGCAGTAATTGTGAAACGTAGTTGTTTGTTGACCAGTGTGTGGGATGAAGGGCATACCCATTGCCTGCTGTTGTGCTATGACCCGAGCTTCTTATAGAGTTCCTGCCGCGGGGATCACAATACAGTACTCTTGATTTCTAGATGAGGCCTTTTACTGGCTGTAGGATTTTAATTAACCAGGTCTAATTGACCATGAGGGTTCGCAGAGGCCGGGTCTGAGATTCACCTGGAACAGATGGGTTGCAACCGAGGGTGCTAATTAGGGGGTTGCCCTTAAAATGGGCACTGTGGCTGTAAAACTTTCTGGAAAGTGTACATATAGTGGCGTTTAGGGAGTAGATACAAATGGATTCTTGAATGGTCTTGTTTGAAGTCAAATAATGGGCTTTACATGCCTAGTGCAGTCCAACGTCCAGAAGAGTCTGAAGCTTACGCTTATGGGTTTTAGCTAAGTAGGGCAATTGGTGCCACATACATGGTGATGATGAGTTCCCCGAGGTGGTGGGTCACAGATTTGCTGCGAAGTAGGGGTTGGAGTTTGTAAAGACGATTGGCAGTTTTGTGGGTTACTTGCTGGAATGTGTCCTCAGGTGAGACAACAATCCATGAAACATAGTGCGCTTTTGTATGAATAGTTTTTAATATTGTGTCTAATTATAGTGACTTAGCACAAGAAAGTCACATTAAAAACTCTGCAAACTCTGCAGAAGGTATTTAATTCTAGAAAACCATAAAACAACTGAGGTTGAGAGCTAAAACAGCTGACTGTTAAAAATTCTTACAATGCTGTCGGTGTCTTCACAGTTGTGTATGCCACTTACAACTAGTTTCACTTGCGAACATTTAGGTAGATGAGATAAGAAATTTATTTTTGATGTGTGAGGGTATATGTCCCACTTGTGAACAATTAGGTGAGATGTATTATCTTTTTATACCTGATGTACCAAAGTGACACTACTTTAATTAAAAATGAATGAAAGTAGTGAAATTAACATTTTTTCCTATAAACATAATCAAAACAATTGAAAAACTGATATAATGTATCATAACTGAAGTAAAGCAGCTATATTGCCTCATAATTTCACAATTCTTTTATTTTTATTATTTTTAATATTCTATTTACTTCATTTTCTACTATCTATATATTCATTATATTTGGTCTCCAGTCGCAGTGAAATTGAAATAAATAAATACCTTTTTCTTTATCCGTGCTGCGACTACGTCTTTGATGTCTTACGACATGTTTCGGGAACACGTTCCCATCATCAGGTAAAATTGTTTTTTCTTCTAGTTCATAACGAACGTGTCAAGAATATAATAATTAAAACACATCAACACATAAACACATAACACAATGAGTATGATAGAACTCAGTCCACGTAACAGTGCGCACTGCCGTACTGTAACTGACCACGTAATCAAACTATATACTCGGCTGGTGTACACAAGCGTTATCACTCTTCAATACAGTATCATATAAACAGTGAGATTTAAATGTTAATTGATCATTAAGCAGTAGGTTTGGTTGAAATAAAAGCGCTTTATATATTTCATATTCTTCCATGGCATCCATGTATCGGCTCTTACTGCATATATGTATGGGCGTAAAGTTATCTGTGAAACCACTATAACTGTGATTGCTGTTTACCAGATGTAAAGCAAAGTTGGATTTGATTGACTTGATGTTCCTTTTTGGCAAATGTTCTTTATATCTGTCTTTAAATTTCCTGCCCGTTTGTCCTATGTAGAATTTATCACATTCACTACACTGGATTCTATATATGCCAGAACTGTTTTCGGTTGTTTTTTGTGTTCGAGGTTTTAATATGTTCAATATGTTATTGGTAGTTTTGAAGGACACGATGATGTCTAATTTTCTTAATTCATTTTTTATTATATTAGGAATCACATTAGTATATTCAACTGAAATATAATGGTTCTTTTTACCATCTAATTTTAATTTTCTTTCCATTTTATTCCTACGTTTGCGAATTAAGTTATCTATTATATCACTTTTATATCCATTATTGACAGCTATATGTTTAATAATATTTACTTCATCTTGAAAATCTTCCTGGTTCATAGGTATAGTTAAAAGTCTATTTACGAAAGCATTAAAAGAGGCCATTTTCTGTGTATATGGGTGGAATGAATCAGCATGGACAGTTATATCCGTGGTAGTAGGTTTCCTGTATATTTTATATGTGATACAATCAGCGTTTCTTCGAACAGAAAGGTCTAAAAAGTTTAGGCAATTTTCATTTTCTACTTCCATGGTGAATTTTATGTTGTTATTTATGTTGTTCATGTATTTAGTTATACATATGTAATGTATAATAAATAGTAATAATAGTAATAAATAGCAATATAATAATAATAGTAAATATTATTAAACATATAGCTGTCAATAATGGATATAAAAGTGATATAATAGATAACTTAATTCGCAAACGTAGGAATAAAATGGAAAGAAAATTAAAATTAGATGGTAAAAAGAACCATTATATTTCAGCTGAATATACTAATGTGATTCCTAATATAATAAAAAATGAATTAAGAAAATTAGACATCATCGTGTCCTTCAAAACTACCAATAACTTATTGAACATATTAAAACCTCGAACACAAAAAACAACCGAAAACAGTTCTGGCATATATAGAATCCAGTGTAGTGAATGTGATAAATTCTACATAGGACAAACGGGCAGGAAATTTAAAGACAGATATAAAGAACATTTGCCAAAAAGGAACATCAAGTCAATCAAATCCAACTTTGCTTTACATCTGGTAAACAGCAATCACAGTTATAGTGGTTTCACAGATAACTTTACGCCCATACATATATGCAGTAAGAGCCGATACATGGATGCCATGGAAGAATATGAAATATATAAAGCGCTTTTATTTCAACCAAACCTACTGCTTAATGATCAATTAACATTTAAATCTCACTGTTTATATGATACTGTATTGAAGAGTGATAACGCTTGTGTACACCAGCCGAGTATATAGTTTGATTACGTGGTCAGTTACAGTACGGCAGTGCGCACTGTTACGTGGACTGAGTTCTATCATACTCATTGTGTTATGTGTTTATGTGTTGATGTGTTTTAATTATTATATTCTTGACACGTTCGTTATGAACTAGAAGAAAAAACAATTTTACCTGATGATGGGAACGTGTTCCCGAAACATGTCGTAAGACATCAAAGACGTAGTCGCAGCACGGATAAAGAAAAAGGTATTTATTTATTTCAATTTCACTGCGACTGGAGACCAAATATAATGAATCTTGAAGCCGGTCAGGCAAACCTGGTCTATAAATATAAGAACGTTAAGATGAAAATAATTAAGACTAGTCTCAACATTAAATTCATTAAGAAATGTTTACAAAACAACATAACACCAAATTTTTCCAAAATTAATATTCAAAATAAGTCATTAGCAGCGGTTAAAACTAAATCAATAGCACAGAAAATATGGCAAAAAGAAGAAATTAAGCAATTGTATGTGAAAAAGGACAGATTGAACCGTATTTTGTATATTGCACATTTGAAAGTATTAGACAGTTTGCATCCTGCTATCATTAGCAATGTTATGGAATTGATAGAAGCACAGATAAGAGAAGTAATTAAAGTCATTATCTCGAAACACATTAAGAAGTTTGATAACCTATACAAGAAACAACACATGTATGATAACACAAATTGTAAACATAACTTTTATAAACGCGTAGTAAATTATACCAATATCGAATTATCTAATGACGAGACAGAATTATTATCTAAAGGTTTACAATATAACTTACCTAAACTTAGCAAAAACAGCCTATTACGTGGAGTTATAAACGCTGAAGCTGCTATAAAATGCATTAAAAACCAAGAAACCCAACAAGTAACACGATCGGTAATCAACAGTAAATTGGATCGCATATTAAAAATGGATGGCTTAAGTACAAATAAAAACCAGTTTCTAAAATACAAGAAGGAGCTCAACCTTATAAAAACAATAAAACAAAAGATTGACATAAATAAGGCAATAGTTACCAAAGCCGATAAAGGCAATACTGTAGTTGTATTGAGTCAAGCAGATTACACGCAGAAATGTTATGAATTTATTAACAATAACATTATTAAGACACTTGAGCATGACCCCACCAGCAAGTACACAAAGGAACTAAATTCCGCTGTGAACAAATGCATAAATTTGTTTGACGCAAATGTTAGACACCATATTAAACAAATAAATGCACAGGCACCCGCATTCACAGGTTTGCCAAAAATACATAAGGACAACATGCCAATACGTCCCTTAGTTAACTACACGTCGGCACCTGGGTACAAAATCGCAAAAAAACTTCAACATATAATAAAAAACAGTATAAAGCTAGAGAATAATCATAGTATCAAGAACAATAAAGATTTCATAAACAAAATTAATTCCATCGACTTATTACCGAGTTATAAGCTGGTTTCTTTTGATATTGTCAATTTATACACAAATATACCTATACAAGAAACAATAGAGATTCTCCAAAACAATTTACTTAATACGGCAATATTAAATCAACAGGAAATTAACGAATTAATCTTGATATTACGAATAGTGTTGAAAAAAAATAATTTTACATTTGACGGCAAGTTTTTTAAACAAGGAGAAGGGTTAGCCATGGGGTCTCCTTTAAGTGGATTACTGGCAGATATATACCTTAACTTTTATGAAAATAATTATCTGCTATCTAACTGTAACAGTTACCACGAAAAAATTATCTCATACACGCGATATGTTGACGATACGTTCATGGTTTTTAATGGCACTTGTAGACAAATGGACATGTTACTCAAATACATGAACAACATAAATAACAACATAAAATTCACCATGGAAGTAGAAAATGAAAATTGCCTAAACTTTTTAGACCTTTCTGTTCGAAGAAACGCTGATTGTATCACATATAAAATATACAGGAAACCTACTACCACGGATATAACTATCCATGCTGATTCATTCCACCCATATACACAGAAAATGGCCTCTTTTAATGCTTTCGTAAATAGACTTTTAACTATACCTATGAACCAGGAAGATTTTCAAGATGAAGTAAATATTATTAAACATATAGCTGTCAATAATGGATATAAAAGTGATATAATAGATAACTTAATTCGCAAACGTAGGAATAAAATGGAAAGAAAATTAAAATTAGATGGTAAAAAGAACCATTATATTTCAGTTGAATATACTAATGTGATTCCTAATATAATAAAAAATGAATTAAGAAAATTAGACATCATCGTGTCCTTCAAAACTACCAATAACATATTGAACATATTAAAACCTCGAACACAAAAAACAACCGAAAACAGTTCTGGCATATATAGAATCCAGTGTAGTGAATGTGATAAATTCTACATAGGACAAACGGGCAGGAAATTTAAAGACAGATATAAAGAACATTTGCCAAAAAGGAACATCAAGTCAATCAAATCCAACTTTGCTTTACATCTGGTAAACAGCAATCACAGTTATAGTGGTTTCACAGATAACTTTACGCCCATACATATATGCAGTAAGAGCCGATACATGGATGCCATGGAAGAATATGAAATATATAAAGCGCTTTTATTTCAACCAAACCTACTGCTTAATGATCAATTAACATTTAAATCTCACTGTTTATATGATACTGTATTGAAGAGTGATAACGCTTGTGTACACCAGCCGAGTATATAGTTTGATTACGTGGTCAGTTACAGTACGGCAGTGCGCACTGTTACGTGGACTGAGTTCTATCATACTCATTGTGTTATGTGTTTATGTGTTGATGTGTTTTAATTATTATATTCTTGACACGTTCGTTATGAACTAGAAGAAAAAACAATTTTACCTGATGATGGGAATGTGTTCCCGAAACATGTCGTAAGACATCAAAGACGTAGTCGCAGCACGGATAAAGAAAAAGGTATTTATTTATATCTATATATTCTTATAATGTTTTCAAATTGTTTTTGTTATCTGGTTAATTGTTTTATGTTTATACGTATATTTATTTATTTATTTTTTTATATTTCATTTGTTACATCTTATAACTAAATAACTAAATACATTTGGCAAATTAAATTTGTAACACACACACACATGTATAATAACACTTACTTTTACTAACTTAACTAACTTTTTAATTTTTTACTAACAAATTATTCTTATAATTTTTAAATCATTTTGCTATTTTTAATTGTTTTTAAGTTTTTTATCATTCATTACTTTTTTTTACTGAATTACTAAATACATTTACTAAGTCACACACACACACACACACACACACACACACACACACACACACACACACACACACACACACACACACACACACACACACACACACACACACACACACACACACACACACACACACACACACACACACACACACACACACATTAATTTTGTGTGCGTTCTTGTCTCTGCTTCTTTATAGTTAGTCTAGTTACAGAATTTAAGAGATAGTCTTGAGAAACTTTCCAGTATCAGGAACTTCTTTCTACCTTTTATTTTTTCTTTGTATCTTTCATTCCTTGTAATTCTTTCATCCAGTTCAGTACATTGTTTTATCTTCTTGTTCCTTCAAAATTTAACTTCATCCTTATATTATTAAACTTTAGATTTAAAACTAATCTAATTTAGAATTAACTTCAAAACTGATTAGATTTCTCAGTTTCAGATTTAAAACATTTGATAAAATTGTAAACATTACTTGCTGGGTTGTTAGTGTGTGGACCATCATTACCATCTATTGTTTGTGTGGACAAACGTTTTGGCCCCACATCAGAGGCCATTTTCAGTGTCGGGAACAATTGGCTCAGTGTTCGCCATTTCATCCTAGTGATGAGGTAGAGACTATGTATTTTTACCTAAGGCGTCCCACTTACATAACTTTCCATACCAGCATGATCTAAACTGGAAAGCAACATCAAGTGCTGTTTGATTGGGTTGCAAGCACAGTATGTCAAATCCTATTATTGGTCTCCTCAAAGAGAATGCAATGATCAACGTTGGAGAGTGCGTGCTCAGCCAATACAGACTTCTCTGGCTGCCTCAAATGACAACAGTGGCTGTGTTACCAATGTGGGTGCGGGCACTGCACGTAGTGGTGTTATTGTACACTTTGCCGCATGAGGAAGGCTCCTCCTGGCAAGAGCGGATCCCTTGCATACTTCATTGGTCTAGGGAACTGTTGTATCTTACTGGTCAGCTTGTAGATGGTTCTTACACCCCGCAGATTCAGCAGCCTGCGAATGTGGTCTATCATCTCGTGAATGTAGGGCAAGACAGCAAAGCCAACAGTGTCCTGTGACACCAACTCAGCCGGCCTGGGAGATCTTCTCAGCTGGACTGCACACCTCACTTCCCCGATGGAGTAACCATTCTCTTTCAGTGATTGTTTGATATGCTGCAGCTCCTCATTGAGATACCAGGGCTTACAGATTCTCTTTGCCCAGTCATCCAAGGTCTTCAAACTACCCTCTTCTGCCTCAGATGTTGATTGGACAGCTTGTGCAGGTATCTGTTGTGTGCATTGGCTTCCTGTATCCTTTGTGTCTCAGGCTCCTATTGATCCTTCTCAGGATCAGGACTCAATTAAAATCAGCTGGTCGTCTGCTTCTTTCTCCATGGTGAAGTGGATTCGCAGGTGAACACTGTTGAGGTGCACCAGGAAATGACTGAGATATTCTTCCCAGTGGCTCTAAACTACAAAGGTGTCATCTACAAAAATCGAAATAAGCAAAAATAGAGAAAGATTTGTATATTTCTGGTTTGGCCAGAAATCTAATTTGACCACACATGCAATAAACACTGGACATGAATTCCCAGACATAACCAACATGACACTAATAAAACACATACCACACAAAGGCACCATAATGAACATTTGGGAAAATTTACAAATATACAAACATAAAACACAAAACAAACTAATACCTGAACAAATACAAATCAATACAAAACATGACACAATTTTCAAAGCACTCAACATCGAAAATACACAAAATACTAATACATACACCACAATCACACACAATAATACCACTTTAAAATACCAGAGACCAACAAGAAACCAAAATAGCTTAGAGCCAACACACAAATACTTCACCAGAAGCAAGATCACGAAGGCTGAAGATGAGAACCCAGGGGTTCTCAAAACATGTTCCTAATAAGGAAAGAAATATCTTGAGGTAAATTCATTATAAAAATTAAATATAATATATACATCAGGAAATGGACTGTAGCAAAAAGTGTTTTAATTTAAAAATATAAATTGACGTATCATTAACTAATCTGCTTTATTAGATGTTAGAACTTTTCTTACATTACATTTTAGTGTAGCATCAGGTAAAAGGCATTTTCCATAACTTTACCTTATATAAAGCCTTTAAACTTTTAATAAAGGCCTCAAGAAGTTTAATGATTTAGGAATACTACCTGCAAAAAGAAGTAATGTAAGTTTGTATAATGATGAATTGACAAATGAGAAAGCAAAGAGAGAGCAATTTTTATTTTATGGAGATATTTTCTTTTCTGTGTTTTGTATCTTGCAGGAGTGGATCCAGCAAGCAGAATTGGGGGGGGGATATGAAAAGTTGGACCATTCTTTAACAGTCTAAAGTATAAATGATAGGAATGAGTGAAGATAAAAACATAGTGTGTTATTATTATCAACACAACAAGCTTATTAATGTACAAGTATAAAATCATATCTGTGTTTGTCAGTTTATTGTTTTTTTAATAATTTTCACTTACAGACTACTTATTTAAACTATGTATCAAACAAAAATTACCATTACTTATGGTGGTAATGTACAGTTACAATTTAAAATAATTTTAGAGTAAAGCCATGAACCTAAATAATGTGATATGGATTTTTTGTCATATTCACAATCACAAAACTATTCTAAAATCACATGCTAATTAAAAAACTTTCGTCTGATGTGACCATTGGGGGGAGGGGATTACCCCCATCCCCCCAATGAATCTGCGCCTTGTATCTTGTATATTTTTATTTGAACAGTGTTAAAATAAATATGTCAACAATGCTAATGAATTTTCCCTGTTGCACAAGTAGAACTGTCATAAAACATACAACAAGCTCCCATGGTTTGCGTTAAATAAGATTCTACTCAGGCTGCTCAGATATGAAGCCCCATCTAGGATGTGTGCAGATGAAGCCCCAAACCAGTCCTAACCATGCCAAATTTACATGGCCTTTCTGTGTTTACTGGTGTATCAATTCCAGTTCATTTTTAAAATTGAGCTATGTGAGGTAGATAATAACGAACTGTTTCTTTGCACCACTGAAATAGATTTGGAGAGACAGGGTACACTGCCCCAATGTGAGTCATACAGCACAATGTGGTCAACCACCTGTTACTACACCAGATAAGTAATTTCCACAGGCTGGGTCGACCTAGAATCTAAAAAAGTACCTTGTTTTATAGTGTGTTCAGGAATTGAATCGCAGGACTCCCAGGACTTTAGATTATTAGCGCAGTGTCATACCATTGAGGTATATGGTATCCCTAAAATTGAACAGATGTGAAACACATCTGGTAAAGCCAAACACAATAACACGATAAAGTCGCAGGTTTTCTGAAAACATAGCAAGCATGTAATTTCCACATTTCATTATGACGCTTGCTTGCAATTTTCTTTGCTTTGGAAAACTGAAATAAAAGGCCAAATTAGTTATACTTTTAGAAGGAGAATAAAATACACTATAAGAGAAACAACCATGTTAGGGGGAATCATCGTGTGAGGAGTAAACAATCAAACCATGCTTTCTCCATCAAATCAAATTTTTCAGAAAACAACAGAAACATATAATCTCATTTCAGACACTTGATAGATTAACAATTTTTTCCAGTATTTATATTGGAAGTCTTGCATTTAAAATGTATTAATTTCAATTAGCTGTGCAAGATTGTTATAATATTTTGAGTTCGCAATTTGGTGAAAACACGTTTTGAACAAACTGTTTGGAGAAGTCATGTTTTGATTGATTGAAAAATGTTTACAAATTTAGTAATTTTATGTTCATCAAAGCAAAAGTAACTGTACAAACAAAAATTAATTATAATTATCTTCAGACCACTACAAAAATAAAAGACAAAGTCATTATTTATCTAACTAAAAATTACTTTAGTAAAAAATATTGTCTTTTTATGTCCACTAAATAAAAATAAATAACGCTCGTCTTCAAAGTTCTAACACAGAAAATGAAATCACACAATTCACAGTAGTTTATAAGAAGAAAATGAAACCGATACAAGTTTATAAAAAGTCATATGAAAATTTATAAAATTTCCTATAAAAATGTAAGTTCTTAATGAACTTTATAAGAAAGTTTTTAGAAAAAAGTTTATAAAGAAAAAGTCATTGCTTACAAATTAAAGTATTATTTGCGTCAAAAATCAAAAATTGCTTATTGTTGTATTAAATTTTTATTGCAATGTCATTTTCTAAACAATTACAAATAACATCTTCATTGTCGGGAGACTGAGAAGGTTCAGTAATTAATTAATTATACCAGGTGTAGCGTTGGCCATTTTCTCCAAACATTGTAGTCAAGAGTTTCACAATATCGTTTTTCTTTTCTGCAGAATCAGCTCTACTTAATGGTAATTTTCCCAGAGTGGCTTTGCTGACATGTAGAGGTGTTATCCCACGTTTTGTTAGATACTGACCATTTTGCTCAACTTCCTCTTCAAATTTGTAGTATTAAAATTTTTTAACTTGCACTCTCTTTTCTCAGTTTTACTTTCCATAAAACTCACTCTAATGTTACAGATCTGCAAAAATGCGTTAAATGTCAATATTATCATTAAATATATAATTAATTCTGTACCGGTATGTAGTAACTTTGAACATTTTTGAAAGAGGCGAAGGGAGTTCTCAGTTTTAATTCACCGTTTGTCATTTGTCTGTCTGTCTGTCTGTCTATATTTGAGGTGTGTCTCACGATAACGTTTGAAGGCATCAACAAATTTCGTAAAATTTTGGCTTGTCCATAATTTTACCTTACAGAATCCTATTCGTTTTGAGATTGATCCACACAAAAATAAGGGACGGGAGGGAAACATTTGAGGGCGTCAAAATTACGGAAAAATGGCAAAAGACCATGTGGGGTATCAAATTGAAGGAAATTTTAACTACCATCTGTATATTGTGTTCGTTTTTGAAAATTTCAAAATTTTTAGACGTCAAGGCTTAAAAAGTGGGTGAAAATTTCAATAGAATAGCAAAAATTCATGTGGAGTATCAAATTAAAGATAATTTTAACTAACATCGCAATTTAGTATTAAGTTCTGGAAATTTAGAATTTTTAGGAGCCTATGGCCTCAGAAAAGGATTAACAATTTTTGTAAAATATAAAAATCCAGCAGGGTGTCAGACTAGAAGGAATTGTAACTCAAATGCGAATATTTCAAATTTTAGTGTTTATTGTAGACTGTGTGCTCTTTTGATAGTTACATTATTATTAAAGAAATGGTAGAACAATTGGGAATTTTGCAATTTTTTCCGTTATTCAGAAATATCTAATATCGAAATTTATGAAATAATAAATGTATATCCTTGAAAATAGTGAGCGAATTCTGCAGCTGAGCTTGCTAATTAAAAACGTATTTACAAATTTTTTTCTTTTTAAAACTCAGGGTGTGCGGTATATTGGATGGCACGTAGTATTCGCGAATACACGTAATTATTAAAAATCTAAATACAAGTCATCTTCCGTTTCGTCTCTTCAAGTACAGGCTGGGATACCCTAACGTTCCTGTTTACAATCGTGTTTCAGTTCTCAGAGACAGGAGCCGTCACAGAGTTATCGAGCAAAACCCGAGGAAAAAAATTAATAGCCACATTAGTCAGCCAACGAATTAACAAGCTATAGTTTTTCTTTTTTTTAACGAAAACTTCGAAACAAATAGTAGCGCGTATTTAATATTATGTGGCCTGGTGAACATAAATCGGCCACACACTGGACATACATACCACTAATTATTTGTGAAGGTCGCCTGGTGTCCAGCGTGCATTATTAGTTTCCAAATGTTGTATACAACCCCTTGTTTTATTCGAGGCTGTGTAAATAAATATACCTTGCTTTACGTGTTCCAGATTGCTGACAATTCGTGAGCGACCTTGTACGTCTGAACTTTCGGTTACCTTGCCCGGTGCTTGACACAGGAAACCGCAAATAAAATATGACCTCAAATTTCGTACAAGAAATAAATTAGCGTAAACAATTTATAATTATCTGAGTCGGGGTACGATCGAAAGACAAGACAAGGACTTGCCTGACTCACAGTTCGATAATAAAATTACCACAATCAACATCATCATCGTCACCATAGTAACATTATTAGTATTCAATCTAACGCGTTTGTATCATACCGAAAGACAGTGCTAAGTGCTACCAACAACATAGAGACCTAGGATATGAACAATATGTGTTCATCTCAAAGTTTCGCGAGTTGAGTAATGACGTTTTAAGAAGATACAAACGCCGTATTATGAAGTATTTGTAAAAAGTAACTCAATAAAAAAATTATAATTATAACCCTACTTATTCCATTCCGGTTGAATTTTTTCACTTTCTGATATTTCTACTGCAGGAATAAGTGAGTTTTTAATATAATTATTTATGGTCAAGTTTGGCCAGCGGTTTCTTCATATTATGAGCAAAAAGGTAAGAAATTTTGACTTTGGGTAAAAACTATACTTAAAATTGTGCCCCACTCTGCATCATGTTACAATGTCTTTAAACCCAGTATTGTAGAGCTAGTTGTTCAAAATCCGCTTCATTGTTCACTTTAAACTATGTTTGATGTCATTAATAACTTATATTCTGATAAGTTGGGAGAATTTTGATTTTAATACATTTTAATTAAAATATAAGAGTTTGCATCATATTTACTGTTTGTTTTATTTCAAAACTCAGACGGGGTCCGTGGAATTTTTAATTTTTTTTTGGCGGTCCGCGGACTGAAAAGTTTGGGAACCACTGCTATAGATACATTCTTACTCATAAATAAGTGCAGCAGTAAGGTAAAAGTATTTTAATTACAACTAATCATTTATTTTTTAAATAATTTTTATTTTTGTAGAAATACATACTTCTATCCATTATTGGCCAATTAGCCAATATTAAAGTGTAAGCTCCCTCAGAATATCAAAGAGAAGAACCAAGGATGTACGGTACTTTATTACCTATTAGATGGAATGTGAGATGCTTGTTTTCAGATGAGATCATGATTATTCTCAAGTATTGTAATACAAAATTAGGCAGAGAATACTTCACCCAGCTCTAGGATCATTTAGTCTCCATGAACACTGAAATGCCAATGGCACGGCATCAAATGTCCACTATGTTGCAGGTTTAAGTAAAAGTAGTACATTTAATATAAATTTAAGCTTACGTAAGCTTACTCGAGATTCGTTCACTGACAAGCGTGAACCGTCAAACAATTACTAAACCACCAAAAGTTAAACACAACTAAAGTAAATCAGTAAGAAAAGACCCGGCTAGACAGAACCGGGAAGCACAAACAAGGGAAGACTGTGTTAGATATTAGATATTTAGTCTGCGTCAGTGTGGTTGTGTTTCACTGTTCTATCCAGCGGACTTAAAGGGTAAGTAGCGGGTAGCGATCCATTTCTTTTTTTTTTTGTATCGGCCAATTTCAATTCTTTACTCTTTGTTCTTTTCTTTTTCTCCAATATTCTTTCATCTTTTCACTCTGTCTCTTCTTCCTGTCTTCAGTCCACTTTGAACCTGCGTTTTTCTCTCTCCTACCCTGGACTCCTTCCATTTTTAACACTTTTGCCCGAAAAATTCTCTTTCAATTGCTTCTTCTGCGTGTATATTATTTTTTTTTTAATCCTTTTGGACTTCTTTAATCCAACTTGATGTTGACTTCTTCCCCCACAGATATTTGAAGATTTGCTTTGTCAACCTATTGTCGTCCATTCTATATAAATGTCCAAAAAATAATACTCCGATACTTTTTTTATACATATATACATTTTTCTGTAGTTGTGTTTAACTGTGTAGGTGGTGGTGATTTATTAATTTTTTGGGTGTTGTTCACACATGTTAGTGGACGAATCTTGGCTAAACTTAAGTTTATATCGAGGGGTTAGTGGTAAAACTACCAACTTTTAATGATGTTTCAAGATGTTTCGAAAACGACATTTTTTAATGAATTTCTCTTTCTCTTTTTATTTTTTAACAGCTACGTAATAAATAAAAACCTCTATTAATAATAAAAATTAACCTTGAATACCAGTTTTATGATTTATCGTTGCACTTAAAAACCTTTAATTCCAGTTTTTTGTAAATTCATATGAATGGACTTGGGCATACTCACCAATAACCCCACGACATTTAATGTACAGTAAAGCATCGATTATCCGAACCTCTCGGGACGAGGGCCGGTTCGGTTAATCGATATTTCGGATCGTATATTGAAACGTAAATATAGATCGTAACTTGAAAACATTATTTCTCTTTACAAAACAAAGATTTTTAGTACAATGTCATTTCTAACATACTGTTATATAATTACAGCAATTACAGCATATACATTACTAAGGCTAAAAACCACTGAATTAAAACTGAGTGTAATTAATAAAAACCAAAAGTTAATTCAAACTTAAAATTATAGTTTAATGACAAACAATGTGCTATAAAATTAATTAACTAAAAATTAAAAAACAAAATAAAACACGCATTATTATGGATTTACACTTTTTTGAAGAATTTTTCTATCACTGTCTGTTTCAAACCCCGTTTTCTCGCTGCTAAAAACTGAAGTCGTTTAAGATTCATAAGCTGAATACAATCTTTCTCGTCTTCTGTTTCGGCCCACTTTAGAATAGTCTCAGGTGCGTCAAAAGCTTTTGATGCCGTCGGTGGTTTTGTATTAGTAACATTCTCGCCGTCTTCATCTGAATCGGTTTCGTTTTCATTACGTTCATCTAATGACTGAACTATCTCTTCATCGGTTAATAACTGAAAACCGGGATCGGCTTCATCCACCTTTAGCCAATTCTTTGTTTATCGATTGTAAGGCTGAATAAATGAATAAACGCTGTAGCTATTCAGCCTTACAATCGATAAACAAAGAATTGGCTAAAGGTGGATGAAGCCGATCCCGGTTTTCAGTTATTAACCGAATGTTATGGACCCCCAGGGGCCTTTGGGAACCACTGCTCTATAGTCTTTGTTAGTTAGGCTTATTTAAATTGTTTTACAAGTCTTTATTTTTGTATTTTACAATTCTTTATTTAATGATTCTTTTCTCAAAACATTAGACGGAGTGAACTTTTTACGATTTATGATAAATTGGTAAAATTAATGTAGCATATTATTGCTATGTTTTAATATTAATTATAGCGTATGCAACTAATTGAATAAACCTGTAATGCTTAGAAGAGGCTGTATTTTTAGTTGTTTTTTTTAACTTAACGTAGACACGTTATTTGACAAATGTGTGTGTGTGAGTGTGTGTGTGTTGTTCATTGTCCCGTTAAAAAATGTATTGAATGCATGGCAGTTAATTACATTTATTACACTCACTCTACATTCATAAATATTTTACTATTGATTTTAAGTTACAAATTTCATTTTGAATATTTTGTTCGCGCGATGCTATGGAAATTTGCAGTACTTTAGTTTACTAACTGAAACTACATCTCAATAATGGATTTATTTATCAATTATATTGAGTTAGTTCGTGGATAAAATGGAAATATTGTGAAAATTTAGGTAGAAATGGTAGACGTTCTAGCAAACGCTAATCGTGTTAGAAAATAATATTGATATTATGCATATTACAGCGACTGTAAATAATGAAACTGTCAGATACGAGCAATTGGATTAGCCAGTCTACAAGTAAGCTGCACGCTGGAGAGATCTTTTAGTCTTGAGAGTAGGCTAAATAGGTGCGCGCAACTAGATTACCTCATCTTGAAGTAGTCTTGACGCTGGAAATGTTTATCTTGAGAGTAAGCTTCACGCTGGATTAACTTACCTAGGGAGTAGGTTTGACGCTGGATTAGCTTACCTAGAGAGTAGGCTTGACGCTGGATTAGCTTATCTAGGGAGTAGGCTTGACGCTGCATTAGCTTACCAAAGAGTAGGCTTGACGTTGGATTTGTTTATCTTTTGAGTAGGTTTGACGCTGAATTAGCTTATCTAGAGTATGGGCTTGACGATGTATTACCTTTTCTTGTGTGTAGGTTTGACGCTGGATTAGCTTATCTAGGGAGTCGGTTTGACATTGGATTAGCTTACCTAAAGAGTAGGCTTACGTTGTATTAGTTTATCTTGTGTGTAGGCTTGACGCTGGATTAGCTTATCTAGAGTATGGGCTTGACGATGTATTAGCTTTTCTTGTGTGTAGGCTTTACGCTGGATTAGTTTAACTTGAAGTATGCTTGCCGCTGGAGTAGCTGATCTAGAGCTTAGGCTTGACGGAATATGCGCAACTGAATTAGCTTTTCTTAAAGTAGGCTTGACTCTAGATTAGCTTATCTTGTAGTAGGTTCGACACGAACGTGCAACTGGATTAGCTCATATTGAAGTAGGCTTGATGTTGGATTAGCTTTTCTTGGGAGTAGGCTTGACGCTGGATTTGCTCACCTTGAAGTAGGTTTGACGCTTGATTAGCTTATCTTGAGAATAATCCAAAGAGGTTTCCTCAACTTGGATAAAGACAGTGACTTTCGTTTCTTTCGTCTCGTCACGTGCAGTCCTATAAGTAATCTTCTTCACATGCTGATCATCATAACCATTCTTATTGAAGTCCTTACAGATGTTTTCAACTTATTCACGCAGCAAATTCTCATCTGAATAGATTTCCTGCTGCACGAGAAAGTTTTGATAACGCCCCTCTGTTTATGATCTGTGTGATTAGAATCAACATGAATATACTGACCTGTGTGGGTAAACAGTGGTACTAACTGTGTGTCTGTTTCTGGTGACCAATACATCTAGGAACGCCTTTTTATTACTCTCTTCAGTTTCCATAGTGAATTGAATATTAGGTATTTGAGAATATTAGGAGAGTGATTGATATATCCGGAATGTGATGAATCCGGGCTGTTTGGCCGTGGCCGTTTGCTTTGTTTTGTCTAAACGTTTCACCGGAAGGCCACCGAACAACGTTTACCGTAGTAACAGGTATGTACTGCAGATCGGATAAGGACTGGAGGGGTTGCGTGGCTGAGAACTTCGATACTCCAAAAGGGAGTTAGACTGACAAGTTTCTGGGTCCGTTATTCATTATGAGAGTGGATAATATCTCAAAAACGGGTAAACGATTTGCCGTCTTGTGGATAACTTCAAACTATTGCCGATAACCTATGTTTGTGGATTTGAAGGAAGCCTTAAAGAAGGCCACCGGACAACGTTTGTCCGTCATTGAAGGCCACCAGAGGCCTTCTTCAGTAGAAAAAAGTTTATGAAGTGTTCGGCAAAAAGGGTGGAGACCCGAACGTACCCCTGACCGAAGTAAAAGCAAAGGTTTAGACAATGACAGAACAAAGCAATCGACCACGGCCAAACAGCGCGAATATAAATTCTTTTATCAACGACTCCGGCCGTGATAGGCTACGTAATACATTAAGGGGGTGAATTATTGCATTCAAACATCCGTAATTGAAGTTTATTTTATTATTTATTTTTACAGTGTTAATTACGCGATATATTATTGTTTGTTACTTTCCTGTGTGTTGGACAACTGTTAACATTAACAGCTGTTGTATTTGAGTTCTTTGTTTATTGAAACTTGTATTATAGTTTTTGAGTATCGTGTCCTCTGGTGTTCCCTCATGACATTCCACTGTTCAAAGACGACGATCCGTGTAACACTATTGTCAATTTGTTAGCGTAATTTTTCTAAATATTGAGTGTTCAGGATCTCGTACATATTTTACTGTAGTTAAATATAAGTAATTCAGTTTGTTGCAGTAGAGCATCGATTATCCGAACATCGCATCAATTATCCGAACGATTTATTATCCGAACTCAATAAAAAGTATAATTGTGCACTGTACTGTATAGTAATGTATTGAACACGTGTAGGCGTATTGGATATTTATTGAACATAAAAAATTGTATATTATAAATTATTACAGTAATAAGTAGTAATATAAAATATAAGTAATAAATTATTAGAGTAATAAATAAACGCTGTAGCTATTCAGCCTTACACCCTATGAAGGCGGTGAGAATGCTACTAATACAAAACCACGACGGCAGCAAAAGGTTTTGACGCACTTAAGACTGTTCTAAAGTGGGCTGAAACAGAAGACGAGATATATTGTATTCCGATTATGAAACTTAAGCGACTTCAGTTTTTAGCAGCGAGAAAACAGGGTATCGCTTTGAAGCAGACAGTGATAGACAATTCTTCAAAAAAGTGTAAATCCATGGTACTGTATGTTTTGTTTTGTTTTTTAATTTTTAAATAATTTTGTAGTACAGTGTTTGTCATTAAACTCTAATTTTGTTTAAATTAACTTTTTGTTTTTATTAACTACACTCAGTTTTAATTAAATGATTTTTAGCCTTAGTAATACATTACAGTACAGTATACAGGTTGCTGTAATTATATAACATTATGTTAGAAATGATTTTGTAATTAAAACCTTTTATTTTGTGAAGGAAAATAATGTTTTCAATTTACGATCTATTATCCGAAATATCGATTATCCAAACGGGCCCTTGGCCCGAGAGGTTCGCAAAATCGATGCTCTACTGTATTTGTTTCCGTTACGGAAAGGTATAAACAAATAAAAGGATATTTCCTGTGTAAGGTATTTTATCTTCCTGTCTATTATATCTTTTATTTAATACAATCATTAATGCGTTTTTCGTATAGAACAATTATGTTGTTATTTTTCAAACAAATAAATTATTTGTGTGTGCTTACAATCGGATTATCTAGTGGTTGCGCAAATGTAGGCCTATCTAGAATGATTACGGAAGTATAAGCATCCATAAAAGACCCGTCAGTATGTCTCAACTTCATTTCAAAATAATTTTTATGTAAAATAATTTGTAATATTAGTTATGTACGTGGGTGAGCGCATGTTCAATTTGTGTACGTATTCTACGTTTGTGTGAGTGTGTGTATCTGTAGCAGGTTATAAAAGCGCAAGGAGATAGTGCATTGTGACTAGTTTATAAGCCTACGGACGCCGTTTGTAGGTTATTGACAACTAACGCTGCCTTATTGCTAATACCAACCCGTACTTACGGGCAAGCAATGACTAATAGGCACTATCACGGCTTAAACATAATAAAAAGAGTAGTCACAGGGCTATTAAAACGCTAGTCATTAGCCGCTGTATAGGATTATTACAGCGTTTTAAAACTTTTACATTCTATTGTTAAGTTATTACAACACGCTTTATGGTTGCCTAGGAATTTAGCGTTTTTCACTTCTAAAATATTTTTCAGAGCATATTCTGTAATCGTTGGTTAATTTCTATATGTGCATGTCACCTCTTCTTCCGTGTAGATGTCCATCAAACGATATCAACCTTACACCAAAATGATGTATACAAGGCGAAATATTTTTATACGTTATATGGTGTGGTATATTTTCGCGTACGAATACGTTGATTCCACTCCACGACATGATATTCATGTAAGGTATGAAATATATAACTAAATTATATATAGTAAGGTTATCAAGTTAGGTATATAGTATAACCTATAGTTAGGTTTATAGCATTATATATATAGTTAGGTAAGGTTATATATACTGCTGTTGCTGCTGCTGCTACTACTACCACTACCACTACTACTACTACTACTACTACTACTACTACTACTACTACTACTGCTGCTGCTGCTGCTGCTGCTGCTGCTGCTGCTGCTGCTGCTGCTGCTGCTGCTGCTGCTGCTACTACTACTACTACTACTACTACTACTACTACTACTACCACCACTACCACCACCACCACCACCACCACCACTACTACTACTACTACTACTACTACTACTACTACTACTACTACTACTACTAAAAAGCTGTCATCATCATTGTCACGATCATCATATTTTATTAAACATGTATTTGTTTATCAGCGTTTGAGATGGCATTTCTCGTCAGAGAAATACAGACTACTAAAACTGGTAATCAGAAAAACCTCAGTAACGTGTGTAGTGACAGCTTTTTACTTAATGGAATAATCACAGAACCTTAATCGCGTTGGTTGAAAATTAATTTTAGTCGAAAGGAAAGAGTGTTGCTATGACGTAATTGAGATATGATTACTTACTGGAGTGTACAATCGATGGGTCAAATGAGATGTATCTCACTGTCATGGCGATCGCATGGAAAACAAACTTAAACAGCGGAATAAAACGTTACACGCGAGAGAAATTGATAGTCACAACCACTCATATAAAGCAGCATTACAGTAATTGTCCTACGTTACACAGATATCAAAAGTAATATAAGAAAAAACTTTCTGAAGAAATAAGAAAGCACGAAGAAAAGGGGATGTTTTGATATCGAAGTGGTGTGGAAGGAGTTTTAAAAGAGAGTCATGATGATGTCGTTGGCTGTTTCTGAAGTAAGTAAAAGCACATATAGAAGAGGTAAACTTCATAGTAAACTTGACGAAATAAAAATGAAGGTTATAAGTAAGAATATTTGTGGAAGAAATATTCTCCTTCTTCAATTGGCAGTCAAAACTTCTTGTAGATTTTTACTTTCTCAACAGTCCTCTTCCATTATGCCCTTTCATTGGCTATTCCTCTTCAGTTTTATACTCAAATTTCCGTCAGATCTTCCTGTACATGATTCAATATATCTCACTACACCATCTCCTTCTATAATTTGGACGAATTCATGATTTATCCGGATGCTCCACGTAACAACAACATTTCTTAATTGTCCATACAACTTAACAACTTTCTTAAACACCTTTAGTTCAAATATTCGAAATAGGTGTTCGTCATTATATGTCATGATCTATTCCTCACTACCATAAGTTAATATTGGCCTTATTGAGCTTTTGTTTAAGGAAATGTGGTATACGGTACCCGAAGAAGAAATACTAAGGAAAGTAATATTATATAAGTTTATCAGAACTGTAAATTTTAAAGACGAAAAGTCAAGGAAATAGTAAAGGAAACTAAAGTCTGAGTTACAGAAGGTTTTGGTACGCAGATGAGAAGGGACTTGACTGGAAAACCGAAAGTGCTGTAAGAGCTTAAGAAAAAGTGATTAATGACCGATTGAGAAATATTAAGCATAGAGAAGGGCAGATGATGACAGAATAAATGGGATTTTGGCTAGAGGAAGGGAGTACGTACTTTGGGGTGCATGATGAATTCAAATACTAGGAAGTGGGGTACGATACTGGACAGTGGCGAGCGAGACACTAAGAAACAGTCATCGGGAGGATGGAAGTTATGAAGGTAGTGATGAGACTTAAGGTTGAAAGGCACCTGGTGTTGATGAAATCAGACCGGAAATGATCAACTAACTAAGAGAAAATAAAACAGATGAGCTGCTTGGAATACTGCAGTTAGCATGGGATAAGGAGATAATACCGAATTGCAGTGGCGAAATCGATATATTAGAAATGGGAGTTTTCTGATTTTATAGTTACTTTTCTGATTTTAGAGGATTATCTTTATTATGTTTAATATATGAAAGGATCGTAGAAGACACGAGGCTAGGAGAGTATGTTGAAGCTGCAATGAAAGATACACTAGCGATATTTAGAGCTGGTACTCAACCCAAAACTTTGTGAAGCTTTGAATCGCTGAAAAGGTGCACTGGCAACTAGGGAGAATATCTCAGTATGCACAATTGATTTTTAAAAGATTCTGATAAGTAAAAAGACAGAAAATGTACTGAACCAACGAGGAGTGAATGGTAAGATGCAGAAGGTAGTAAAAGGTATGTACTGCAGACCGGATAAGGACTGGATGGATTGCATGGCTGAGAACTTCGATACTCCAAAGAGGAGTTAGACTGACAAGTTTTCTGGCTCCGTTATTCATTATGAGAGTGGATAATCTCAAGAACGGTTAACCGATTTGCCGTCTTGAGGATAACTTCAAACTATTGGCGATAACCTATGTTTGTGGATTTGAAGGAAGCCTTAGAGAGATATATTTAAAGATTAGTTTAATGAAGACGTAATTTTTTTACTGCAGCAAGTGTACAGGAACAGATGCACGGAACGAATATTCAGGAGAGGAGAAAAATAAAAGAGGTAGGACCAAGAATGATAAAAGAATGATAGAGAAAAATTAGAGCTAGAAACAGCGAATAGAAATGGTGAAGTGTTGGCATTGCGTATAGCCGCGATAATCCATTCTTAAATAAAAATAAAATGGTCGAAGAAGCGAAGATAAAAATTCACCATTCACGGCGCCGAGCCAATGTACTGTGGTGGTGAAACGTGGGTGCTGACAAATGGTTTAAAGAGGCGGGTGGAGACTAAGGTGTTATAGGAGATTGAAGGGGTGAAGAAAATGGATTAGACTAGGAATGAGGCAATTATACACTGGTCGCGGGTATACAGAGCGTTGGAAGCATAGCAGCTGAGATGGTCTGGTCTTTTGGCGAGGAGAGCATGTATTGGTATTCTATGGAACTGGAAGTATATGGTATGGCATATGGGATATTGTGTATGGGGTATGGATGCCAAAGAAAAAAAAAAGGAATAATGAGTTCACTGTCATTATGAATAAAAGAGGGGTCGAGTAGTAAGTGGTATAGCGTTGAAAACTAAGGAAATTTACAGATACCCAATACGCACTTTAAATCGTGCTATAATTCAAAATAAATTTATTACTTGAAAATCTGAAAAGGAATTCTGAAAACACTGCACTAATAGCGTACTCTAATCGCTTCTATAAACAATTCGCAAACTGATTGACCCAGCTTGACTTAATCTGTATTTACAATTACTCAGCCAAGTTTACTTGCGCATAATATAAAGAGTACATGTATCATAGGTTTTAACAATTATATGTAACAATTGCTATAAGGTACTGGAATATCGTATCTCCTTGTTTACACTCAGCGATCTGTTGGCTCAGCAGTACGTGACAAGGTGCACCTACACATGTAAGAGTACGACGTCACGCAGAGCTTATACGAGAAGCGCGTCGGAAGATTTAGCAATAGACGTGACGATGGATTTTGAACAGGGTCTTCGAGGTGAGCAGTGGACCAACACCTCGTCGCGAGGCCAAAAAAAATGTTAATTCATTTCGTACATGCGCAGATCCGTCTTGTTTAGCGTTTCGTAGTGTGTATGTCAGTTGGCGAGAACGTTACAAGCATTAAAGTGTAGTTGTGAAGCGACAGAGAGAGTGAGTGAGTGAGCGAGAGAACAGAGAGAGAGAGAGAGAGAGAGAGAGAGAGAGAGAGAGAGAGAGAGAGAGAGAGAGTGAGAGTGTGTTTCAGTAAGACAGCAAACTGTTATTGCTTTCTCTCCTTCTAACGTCGCTATACTTTGAAGTGGGTGCAATCTTGTGATGGCTCCGCGCATCTCACCGCTCAAGATCATGTGTCAGGATTCTACATAATTCGCTAACGTTTCTTTTCAACTACGCATATTATTCAATGCCCTTTATTGTGTTAAGTAATATTTTAAATACCGCACAACGTTTTCATTGAGAGGACAGAACTTACCTTGTGTTGTGTGATATTAATTATTTATCAGGTAGGGCGTAAGACGTAATAATTCTGAACGCGTTGCTAAAAGGTAGCATAGTGAAATATACTGATAACAAACTCTAATACATGTAAGAACTGAATTTGTGAGAAGGTGGCCGCATATTTTTCCAGCAAAAACCTTAGTTGGGCACAAGGTTACGTCTACCGACAGTACACTGAATCGCTTTGCAAACGAACACACAGCAAAGCCAGTGAAACTGTGTATATTTACAAACAGAATAATCACTGTTGCACACCACTATAAAAAATTATTCCGATTAGCGCTTTCAAGCTTCACAGCTCGTCGTCAGATCGGAAACGTCGTCAGATTTTCCACTAACACAACTTTCTTAATTAAATGTGTGTATATTTAAGTTAAAGTTCAGTTGTTTTCTTTTCTTACGTGTTTTTCCATCTAAATTGTGAATCCGGTGCCGTTTCTAGGTATGTAACTGTACTTGCGAAAAGACGTGTAGTCTACTGACATTTAAGTTGACTGGTAAAAGATATTCCTGTCTGTAAAATAGATGTGGTGTCAATTTTACAACTGCATATCTAGTGATGTATCTGACAACTTGTTTGGAGTTTTTCACGGTAGCTGTATTTTTGGTCGTTCCCACTGCCAATAAGACAAACGTAGCAACAGTTGTGTAATCCATGTGGCATCCGTGCTCTCCCGTCTTTCGATTCAGAGCATTCGTCGTCTTGGAGAAACTTGAATGTGTGCAAAGTAACGTGATCTGCCAGTTTTATGAGAGTTTAAACGATATGCCATAACAAGAACTCTGAGCCTTTGCCATATCCAGAGAGACTCTTTAAACGCGGGGAAGCTGAATATTCTTAAGCGTTGTGTAACTCTGGCTCCGTCCTCGTGTATCCGCAGCTTTGGTCTAATCTGTCGACCAAGGCGATTTTTTGTTCGTTTAGTTTTTCGTAAAGCAGTATTTTATTAGTCGGATACAGTAACGATAAGTTATCTCAGCGCGCGCGCGTTCACACAGAAGTAGAGGATAATGCATAGAGATACATATTGTATATGACTCGAAACAGAACAAAAGATTGAGAGTTCGTGTGGAACGCGTCGAGCCCCATGACTATTACATTTTGTTCGGAAATGTGCTGGCGTCAGTCGGATGTAAAACAAAATAATTGAAAGAGTGTTGGGATTTTTGTACAAACTTTTTGAGAAATCAAATTACAGGAGCGGAAGATTTTAACTCGCTGGAGTAGTCACTGCTATCAAAATTTTCATGCAGAATAGAAAACGATTAAAAAAAAAATCGAACGAAGACATGTTTTCCTTATAAAAGACTAGATATTGACTACTAAAAGTGGTGCTTTGTAGGCGGCGTAGAAATTATATAATCAGGAATGTCACAAGTAAGTGAAATGTAACCATTGCTGCTCCCCTTCGAGCTCTCTCTTGCACACATGCACGAAATATAGGTTATTCACTTGGTAAAGCCCTCGTTACTCTCTCTCTCTCTCTCACCCCCTCCCAACCCGTCACAATATCTCTTTTATAGGCACGCACTCAAGCACACATACACGCGCACGCACGTAATCTCTCCGTCTATGAATTTTCAGTTTCATGGTGGGCAAAGCGGGTTGTTGGTCACAGTTTTACTACTACAAAAATTAATAAAGTCTATCACTTTCATTTCTTGACTAACAACAGAGACTATTAAAAGTGTCACTTACGGCAAAATAGTCAGCAAGTAGTTGAAATTGAAAGCAAACGTTAGGCCAATTGTGAAATCGAGCGGCATTAGCTGAGATCGTATATATATATATATATATATATATATATATATATATATATATATGAAATGAGGTACAGGGTTCAACTCGAGTTATGAGGTTCGATTTTCTTATAAGATCCCGTCTCAGAAATTGCATAAAAGTCTTTCATAATAAGTGCTGGTTTACAACAATGATGTTTTGTTCGCAGTGTAAAAGTGGAAGATTCGATAAATTAATTGTAGCCAGTCGATAAATTAAGTTTGAAAATTGCGTCAATCGATTATAAAAAACAAAGACGCGGTAAAAAAGATAGTGCCAAATAATTTTAATCAAAATTTAAAATTTCATATTCTAGTGTGTTACAAATATCCGTACTTTACTGTAATCATAATAACTGTATTTTACTTTAAGTCACTTCACTATAAGTACAGTTTTTGACCTATAATTACTGGAAGGGTTCGAAAATTGTTTCTTGTATTAAAATGAATGTTTTGCAATAAATAATGTCGTTATGAGTGAATGTGAGTGATACTTGTTTACTGTTCTCTCCACGGTATTGGATTAATCGTTGATCTCGTCCCGTAAGTCGACAAACGCAGGCACTTTGCCTATAACGTCGTTGTCAATGTTAATCACTCAAACGATTCTTACCGGACAACGCCTTTCAGCGCCTCCACAATTCTCAAGTTTTCCCTTTCCAACAGTACATGAAAGAAAATTTTTTCCCGATACGTAAGAGGATTATAAATACTCAATATCATCAAAAAATCCTTAATGTTCTCCAAATAACTAACGCTTTTGGGTAGCGATAACTTGTGGCCACTTAGTTATGCTGATTGCCTAAGAGGCGTATAACAGGAGCACTGGGAATAACGCAAAATGTGTAACCGAGAATTCGAGAACTTTTGTCAATTACTGTAAAACGATTAGACCTACCCGTAGTGTTGTTTGGAAATTCACACTTTAATCATAATGTTCCATAATCATTAATCAAATTTTATGATGTTAATATTACCTATCTTTGGTTTAAGATCTTATGAAACAGGTTTTTTTATCGGCCATCTAAGGACCACATGCCAATTTCAATTCTTTACTCTTTGTTCTTTTCTTTTTCTCCAATATTCTTTCATCTTTTCACCGTGTCTCTTCTTCCTGTATTCAGACTCCCTCCATTTTTAACACTTTTGCCGAAAAACGTCTCTTTCAATTGCTTCTTCTGCGTATATATTATTTTTTTCTAAATCCTTTTGGACTTCTTTAATCCAACTTGATGTTGACTTCTTCCCCCACAGATATTTGAAGATTTGCTTTGTCAACCTATTGTCGTCCATTCTATATAAATGTCCAAAAAATAATAATCTTCTTTTTCTCATTGTTTCTGTATATTTTCTATGCTTTGATATATTCCATCATTGCTTCTTAATTTCCAACCTTCTGAAGTTTTTCGTGGGCCTAATGTTTTTCTAATAATTCGTCTTTACAATATTTCTAATTTGTCTAAATTATAATTCAATGCTAGACATTCACTTTCATATAGGCATTCTGGCTTCACTACTTTACTGTAATGCCTTATTTTCGCATTTTAAATGTCCAATTTTTATGGTAAATACCTTTAGTTATACCATATGTTTTTATTTTATGTTACTTAATTTTTCAAATAATTTAAAAATTATTTAAATTATTTAATTTAAAAAATTGTTTCTAGCGATAAACTGCGACGGACTATTAAACGGACGTTACATGGAAGAGATTAGTCTCTCGATGTTTTGTTTTATTTTAATTATAAAAGTCACGTAGGCGTATTTATATATTATTATAGTATTAGTAGGACTAAAGTTGGCAGTTTTCCTCGCGACGTTGGTTGCCCCCCGTATTGTAGACATATCGATTGCTGTAGTTCTGATACATAACAACACATTTTTAGAAGGAAGTAAAATGGGGATTAACCAGTTACTTTGTTCTTCTGAAGCTTTATGAGGATTGAAAGACGATTATTCACTGATTGGGCATCAAACCTGAGCCTCATTTTGTTTGTGCTTCGGTGAAACATGATTATACGATTCCAGATAATTCTGGAAGAAGGCACAGGAAATCCTCGAAAGTGTTATACGGAGTTAAAGTAAAGGAAGTTACTGATAAGTGGTACTATTAATTAATGTAATAATTTGCATCATAGTAAAAAGATGTAGTGTACGCGATAAGACGGTCTGTAGATGACAGAGATGCGAAAACTCTTCGGGAAAAACAGCAAATTCAAAATGGAACTCAACCCGAGAAAAGGACACATCGAGTGTGCACTTACATGTATAGTCCTATAGTAGTTCAAATGTCAATTAACATAAAATGATAAAAATAATAACTGTTTTCTGTAGACTTAGAAGGGATTGTAGCAAGCGTCGGGCTT
Source organism: Magicicada septendecula (assembly GCA_034769895.1). Lineage (NCBI taxonomy): Eukaryota > Metazoa > Arthropoda > Insecta > Hemiptera > Cicadidae > Magicicada > Magicicada septendecula. The sequence continues at coordinate 311,957,766 of CM068376.1, forward strand.
CAGGCTCCAACTATTACCCTAGGTAATAATGTCTGCAGGGGGAGTCGTCCTTATGGCTGAATAAAAGCACCTTGACTTTATGGCCTTTTCTAGAATAGAACCCAGCTTTTGCGGGTTTGTGGCCATGTGTCATTAAATGGTTATGGCTAAATAACTAAGTTAAAGCTCATCGTGCAGAAATTTCTTCCATTCTTTCTCTTCTTTGCCATTGTTTCGCCATCATCCCACGGTTTATCTTTTCTTACTAAAATTCTTACAGCTATTTTATCCTAAGCTTATCTAGGTCTTCCTTTTTCCTGATCTGTCTCAAATTCACATCATTGGTTTTATCTTTTCTATAGTTCTTCACCAACTCGTTTGCTTCTACAAAGTGTAGATTCTGTTTATGGATCTTTTATAATTTCCGCATTTGTCATTCCACCTCCAGAGGCGTATTTACGGAGGGGGGAGGACGAACTGGACCTCCCCTCCCCAGAGGGTCGAACAAATTGGGGAATTTTGTTAATCTATTAATTTTCAAGCTATCTATTATTTTTTTCAGCTGTGTACGCTAATATAGTAGTAACTCTTTTTTAAATATGCAAACAGGTTTATTGCACAGAATTTTCGTAGGCCTATACGTTTGAAATATGAACTATAGGGAAATCAGTTCAGTCAATAAGTAGGCTATCTTGTAAACAATGTTTCAGTAGCGCGTATTTTTATTGTGTTTATTACTGTTTACTTTGATGGGATTGATTTCCGGATGTTATCACACGTTTTTCAGTTACTTTAAAGACGGTAATCTTGTTTAGCCTTAGTTTGTTGTTTCTTTTTTATGAAGCCCGCTCGACCGAACCCTCCCCCCCCCAGTCAAATTCTAAAAAATTCTAGATACGCTACTGTCCTCTACTGTGAGGCTTCAAATTCGTCTCAGATACGGTACTTGAATTAAGAGCTTGTATTTTGATTTTGTTTTTCACTAAATGGTTAAGCCTTGGTAACCAAAATATCAGATAGACATTCTAGTAAGGGGATTTCAAATTGGCAAGTCAATTTCGATCGTACACATTTCTTATTAAAAAAAACTCGTTTCTCAATTTCTCGTAATACGTTGCTTTTATATGCCCCATCATCCATTATAGTGCACCACACTTAGGTCGTTTTGTGTAGACTTTCCGTGATAGGTGTTGTGTAAACACGTGAATTTTAATACAAAAGTTTTCCTCCGCTTAGCGCCCGGTTGAAGGGTGATCACGTTACGCCTGAAAATTCGAACAAATTAAATTCGAAACGGTAGTAAAAAATGTTCTCTTTCAAACCGGATTGTGTGAATTCATTTCAGTAATGGGAAACAGAAAAAAAAACAGTCATAGAAATTTAAAGCAAAATATAACCGCTATAATCTGACGAGAGAGAGAGAGAGAGAGAGAGAGAGAGAGAGAGAGAGAGAGAGAGAGAGTGTGTGAGAGAGAGGGCGGTTATGTGACTGTGATAATTTATGATTTCATTATTCCCGTGTTGGAAACACGCCAGCAAACGAAGCAAAAATATCTTGTTATGGCCACTATTGTTAACCTTTAAGCTAAGACATTGGGAAGGACGCTCGGCGAATTCCGTTAGAGCAAAGCAGTGCGCGATGTACACACACGTGCACATGCGCGCGCGCAAACATTATGCGCTTCTTCGATTTTGAAAATATAAAATCAAATATCGAAAGTGAACATTTCTGACTTCCGTGTGAATAAGGTCCGCTGTCGAGTGTGTGTGTGTGTGTGAAAATGGCGGCGGCGGCGGCGTCCATTACGGCGTCGTCTTGCGACGTAACGAGTGCATTAGCTGATTGGTTGTGGAAGCGTCTGCGCCTTCAAACAGATTGGATTATAAAAAATACTGCGATGTGTGCGTGTCTGGACACGGTGTTTGTGGAACAAATGTGTATCGATTGAGAGTGTGCGCACGCCACAGAGAAAGTATGGGAGAGTGAGAGAGACGGAGACCGCAGGGGAGGCAGAGAGAGAGAGACGGAGACCGCAGGGGAGGCAGAGAGAGAGTTGAAACAAGATCAGATCGGTAGGGTGGGGAGGTGAGGCCTTCGCGGTACAGGTATCGCGGAAAGTAGGCTAGCCCAATACAGTCAGTGTACCATAGACAATGCGACCACGCTATGCACTCGTGCCACTGTTGTGATCTGACTATTATTATTATTAATATTATTACATTTTAACTAAGAGGTGGAGTGTGTTGTTTTTTTTTTTTTTTAAACTGAATAATAATTCTGACTGACCGCACCGGGGAGGTCGTAGGCGACTCCCAAAATCTTTGTCCACTATGACTTCAGAGATACTGAGCGACGTAAGTGATAATTTAAGTTGTCTTTATCATATTTGCTTTGATGTGTACCGTAAGGAGGAGAGGGTGACGTTCCCGCGACCGACCGCCTTTACCGTTAATCTAAAAAATTAACAATGTCTAAACCAAGCTAAAATTAAAAAAAAGAATCATGTTTGTCAAGCAATTTGCTATAACTGTGGACAATATATATGATAACACCAAGACCACAGACATTTGATTTTAAAATTTAATGAATTTAATGTTTTTTTATAAACTAATAAAATGAGTTTTTCTGAGTAAAATTCAAACGGGACGATTTCTCATCCAAGTCTGTTTTTCTCTTCCTAACCATGTGTGTTTATAAACACAAGTGTTAGTCTATCGGAAGGTTTGACATTCTAATATATCTATGTTTTCTTTAAAGTATTTTTTAGCAATAGTGTTAGTTCTTAATTTATAATTTAAATTAATGAACTGTGAAATCTGAAAGATTGTTAACTGGAATATTAGGGGTTGGTGATTACTTTATAAGTCGTAGTGCAGTGTTCTTGCAAGTCTAACGTAATTTACCGACTGATTCGTAGATAAACATTTTAATCAACACATTTGTATGTGGGAGGTAATCCTTAACATTTATCTTGATAGTAAGGGTTACCAAACATGTTTACTTATTGGTTTTATCTCATTGTTACTTTTTGAAAAAAAAATAAGGAAATATAACAGTTTACCCCGAAAAGAAACTTAAAAGTCTCGAGAATTAACTGTAATTAAATTTAAACTTCTCACAGACGCTCAACATTTCCCGTGAAAGTTATCCCTCGTAGAGACTGCTAGTTAGTAGTTCTCATATGCATTCAACGGAACTTTACGCTTATGCTTGAATGTTCGCGTTTGCGTTATCTTCCAATGGAAAAATTAATAAGCGATTCTAATCATTTCGGTTTTACTGAATTCGTTTCTGTGAGTGTGTTTTGGTAACGTTTTCGGGAGCACATAATCCGTATACAATATTTGTTACCGTAATATTTTTTAATTCATCAAACTTATCAGTTTTTCAATTAGGTAATTTTTTGATTCACGGCGGCATGCGCGATGATTCAAGTCTCCGGAAATTTCAGATTTACCTTCTGGATACAGTGTTACTCGATATCGGAACACGTCGATATATAGTTTTTGCGGTGTAATGTTATATTTACGTAACAAACGCTCGTGCGCCTCTTGGGCATCATCAGTTTAAATGTTTTTAACGCAAGAGCGACAGAAAAATGTCAACAAATACTAGCCTAGTGCGGTGGAACCCGTTAGCGGCCTTGGGATTCCGCTAGTCCAAGGGATGCCGTTTAACTGTACTGGCATCGCGTCCACAAACACACGCCAGTCTGGCTCTACGTCCACAAGTACGCGCTAAACAATTAACCTGCACTGAGCTGCATTGATAAGCTGTCAATAACAATTCTTAACGAATTTAACGTTGCGTTCCTACTACGAGACATCATTAGTTTACCTACGAGAGAAATGAAAACAAAACCATTCTTAAGCCGAAAAAGGGTTGTTATTAGCCTAACTGTGAAAACCGCGACAGCTCAAGAACAGAGGCGCGCGCGTTTGATTTATTAAATTTGTTTTATTGTGCGGCTATTTATAATCTGCTTCCATTAGAAATAGAAAGAACCTTTGATAGTTTTTGTGGTTCCTGCATTGTTGTAAATGAGAACCGGTATATACAAACACGTACAGACGCGCGAGCGAACTTCTTGACTTAAATATCTGGTGGCGATTTTCATGGGACAAGAAAGTATAGGCCTATTATTTATTTTATACACAAAGGGAATTTTTTTAAATTACGAAATGCCTTTTCTTCTAAGTTCAATAATGTTGTATTTTGCATTACGTGTAATTATTAAAATAAAAAGCTAAATTATTAATCTTTCATTCGATTAATGGTTTTTACAGAGCCTCGAATTTGTGATACGTTACCAAAAACATACACCCATACAAACCAACCTGGATAGAATTAACAAACACGTACGCATCATTCAGGTTAGTGCTTTCGATGAAGACAGTTATTATTTTAAATTGAAGAGTTCAAGGCATACAGCGAATCCTGACCAACCCCGCATTTAAATCTCTTGGTAGTCTGTAAATGTTGTTCTTGAAAAGTAACGCTTAGTTGCTTCTGAAACCCGATCTGGAAAACTGACTTTTGTTTATTTTGTGGAACCATTGATTTATTTTGTGGTACCAAGGGGCTGTTCATTTCTCTTCGCCGGTCCTCGTGAGCACGATTATCTTGTTTTTCTATTTTAATTGTTAATCTCTGAGAATTTTTCTTGCCAAAATTTTGCATTTTCGAAAACGTCTTAACGTTTGACATTCGTTTGATCTTTTCTTCATTTTGTTTATTTCCTTGACGTATGGCTACAAATTGATCGTTTCTGTGGTTCATTTCAGACAATTTATTTATGTCTGACGTCACATTACAGTAACAGGCCTACCTCCCGACACCACTAACTCTACTTTCTGTAGTTAGGACTAAACCCTATTATTTCGGACTGCTGTTCGACTTAGTAAAACATTTGATGTTAATTAAGTCGCTCAGGAAAATTTTTCTATAATTTTCTATAAAAACTACATTTTCAGTCTAATGTAGATACGAATTAGATTAATTATTGGTTTTAGGTTGGAATACACGGTAATTATACAAACGAGTAGTGTGTGGTGATTATGTACAGTGCCGTCGGTTGAAAAATTAAAAATATTATTACATTAAAAAAAAATTAATTGACTATTGCATGTCGACCATAAGCATAAGTGATTTTGCGTTCGTGTTAAATGGCAATTAACATGAAGGCTAATGTGATGTTTGTGTTACAATTACGTTTTACTGTTTCAGTCACAAGTTTAATTATAAAATTTAATGTGTTCAGTTTTGTGATGTTTATGTGATACTAGTGAATCGTTTAACTTCATATTATGTTTTCTGTAAAGTGCATATTGTTTTTTTTTTTGTGTAGAATAACATGTAATTTGAAGAGAGTTTAGACTCTTATCAATCTTAAAAACGAATTAGGCTGTTACAGAATATGAAAAGAAGAGTATTATTGTACTTTACTGTGCAGGAAAGGAGCCGCTTTATTAGTTTTATCTAACGTGTTCATTATTTTACCATTCGGGGTAGATCCGTTAGGTTAAGTAGGTTTACTAATTCGGATTTTACCTCAGTGACGTCACTGAAATTGAATCTTACCTCTGAACTTGTGAAGTTTTACTTTGTTAATAATAATAATAATAATAATAATGATGATGATGATGATGATGATGATGATATAAACAACAACAGTGTTTTATTGACAAACAAATACAACGTACCACAAAGTTATTCTTAAAACTACACCAACACACTCCTGGTCCAAAGAGTTGCACACTATTTAATACATTTTTGGACTTTCAATGATTATAAAAGTTTAATTAAGAAACTTTTAATGATTATAAAAGAAACTCAGATTGAATTATAAAAATGCATAAATGCACTGTACAGCTTTAAGTAATATAGTACAATGTATGGTGAACTGATTCTGCTTGAAAACAAGTAAGTAAAGCTTTTAAAGGCTTAATGCACTGGTCGTATAAAAATGAAATAGACAGAATGGTTCCGTAAGAACAAGATAACACATGAGAGACTGTTCTCATTACATCATAAATAACCCTACATGTTTATACTTGGCACATTATTAATTAAATTATTTGCCTAGTTTATACCAACATGGCCATGCTCGCCTACAATATTCACCCAGTAACATCAAGTTTTTAAAATTTGCAAGTCTTTCGTCTCTTCAACACTTAACACAGATTTTTGTGGACGACTTTAAACGATACTCTTTTAATACTGAACAGTTGCAGACGAAGTGGATAACATCCTCTTCTACTTTACTAAGCACAAAGTACATAATTTGGACGGAGATGTATAAGAATATTTATTTATCAGAAGTTTAATTAAGAAAGTTGTGTTAGTGGTTATAATCACAAACAGAATTATCACTGTTGCACACCACTATAGACAAATTATTCCGATTAACACTTTCAAGATCATCGTCAGATCGGAAATTTCGTATTTTTAATTTTAACTTGCGTGTATTTCGGAATGACATTATTAGCCAGACATTGTTTACTGAACCATATTTTACTTAAGACCCTCTTCAATTTGACTTTTAACTTGAGATATTTAAAGATTTTACTTACCTTATCGTTGTCGTTTATTACCTCATTGTTGTCGTCCATTACCTGTCGTCGATTGCACATCTCATCAGAAGTTTAATTAAGAAAATTGTGTTAGTGGTTATAATCAAAAACAGAATTATTACTGTTGCACACCACTATAGAAAAATTATTTGGATTAGCGCTTTCAAGCTTCTCAGCTCATCGTCAGATCGTCTTGAAAGCGCTAATCGCAATAATTTTTCTATAGTGGTGTGCAACAGTTCTGTTTTTAATATTCTGTTATAATTCTGTTTTTAATATTTATTTAGTTGCAACCGCGCCGCTCTGGATTTAAATGACCAATTGATTAGCAAACTATTAACAGTAGGCCCTACTGTCTACATTTTCCAACCGTAAACTGTGCTCTTTATACGGTAATCTAAGGTAATCGTTTCTGACTATTGTTAACTTGTACTTAATACTTACCGAAATAATGCTTCTTAAGTTTTCAATAGCAGCATTAATATTAAAAATCTGTATTTTTAAAACGATCCATTTCTATTTCAATTAAGTTACTTAAATTCCTCTAATCGTTATAGAAATATACATTTTTTAAATTATCTCTTACAAAAAAACCTTTGGATACCGGTCTAAAGTTAGAGGACAGTGCGATGAATATATTTCAGACGCCATAATAACGTGTGCAGGAATGTAGGGAATACATGTGCCTCTAAGTACAGAAAATAATGCGTAGAATTTCTTGGCAAATTAAAAACTTTTTTAGGAACATTGAAATCTATTATTTTTTCTGTTTATAAACTACAATATTTATATTTATCAAAGTATGTTGATACATAAATTTCGTGCCACAAATGAGGATAATTTTCCGAGACTATCAATTAATATAACATGAAAAATAAAAAAAAAATTAAAAATAAAGGGCAGCATTACTTATTCGCAGTACGAATAAATAACTGTACACTAATTATTATGTACAATAACTGTTCGCTAATAACTGTACAATATTCTGTACAATATTTTGTGCACTAAAAACTGTAGCCAATAATTGTTTTGTCGTGGCTCAACACTATCCGCAGTCTGATTCTGGAGAGGTTGATAAGTCATCTTATTTATGTACTCTAAGAAGTAGACCTAGGTATTAAACTGTAGGCCTACAACAGTACGAACTTTGGATAAAAAGAATTTCATTGTGTAAGAGTTCCGTGGAGGATAGCGTCGAAACTACTGTACGAACAAACTGGTAGTGTAACTTCAACATCTGTGCGTTACAGTAGATTTATAAAAGCTATTAGTTAAAGAAATAGTGCTAGAGAATGAACAGCCGACACTTTACACACTCACGGAAAACTACGTAAGCAGTGGAATGTAATTAGACAGTGTCTATCATTTGTATTTACATTTCGCTCTGACATTGCCCGCCTACAATTTACAATCGAGGCTGCCCGTTACGTTTTACGATTAAAAAACATCAAATTCCACTCAAATTTTAAACAAAGCGTTTCGAATTGTGTCCGAGTTTTGTGCCTTCCTTGAGTGGTATGACGTTTTGTAAGCTTTTGTAAATCATTTTTTACATTCGAGCAAAATAAATTCGATTTTCAATGTCGAAATTATAAAGTACTTAAATATGTTTTTTGGGCTCGGCCAATGTCTGTTTCTTGATCGCATAAATTAAATAAATAGCACAGCTTATGGCAATTTTGAAATTATTTTATACATTTATAAACATTTATAAAGATTCTATCTAGTAACACGTAGGATAGATATGTTATCAACCGTTGTCTTCAGTATGCTTGTGCTTTAAATGTTGCATTTCATTTGTTGTTCGTGAGATGATAATAATGAAGAACAAAAAAAGGGAGATTTAGATTCTTCGAGACTCGTTTCGGTACTGTTGGCGAAGATCATATTTATGCAGCTCCAGGCAAGGTCAGTAGTTCGTGTCACTGTTAATTAATTTAAGAGCCTTTCGGCGACAACAGTATACAGTTATCCACTTAGTTGATAACAAACCACTGACCGCAACCACGTGGATTTGACGTGTGTAGCAGTCAGACGGTTGAACTGATACAGATGATCTGATACACCCTTAGGCTGGAAAAATTTAAACGAAGTATGTTGATCGCGAAAAAATCGTGTTCGAGATAAGGGCTAATTCTGATTGTACTACCCTCAAAACATGAAGAAAAGACATTTTCGGAAAACTTTCTCTGTGTGTCTGTGTGTCTATGTGTAGAATTTTTTCTACGGCTAACAATAACTGCCGGAAATTTAAAACAGAATCAAATAATGTTTTGCATATGTGCACGAGTTGTAGAGGACTCAAGGCCTATTGATTTTGGTGAAGATCGGTTAAGGGGGCGGGGTAGTTTACCGGCAACTTTTTACTTTTTAACAAGAGTGAACTACTTAATTTTAATAAATAAGTGCCCCGAAAATAAAGTAATATTAATCCACTGTAAAATGGTAAATGAGATAATTATAAACGGAGTGGGTAGTTGAAGGGGAAAGAGGGTAATTTTTGAAAATTACTGTGCTGAAATCAAGTAAAGTACGAATATTTAATTTTGAAGTATAAGATACCTTAGAAATTACACATGATAAAACTATTACTCTACGAAAGTGTAAATATCATTAATGGTGGGGATCGGTTGAGGAGGAGGGATGATTATCTGCGTAGTTTAGTTTCTTTATAAGAATAAAGTACATATTTTTTATAGATAAAGTGACTCGAAAATAACATTATATTAAACGACTACCTCAATAGTAACAAAAATATTCACAAATAGTGAAAATAGTGTGAGGGTGGGCGATATTTTTTTTAGAAATTATCGAACCGAATTCAAGTAAATGATTTTAAATATAAATCTTAGAACATGGAAGTCATGTATGGTTCTCCATACCGATTTTTTATTTTTTTATACAACTGAGGTGTCATCGCGGGCGAAAACAGATTCCGCAGCAAAATCTAACTGCTACACCATACGTTGTAGACTAACACCGACATCGTTAAAAATTAATACTGTATTGAATATTTTTTAAGATTTTGTCAGAACTGATCATGTTATCTCGCTTTTTAATGTTTCGCCTATTTTTTGTTGTTGTAAAATTTAAATACTGCCGCTTCAATCTGCGTTATGGGCTTAAGATCACCAAAAAGCGTGGCGTAAGGCCAAAGTTTGACTACACTAAAGATCACTTCTGTCGTTTTTTATGTAGTTCTCTAGTCTGTTTTTACAAATAGTTGGCTGTTATTTATAGAGGATGTCACTTGAAAGCTTTTACGCACTTTGATGATGTTAGTGACTTATTGGGACGTTTGATTTTGTCGCATTGGAAATTTGATACGTTTTACGTACCAGCAAAATCTAACCCCTACCCCAACAAAAACACACAAACACATGTCCTGAATTAGAAGAAATGGAATCCTTACTGTTATTGTAGTAAATTCCTTATACTTATCATCATAAATTTCTTTCTGTGTGCGACAAACACACACACACACACACACATTTATTTATGTACGTATGTATACGTATATATTTCTACAAACAGGTGGTTTATGTATTCAATAAATACAAAACAGTACGCGTAAACCCACGGCAAATTATCGTGTACAAAATAAACGTTCGTTTGTGTTTGTGTGTAGGCCTATGTATATCAAATTTTATTCATCATCTCCAAGATTACATTTGATAATAATTTCTTAGAACGCATTTCGTTGTCGATCGACTAAGTAGCAGAGTATTTTATTTAAATTAAATTAGTTTGAAAACTAACGTTTCGGTATTTATTATATAGTTGAATATTAAATAATCCCTTAAAAATCGATTGAATACTGTAAGGTGTATTAAATTTGTATTAAATCTAAAAATTAAAAACAATTCCGAGAAAATTTAAAGAAAATACAACGTTAGCTTGTTAGTTGGTATTTGCAGCATAATTTGGCAGTCACGACCCGTTCAGAAAAATAAGCGATTTTCTAAAAATATGAATGTTTAAATAGTATTAGATGAGTATTTCATAATATAGAATGCAACCAGTCGTGGCAGACACATCGTGACGAATAATGATCAAAACGGAACATCGAACCCGTGGTTATCTGACTTTTCTGGGTCCGATCAAGTTCGTCGCTTTCTGATATAAATCAGAGTGACTTACATTCAGTAACGTCTCCGTACAACGATTTTTGGCAGAAAGAAAATCCACTTTAAATTTCAAACTCCTCCAAGACGATCATGGAGGAGTTTGAAATTTATAGACCATACACAAAGATAAGCAGTTGCGGTTTCGTATTAAATGACCAGCTGGATTTTAAATCCAATCCGCTATATCAGTGGCTCCCAACCTTTCTGACCCGCATACCACTTTGGTCTTTCGCGTTCATTTCGAGTACCAGCGGAGCTTAAAGAAAGGTTATTGTGGTTTTCTCAATAAAAACCTTGACACAACATGAATAATATATCTTACTATTCCTAGTTGTGTATATTTATATCTAATAGTCTATATAGAATTTACAAAACGGGAACGGATTTTAAAAATTAATTTCCTTTTGGTTCTATGCTAAAATAAAGTATGAAGTTTTTCAAAAGACAGTTTGAAATAATTAACGAGATTCGACATGCTGTTCTAGTGTGGTTATTATGACGTCACATTTCCGTATCGCCAGGCTCCTTTACGATACCTCGAACCTCAGGCACCTACTATAGCTAGGCTACAAGAGGTGTGAAGATAATGCAGTTAAAAGAATTTTAAAATTTCCAAAAAGGATTTAATTTCACGAAGATTGAGTATTGTTTGGGGGATTGTACTGATCGTAATATTAAAACGGTGAAGTAAACAATAAAACACCAGACAAATTGAGCCACAAGCTTATTTAATCCATCGCACACTTGTGTTACAACAATTCTCCTTTGTTACTCAATTCCTGTAGATAACAGCAGTCACTCTGTTGATAAATAATACCACAACACAAACATGGTGGTCGAAATTTCTAGACGGTCCCTCCACGTGCCCTGCATGCCCTGCACCGGTACACTGTTGGTAAGCATTTTATTAAAATTTAGTGGTTCTAAATATTGGTGGGGTAGGAGAGGAAAGCATGAGGCGAACTATCAAGAAACTCACCCCCACCCCATCCGCTCGTCACTAATTCCGCACTCAACCCGCTGTAAAACAATTTGCAGAAGTGACTGCACCTGGTATTTCTAAGTTGCCGTTAACATAAGCATAAACAAGACTGTAATCACCGGGAGGTAGGTAGAAAGTTTGCTCGTCTTTCTGGAACATCGATGATGCGTCTTGATCCCGCTGGAAGCGTTAACATTAACGCAGTGCCTGGCTGTACACGTAGCGACTTGCACAACTGTTGTACGACACACAGTTGTAACACTATTAAATAAAGTAACACTGCGCCGTTCTATAATTTATTTTGTTCACTGTGTAGTAACGGCCACGATTTTTTCGTTGTTTACTTTTCGAAACTTTGTGATTATAGAGGCGGAAATTAGTATTACACATTCTTTAAAATGAAATTATCTGTGGATCAACCACTTGCTGTGAATGTTTGTTTATGTAGTCAGGTTTAACCATTAGGACAAGGGCTGTCAGTTATGGAACAACGTCATAGTTTGTCTATACGACCTGCATCTATATTATATTTGTTGTATTTTTGTGTTATATCGGTATTATATAGGTCAGTGTATTATGTTATATCCGTGTTATGTCATTATTTCATATGGTCGGTAGAGGTACCAGAAGACTTCAGTAACAGGAAACAATAATACGATCGGCGTTGCATAACCTTCAATGACTTGCAGCGGTCGCCGGACAAAAACTCAACTTTGCGAGCCCACATAAAATAGACGTGTTATGCAACTCGGCGTTGCGTTCGTAATTAAATGGAAGTTAATGTACTCGCGATTTCGACGCGCGCGAGCGTGTGTACATTCGGGCACACGTTACAAAACGTTTGTCTGACGACGACAGCGGATCCACGGCCTACCCGATAGTTGAAATCATCGTTTCGGTGGTTATGCGTCTTTTCCGCTGTCTCCCAAGAAATGATATTGTCGTTTAGAGCAGTGTTCTGGGCTCATTGCCTACTTTTTTATGTTTATAGGCCTACTATTTGAGTTTCATCACAATATTTGTGTTCCCGAATGTTTGTGATTTTTTAATTTCATAAAGTTATTTTAAAAATAAAATATTTGGGACTGAAATTAAAAATCTGTTTATTAAAATGAAATAATGCAAAACTATTTTTCATGTGAACACAATAGCTTACTCACAATTACTGGTAATAAATGAAATCCGTAAAATAAAAATATTAACTAATGGGAAGAACAAGTGTCTGTATTAGCTCTGTATATGTAAGCAACATTCTTAAATTTCCGCGATCAGCTGTTTGCAGTAAGTTTCTTTGTTTAGTCAAAATACTTGTGACTGTACTAAATTGATGTTCATCTAAACAGGATCAGGAACGTATTTACGTGGGGGGGGGGGGACGAACGGGACCGAACTCCCCGCAGAGGATCGGAAAACGTTGACTAGGAATTTTGTTATCTCTTAAATTTTAGGCCGATTTATTATTTTTTCAGTTGTGTACGCTAACACAGTAGTAACTCTCTTTTAAATATACCAACAGATTTATTATACAGCATTAGCGTATACTTTTGAAATATGAAATATCGGAAAATCATTTCAGCCAATAAGTATCTTGTAAACAATGTTTCAATAACGCGTATTTTCATTGTGTTATTGCCGTTTACTTTAATGGGGTTGATTTCAGAATGCTATCACACGTTTTTCAGCTACTTTGAAGATGGTAATATTGATTAGTCTTAACTTGTTTTTTCTTTTCTATGAAGCCGACCCTCCCTCCCGAAGGCCAAATTCTAGATACGCTACTGAATAGGATGACAGAAATACAATCATACATTTTCTTACCGCAACACCATAATACAGGATAAAATGTGGGTATCTGCTTTTCCTGCCGCAACTCTGATATCCGCGTTTATTTTTTTACTTCTTCGTTTACAAAAGTTTCAACTAATGGTACATGAATTTGCAGTTCTGATTCTTGGCACTACTTAAGAATAGGAACTTTGGTTCGATATGTGTTACAGAATCCATTCGGACCGTACGAAGCCTGCAACATAATATCGTAAAAAATTGAAGATAATAAAACATGAAAAAGGATAAAAGCTAATAACTGAATTTGACATGTAAAATACAGCGTAGGCGACCAGAATTTGTAAGCACCTTCTTATAGTCCACTGGCTCTTAACGCAACTCCACTGCCACACAGAGGGGAACTATATTTTAGAACAGTGGTTCCCAAATTGGCGTCCGCGGACCCCTGGGGGTCCGCGAACACTTTCAAGAAAAAAAGAATATACCGTAATTTTCTTAGATTTTTATGCTGTAAAATCTAAATTTTAGAATCTTAAAACAATTAGTAGAAGATTCCAGTACTTTGTTTTTGCTCAAACTAATTGTAATTGTAAAAGTAATTTCAAACTATGGCTGGAACACGTATGGCTGGAAAGATAGAGCCGAGGTTGGCAAAGTTAAGAAATAAACTTGATATCGAGAGTGACTTAATATTGAAATTATCAGACATTAAACCTAATATTGCAGAGCCAATTGTTCAAAAGCAGCTTAATTGTTCACGTTAAACTACGTTTGATATCGTTAATATTATAATTTTGCAAGTTAACAGGATTTTGATTTTAATACATTTAATTAAAATATAAGAGTGTACCATATTTACTGTTTGTTTTATTTCATAACTCAGACGGGGCCCGTGAAATTTTTAATTTTTTGAGGGGGTCCGCGGACTGAAAAGTTTGGGAACCACTGCTCTAGAACAGAATTAACTGATGTGCTGAATACTACTAGATTATTATCCCATCTGCACTACTTTATTAAAGTGAAATAAGAATAAAACAAAATCCGCGTTTATTGATAGTAAATTATGTTAAGTCGATCGGGGTTTAGTTTGAACGGTTATAGTGGAAAATTTGTGTCCATAAATCAACACATTATGTGGATGCAAAAGAAGCCTGTTACGGAACACCCGGGCCCTGTAATATTGGCCGCAAAATAAAATTATAGGGATACCGTTTGATCATACACGATACGTCATCGCGGACCGAAGACCTGTTATTTGTGTTTTATTAACTTTACTAAACATTCGTGTGTGCAGTTAAAGCATTATATCATGATACGTTTACATGATAAATTAAGTCTTGCTATGGCTTCAGGGTTGAGTCTCAGGAAGGACTTAACCTAATGCTGTGATATGTCAGTCAATAATAATAATAGCCTATTAATAAAAATAATATTTTTTTTTTTACGAGGGAGACTGGAAAACTTATGTTCGCCGCAGGAGGGTCCGCACTCCTACGTTGTGTGGGAATGGCACCCACCAACACCACAAACCCTGTGGTCCACGGCACGGATCCACTTTGGGACTCAGCTTTCGCAATACTTCAAGGTGGTGCCATTTGTACTTCATCCTGTGGACGTACATCTGTTTTATCCCTTCAGCGGGTCCACGTTACCTGTTTCCTGCTACTCTGTCAGCGGCCCTAGCAAGATCATCTTCGGCTTCCTTCTTTTGCCTTAGTACCTTCTCTATGTAAGCTGCTACCTGCTCCCAATAATGTTTGCTCTCCAGCATTATTCCGATAATATTTTCAGGTGAGATCTGTCCCACTACATTTTCCAGTGATTGCCTCTCTTCTTTCCATCTATCACAGGTGAAAAACGTGTGATTCTCATCGTCCAATTCTTGTTTGCAGAAAATGCAATCTGGTCTGTCTACTTTCCCCATCCTATATAGGTAAGCCCGGAACAGGCCGTGGCATAATAATAATCGTCGTCGTCATCATCATCATCATCATCATCATCATCATCATCATCATCATCATCATCGTATGTTTTTGACGAGGGTAGGTGGAAACATTTGCTAAACAAATGTCCAGAAGGGTGCACAATTCCGGGGTCTATGGATTTGGGTATTATACCCGACCCACTAAAAAACCACCTCCCTTTCCGCTTCTAGGGGACTAACCTGGAAGTGTATGACACATATTTCTTCGGGCTAGGTCTATTGCCCTTCAGCCCTAGGTCTCACGTCTGGCTTGTTATTTTTCTTCTATATTTTGTTGTTAAAATCTGTCTTCTGCGCCCGAAGGAACTCTTCTGCGAAGCGAGCCAAACGGTTCCAGGTGTCCTCCCCTCGAAGCGATGTTGGGAGATCTCCTGCTTAATATCCCCTTGCAACGATCTCCTGTGTTGCTCCCACTTGTCGCAGATCAAGATTGTATGGCTGACATCGTCCGCGTCTCCCCGGAAGTACAGGCACTTTTGTGTCCCGACCTTTCCAATGTTCTTCGGATAAGATCGAATATAGCCTTGTCTAGTCAGAAACTGGGTAATGTAGTAGTCGAGCTTCCACGGTTCACCTGCTTGATGAACCTTCTCGTCCAGCGACCTCGCTGTTCTTGCTCCCAAGCTCTCCATCATCTGGCTTCCTGCCTCTCGGCGTTCAGCTTCACCACCTACCTTCTTCATCTGGAAGACGATCTTCCACTCCTAATCACAATAATGATGACGCTACTACTACTACTACTACTACTACTACTACTACTACTACTACTAATAATAATAATAATAATAATAACAATAATAATAAAAACAACAACAACAATTAGGTTGAAAAGTGTATATTGTGCGGTGTGTGTGTGTGTACGTGTACATACGTACTACATATATCATGTACTGTTACATGTTTATTTAAATACGTGCTTTGAATTTGTTCTCAAAAGTTTTTTCACATCTTTTTACTGTATTTCGTTTAGCCAGTTAAGTTACTTTCTCATTTCTACGAAATCAGTGGAAAAAATACAATTTTGAACGAAACAAAACTTGCTGTTTAACATGAAGATACTTGAACGCACTTTTCATTTTAGTAGGCCTATATTTGTAAAGTTTATAAACAATGTTTGTAAAGCAGACTACAGCACAGTCTTTTTATATAGGCCTATATAAAAAAATAATAACTTTAACACTTTGTATTCTTTGTATTAATAGACTAACATTAATTATGAAAATAGCTGGAATAATAACGAGTATGTGCACTTGTCTTAACGCTTATTCAAAAACCTCGCAGCTCCGTCAGTGTTCAAAAGTCCGAAGCTTAGTATGAAACTTTAATAAAGATAGATGGTACGAAAGTAGAGGACCGCCTGTAATTAAAATTGTTTTGTAATTTTATAATAAGTTAAATTATTATCAAAAAATGTAGACGACTTTGGTAAGAGGATTTTAGAATTCGTTATTCATAACTTTAGTGACATTTTAATACAACAATTCTTCACGTTTACCATTGTCCAACACTCACTTCTGTCCAACACCTAACCTAACCTAACCTAAACAATAAAAGCTATCTGTAACACACGTCCTCACACGATAATTCACGATCACTAATAACACGTGTTTGTAACTTTGCTTTAAAAAGCGCAGTACACAGCTACTGCTAATAACACTTTTTATCGCTCCAATTCGCAGTGTCAAACCTGCTGGATCTGCAATGTTGTCGCAGTATTTATGTCGACAGTGTCTGCGAAATACGTACGGAAAACTGTTGTAGCGTAATCGGGAAAACAGAAGGCGCGAGACAGGTCCAGTACCTACGATAACACGCGATGCTCAGCCGCTTGTACAATATGTGTCCACCAAAACAGCGCTGCTATGCCAATTGCATAACTCCCAGCATAACACACACACACACACACACACACACACACACACACACACACACACACACACACACACACCGCATCATATGTCATAATAATCACCTCATCACATTAGTAATCACCTGTTACATTAGTAACAGTAGCCTTATAGTCGTCACTACGAAGATAAAGAATATGAGTAAAGTTTTCCGGGCTGTTTGGCCGTGGTCTATAGTTTAATGACAAACCAAACGTTTCAACAGCACCATTGGCTGCCAGCATCAGTGGAATTAAAAGAAATCCATAGCCTCCTGAACGTAGGTTGTTCGCGTCAGGCCCACAGTACTGTGGTAAAGGCTGAAGATGTCCCGCGAAGATGCCCACAGTATTTTCAGCCTTTACCACAGTACTGTGGGCCTGACGCGAACAACCTACGTTCAGGAGGCTATGGATTTCTTTTAATTCCACTGATGACGGCAGCCAATGGTGCTGTTGAAATGTTTGGTTTGTCATTAAACCATAGACCACGGCCAAACAGCCCGGAAAACTTTACTTATACAACTGACACCGGCCGTGAAAGCCTTAGGACATTAAAGAATATCAGTGTAATGGTAATCCGAAAGAAAATGAATTATTAACAATTAAAGGAAACTTTATTTCTAAATTAAAATAATAATTAAGAAATAAATAAATAATGTTTTAAGTGATTATGATGATTTTTTTTACGAGGGCAGGTAGAAAAAGTTTGCTGTACAAATGTCCGGAAGTGTGCACACTGCCGGGGTCTGTGGGTTTGGGTATTATACTCGATCTACTAAGAAACCGCCTCAATTGCCTCTTCTAGGGCACTAAACTGAAACTGTATGACACATTGTCCTTCAGACCTAGGACTCACGTCTGACTTGTTAGTCTTCTTCTATATTGTGTTGTCCAAGTCTACCTTCTGCGACTGAAGAATCTCTTCTGCGAAGCGTGCCACACAATTACAGGTGTCCTTCCCTCGAAGCATCGCTTCAGAGATGTTACCCGGGGAGAGATATCCTGCTTAATATCTTCTTGCAACGATTTCCTGTGTTGCTCCCATCTGTAGCAGACGAAGAAGGTATGATTGACATTGTCCGCACAGTAATGGCACTCAACGATGCCGCCGCTGCTGCAACTGATGATGATGATAATAATAATAATAACCACATAATTAAAATTTTTTATTCCTCAACTGTAAATATTCATATTATGGCTTAAATCTGATAGATTTCTAAATTTTCTTGAGCTCTTAGCACACTTGTGAATGAGCCTGTTGGTGTTAATAATTTCGTTATTCAAAAACTACTGACAGTCGCGGATAGCGGAGTGGAATCAGCTGTTCTTCAAAACGGTAAGAACGTTTTTACTTAAGATGAAAATTATAACTTAGAGTACTTATCGAAAAGACTCAGGACAATTTTATAACGATCGAAAAAGGCATTTTTAGTTTGACAGAATTTTTAATTCGAGGTTTCCCCAAGAGAGGGAATATAGTCGCTGGCCAAATATGTCGCGATTTTTCATTTACGTGAAAAAATTTAATGTATCAGGCTTGTGTCGTCCCTCGTTTCGTGCTACATGAACACTAAGTCAGGGTACGCCGGTGTCAGTACCTAACCAGAAAACTCGGAGCGATCGGATTATTTGTATCCGAATACAGTATATTTCCGTACGGAATTCCTTGAAACTTTTGCAGCTTCTTCTTTGCTCGATTCTTATACGGTGAATTTGAAAGTACAGTTGTCACATCCCTACAGTCTGATTATTTCCATAAAGCGGTTAGGGATATTGTTATTGTGTAAACATTGTTTCACAAGAATTGGCACCAATTAAAGGTCACATACACAGATCCATTTAGGTGCCTTGTTTTTTTTTTTTTTTTTAAAGAAAATGGCGACAGTTTAATCAAATAATTACTTAAAAAAGCAGATTGATTCAGTACTGCATAGTAAACCATCGAAACGATGGGAAACGAACGAGTAAAGTTTATTAATTATGCATGGATCGACAGGACCGTTATGAATTCACGTGAAACGTTTAAAAATAAATGTGGTGGCAAAAACAAGTAAATTTGTATTATTTTTTTATTCTCAGCGGTAACAAATTGACGCGTGTGGGTTACCACGTAGTCCAAACGTGTTCATGTTTCAACACAAATATTTGTTACTGATTATGAGATTGATCACCACCAAATATTATATTAAATGTGCATAAACGTATACTATGATGCGATCAAAAGTACAATATAAAAACGTTTAAAAATGCATAAAAGGCTAAAGTTTAACTTAGGAACACAGTTCTATTTTAATCAGAAATCTCCGTCTGTTCCTGTCTTAATCCGTTGCACACACTTCTCAATCGATCGTTCTATATTATGGAGTCCTATAGTTAAGGGTTGTCCTCTTATATTCCTCCTTGTGATGTTCTAGTACCCAAATGGCTTAGATATTCTCCTATCCTCCATTCTTCCGTCTCGAGGTCGTGCCATCTTGATTTCCTTCTTTCCATCTCATCTCCTGCACTTTTCCCGTTACCATCAGTCCCCCTATCACATTATTTCTAATAAAATCCGTAATTTAGTAGTGTCCGTCGGTCAATACATTTTTAACGATGGAAGGTTTCGTGTACCACATTTAACGATCGGTCAATAAGTGTACCTCAAATTTTACATTATTTGTGTCGACGTTTCAACAGTATTTATTGTCACCATCAAGACCTGTGTACGTGCAATAAAGACAAATCAAACACGTAACCAGCTTAATTGACTAAGCGAATATGTTTGTATGTAAGGAGGAGGGTGATACATCAGCAAAACTTAAACAATATGTAAGAAATTTTATGATGTAAAACAAACTGTATCACCCCCCCATTTTAAATTTAGAAATTTAGTTTTAAATTTAGAAATTGTTTATTCTGCAATTAGTTATCTGTGTTATGTGAATGTCTTTTTAAGTTAAAGGATGCTGTAGATAATTACCATGGTGTGTGTGTGTTTCGTCTCATCAGAGGTCTCGATGACAGGACGTGTTACCTCGCTGCGAAACATGTCCCTTCCCTCGCATTACGATGAACTGACTGCAAGACAGAGAATGGTATGCCAGACTCTGAGTAGGCTATATAGTCCGGCGTCCCATTCCTGTCAAACGTTCCAGCCCTGTCCCGGATTGTTATAAAAGGTTTGCCGTCACTTTCAACAATATCAAAAATATTTGCACATTTCATCAGCGATTTGCACCATCATGAAAACACTCACGCGAAATCCAATGGTTGGACTCGATGTGTAACGTTTTGTACTACATCATAGTGGTTTTATTTTTACGCGTATTACCATGTAATTATTTTATTAACGGTGTAGGCTAATTAGCAAATAATAGTCTGTCAATTTATGCATACGCAAGTTCGATTCTGCATTATCCGTTGGTACTGTTACGACATTACAGAACAATCTACGTGTTTCTCGAATGTTCCAGTGGAGTCTGGCTGTAATGTGTGTGCGTACGTGCGCGTTAGCTAGACTGTGTAAGAAGTGTGCAAGGCCACAGTCAATTACGTTCTGGTGTTTTCTAGTAGCGGTCTTGACTCGCAGTATGGAATATTCTAGATTTTCGGCGGGGTATAAATACAAGTACTCAGTTCAGTTTGAGTCGCGATTTATTGGAGTGCGGTTCGCAATATTGTGGCGAAGTGTTATGTGTCTTATAATTGTGCGGGACTATTGTATTGCGTGTGAACAATTTTTATTTTATTTGTTGTAAGGGACTGTCTTGTTGATTACAAACTGTTTAATTGTGATAATTGAAGCTGGTGATTAGGGACGTAATTGGTGTCTTGTATTTTGTTTTCCACTGTACCATACAACGATCAAGTAACAGTACGATTCTGTTTCGCGAAAAACGTTTAGTTTTTATGAGCTTCACCTTTCCTGTCAGTAAAGGTACCACGCACACGGCAGTTACACTGTTCACACGTCAGGTTACATCATTTACCCCACGCTGTCTGACGCTGTTAATTTAAATCATTCACAATCTTTAGTAAAGTTATGCCATTTTTTTCTTTTGTTATAAATTTACATATACTCATGTCTGTACATTATCTATGCAATTTTTATTATTACAAAATGTGTGTGTGTGTTTGTGTATGTGTGATATATTTATTATGAATGCATTTATATATATTATAATTTATTTACTAAAAATTTGAATATATGAAATTGTTATACACATTAGTTTTGAGAAACGTTTTAGAAAGTTTAATTTTTAAACTGAAAATTTTACAGAGACAATATGGGCTGTCCTTGTATGTAGCCCGGCGTTCCAGTCCTAACATACATTAAACAGCTGGAGTCCTGTCTCGGATTGTTAGGAAAGGTTTGGCGTCACTTTCAACAATATAAAAAAAATATTTGAGCATATTTCAGCAATGCGCACTGATTACGATGAAATATTCTGAAATAGAACAAAATAAAATCGGACAAACGGTGCAAACGCTCCATTTATAAATTTCCTTGTGTTAACGGGAATCACGTCGCGTATTTTGGAAACATATCACATAAATATAAACATATACACCACGTTTGGAAACATATCCATAAATCTGTTACTTAGTTTATAATGTCAAAGAACTATAAGTTTGCTGCGGTTAAATCGGTATACGACATAACGATCTGTGACTACCGGGTCACATGTTTTACACTTCCGGTTTGGAACGTGTGATTTGATAGGTCGCTGAGATGGGCTGACACAAAGAGTGTAAAAGTAGTCCACAGGTTTGCTCTACCGTCCACATGCGGTTGATTCAATTCTGGTACCTGCCAAGCTACCAAAGGTATACGTTGGCGAGCTTTGCATTGTGTTCGAAGATATATCAACTAAATCCAGGATAAGACTACGTCGGTGCAATACGTTTTCTGCAAAACGTTCGTTCGTTACGTTGTTTTCGTGTATACACTACAAAACAAATCGCTGTCGTAACACAACGGCTAAACACACAACAATCGACCAATGACTATTTAATTTTTTATAGATTTTTAATTAAAATTCTTTTGTTTCCAATAGACGCGCGTTCGATACCGTGGACACGTACGCGTTAACACGTGCTGTAAAGGTCAAAGTAATTTATATGTAGAACGCACGCAGACTCAAGGTAAATTATACTGCAAAAGCAATTCGGGTAATAAGCTAGGAATCGATTTCATATATACAGCACGTAACTGATGTTGTCTGTGTGTTTAAATAGTTTGAATAAGTCGTAGCGGAGAAACGGGCGAGCAGAAACAGTGAGCGCGCGCGTGCGAGAGAGAGAGAGAGAGAGAGAGAGAGAGAGAGAGAGAGAGAGAGAGAGAGAGTGAGAGAGTGAGAGAGTGAGAATGAGTGAGTGAGAGCCGGAGAAGGTGGGAAAGGTACCCACTGCAATACTTAGTCCTGACCTTTTCACTTCACTGAAAGTAAGGTTGAACGAGCTGCAATTTCTTCAGTCTATTGCGATAGCTACTTTTTGCCGTGTTAAATAAGCCAGCATTCTCATCTAATGTATACAGTGATATTTATTCCTTTTTAATAAAACAAACCCGCTTGTGTTTTGGACACTCGGGTTTTTTTATTTACAAATAACTTTTTCGTTCAAGTAAAACGCCGTATTTGAGTTCATAAAAAGGATTCAAAATTTAAATAAACATGACTAGTCGAACCGGAATTATCGTACCTAAAATTTATAATAAAAACAAATATTACAATTGTATCAAATCTAACTGCTTACTCCGTTCCTACCTTTTCTGTCGGGCTGAGTTACACTCCTCAATATCCGTTTCTGTTTCCATAGAATTCATTTCTACTTACATTCGGACATTGTTACAAAATGTGCTGCAGTGAGGTCTATTCGAGGCGTAAGTCTGGTTTATTTATTACCGTAGTAAAACTATAGGCCTACACAGTAATACTGCGCTTAGCGCTCGAGATGCGTTCCGCGATCACAAAGCGCTGTACGGGATCGATTTTTTTCCAATGATTATTGTTTACTACTTGTTTTATTATTTTCTCCTTTGTTGTTTTATTTTTATTTATTTATATTTTAATTTAACGCAGCCTGATAATCCGCGCCAGCTGCTTCACCTGTTATTTCAAGTTGCGAATATTTGAACGTTTCTTAAATCTATCGAACCGTCCTCCACCATCTCCAAATGTTTCTGATTTGTCACATTTTTCGGCCTGAAGGTAAGTAAGTAAAAACGTTTCTCGCTTCTCCACGATGGTAAGCTCACTTAACGGCATGTTACGCTGCGTTTGATTATCAATCAAACGCTTAGTTTTTTTCATTACTCCAAGAACACTGCTTCTCGACCGAGTTATTTTAATAGCAGATAATTTTTATGACGTCAAAGTAGATGTTTTTATCATTTTTAGAATTTAAAAAAATTTTCCCAATCGTCGGCGGTACCAAATTCAATGAAACGGCTACGCCGCTCACCGGGTTCTGATCGTCTTAACACTTGTAGTTTCACACCCTCTGCGTCTTATTTACAGGGTCAGGCGTTAAACCCGACATGATTGGCGATTGAGAAATTGAAAAATTTGCAATAATAGGCTAATACGTAAAAATAACACGAACTACCGAAAAAAATAAAATACTAAATAAAGAAAAAATAAACTGTTCGTATTGATAACTAAATAAATCTCAGTGGGCCCCGAATTTTCATCTAAAGCACTGTGACGAATCAGCGCTAAAAGCGGTAGCGCTAAGCGGGGTATTACTATGCATATTTTACTTACGTTATAAATAAGTAGAAATGCTGGAATCAAAATTCGCGCAGACCAGACAACGTAATGTGTGCTGAGGCATACAGAATTCAGTTCCAAAACACGTGCGTAAGAATAAACATCGTAGTTTTTCCAAAAACCCCTGAGTTCGGGGAACATTTCGATTACAGACAAATAGAAATAGTTAAATTAATTGTCAAATTCCGAAATGCGATAGAAAGAGAAACGAATATTATACAATCTTTCAGAGCTTTCGTTTGTCTGTCTTGCCTTTCTTAAAAAAAAAAAAAAAATAAAATAAAATAAAACGGCAGATTATGTATCCGAGCTGCCAGCACAATTGACGGTGTAGGCTAAGAGGGCGTAGAGAGAGTTGGCTTAGTCCGAAAGCGACGTCGGTAAACATTTCTAGACTCGTTACGACTAAGGAACGGATTTTTAGGTGCTAAAAAACTGAAAATATTTATTTTTAATGCGTTACAAAAAAAAAGAATTTGTTAAAAAGTTGAAAATGTTCCGTTGAACACAATCAATCAGGTTGTAACAGGGAAATGTTTTTAAGTAGACTACTCACCAAACTTGCTCGTCAACTCGTCAGCTCCTTTTTGAAAATTAATAGTTACGTGGCCAAAGTATAAAACGCTACGAAATACCTGCTGTATATACGAACGAAAGGCGCTAGACTGAATAAACTAAAATATATTGACTCAAACTTTTGCAAAAGTAAATCATACAGAGGTTACACCATTGTTATCCAAAGCTGCGTGTGGCGCATGGAGGTTATTCTCGGAAACACTTTTCGCTCTTCCTTCTTTGGCTCGCGAAGAAGCGCACATAAATTGAACGCAATTAAGTGAAAAAACAACGCATTGCATTGAGCTGTTAAAAATATGTTTCAAATATATGAAAATATTTAATAATTTACGTAAATATGAAAAATATTTAATTACATACAAAAATCATTTATTTACCTAAAACTTTTTTCCCTAGTAATGTTAAATGTAAACCTTTGATCTGCGGAAGCGTGTTTGTATTACAAACACAAAACACAAAACAAACTAATACCTGAACAAATACAAATCAGTACAAAACATGGCACAATTTTCAAAGCACTCAACATCGAAAATACTTAAAAAGCTAACATATACACCACAATCACACACAATAATACCAGATTAAAATACCAAAAACCAACAGGAAACCGTAACAATAACCAACCAAAACACAAGTACTCAACAAGATACAAAATTAAGAAGGCTGAGGATGGGAACAATAAAATTCCCGAAACATGTTCCAAATAAGGGAAAAACATGTTGAGGTAAAGTAATTATAAATATTTAAATATATATAAACATATTTACGTTTAAAAGTATTGATTTCTATACGTAGCCTCGTTTGTTCAACACATTGTCCTACCAATTAAATTCCCCCGCCTAGCGACTGCCCTTCGTAGCCAAAGAAACTCTACGCGTATAATTTCAATACATAACACTAACCAAACCTGTTTTGCGATATCAGTGTCCTGATTTAGTCAGCCGCGGCTACCGGCTGCGCATATTACAGCACAAATAACACTAAAATGTGATTTCATGTTATTTAACACACAACTACCACTTCAGTTGTTTAAACCTGCAGTGGCTGATTTCGAATTTCTCAATACACTCTGCGGTCAAAGAATTTAACTTGACGGCTGCTTCTAGTACTAATTTGCACAATCGGTTCTTCGTTGTTATGTAATGTTGTGCGTACTATCGATTATGTCCCTGTGCAACTGGACTACGTTTCATAGTATTCTACGAAACAGCAAACTCAGTATACCAAATGATATCTGTACCGAGTAGGTCTATATTAGTCGTCGTATTAGAACTAAAATGTTTCAAATATGACAACAGGGAGTAGACTTCAGTTAATATTGTATGTGAAAACAAAAACATATTTCAAACAGAAGTAACACTGATGCACACCACTACAGAAAAATTATTCCGATCAGCGCTTTCAAGCCTCACAGCTCGCCATAAGATCGCAAATAACAGTAATGGGACTAGACAACGTCTTTATACCCCCGCTTGTCCTACAGCACGTATACAATTTCGTATCCAATGTGTAAAGAAGTTGTCTAGTCCCATTATTATTATTTCCGATCTGATGATGAGCCGTGAGGCTTGAAAGCGCTGATCGGAATAAATTTTCTATAGGTGTGCAATTCTATTTGCGATTATAACCACTAACACAACTTTTTTTTTGTATCGGGCATCTGAGGACCACATGCCAATTTCAACTCTTTATTCCTTTTTCTTTTCTTTTTCTCCAATATTCTTTCATCTTTTCACTATGTCTCTTCTTCCTGTCTTCAGTCCACTTTGAACCTGCGTTTTTCTCTCTCCTACCCTGGACTCCTTCCATTTTAACACTTTTGCCCGAAAAACTTCTCTTTAAATTGCTTCTTCTGCGTTTCTTTTTCAAGTTAGCACCTGGGGTAGTGCTTTAATTTAGCGGACTTTCCATACTGCAATTGAAATTGTATAGAGTGCAAAAGTAGGAATTAAATTCCGAGATAAGATCGGATTGTTAGTGCGAAATGATTGTTTTTCGTGGTTTATTCCACTAGGTTCTTCCGCTCTCTCTGCCGTTGGGAACTGAGATGCCTCGTCCGCCTTTGAGACCGTTGACTGGGTTTCACCTGTAACTCTAGAGCAGGGGCCCTTACTGGGTGCTATCATCCTAACACAACTTTATTAATTAAACAATCATATTTCTAATGGTGTTCTATTGGAAACCAATTAATTTATATCGGAAACTCAAAATTTTATCAGTTACTTACAAAAACTACCAACAATATTAATTACTACGCAAAAAAAATTTTTTAAATTTGCAGAAAGTAAAATCGAACTAAACGTATAATATTAAAGAAGACAAACGGTATAAGGAGAATGAATTAAAATAAAGTTTCGGTACACTAGTTAAACTTGAACATAATAAAAACTAGAAGCGGCTAGAAAAAACAGTTCGACTGTAAAACGATTTTAAAACATTTTTTTTAATAACAAAAGTTTTTCGGAGTAATATGTTTAATTGTTCATCTTGTTATTTGAATTAGTAGTCTCTGTAATTCAAACATTGTCGTGTTTACTTGGTAAACTGCTACTTGTCGTGTTCCGGACGAGGACTTTCAGCGTTTCCACCATTTTCAAGTGGTTTGTCAAAGTTGGAATAACATGTTTAATAAATTATATTTTTGGAGCCCAACCCCCGGGATGGGACTCGGGCCACTTTCACTTTCGACCTTGCCTCGTTAGCACAACCCTGTGAAAAAATAAGTGAAACAACTAGTCCTGCAGAATTCTTCTTGAACAGTTGATTTCAATTTGTGCACATTTGAATTTGAATTTAACTAAAGGACTTTAGCGTTACAGAGAAAAATATAAATGCGATGTTTCGACCACCCAAACAATCGTCAGCCGTCTTCAGTCTAATTATATACTAACAGGGCTTGATTACCGGCGTTCCGGAACCTCTTGGATCCAAACAATCGGCAGCCGGCTTCAGTCTAATTATATACTAACAGGGCTTGATTTCCGGCGTTCCGGAACCTCTTGGATCCAAACAATCGGCAGCCGGCTTCAGTCTAATTATATACTAACAGGGCTTGATTTCCGGCGTTCCGGAACCTCTTGGATCCAAACAATCGGCAGCCGGCTTCAGTCTAATTATATACTAACAGGGCTTGATTTCCGGCGTTCCGGAACCTCTTGGATCCAAACAATCGTCAGCCGTCTTCAGTCTAATTATATACTAACAGGGCTTGATTTCCGGCGTTCCGGAACCTCTTGGATCCAAACAATCGGCAGCCGGCTTCAGTCTAATTATATACTAACAGGGCTTGATTTCCGGCGTTCCGGAACCTCTTGGATCCAAACAATCGGCAGCCGTCTTCAGTCTAATTATATACTAACAGGGCTTGATTTCCGGCGTTCCGGAACCTCTTGGATCCAAACAATCGGCAGCCGGCTTCAGTCTAATTATATACTAACAGGGCTTGATTTCCGGCGTTCCGGAACCTCTTGGATCCAAACAATCGGCAGCCGGCTTCAGTCTAATTATATACTAACAGGGCTTGATTTCCGGCGTTCCGGAACCTCTTGGATCCAAACAATCGTCAGCCGTCTTCAGTCTAATTATATACTAACAGGGCTTGATTTCCGGCGTTCCGGAACCTCTTGGATCCAAACAATCGGCAGCCGGCTTCAGTCTAATTATATACTAACAGGGCTTGATTTCCGGCGTTCCGGAACCTCTTGGATCCAAAAAATCGGCAGCCGTCTTCAGTCTAATTATATACTAACAGGGCTTGATTTCCGTAGTTCCGGAACCTCTTGGATCCAAACAATCGGCAGACGTCTTCAGTCTAATTATATACAAACAGGGCTTGATTTCCGGCGTTCCGGAAACTCTTGGATACAAACAATCGGCAGCCGGCTTCAGTCTAATTATATACTAACAGGGCTTGATTTCCGGCGTTCCGGAACCTCTTGGATCCAAACAATCGGCAGCCGGCTTCAGTCTAATTATATACTAACAGGGCTTGATTTCCGTAGTTCCGGAACCTCTTGGATCCAAGCAATCGGCAGCCGTCTTCAGTCTAATTATATACAAACAGGGCTTGATTTCCGGCGTTCCGGAACCTCTTGGATCCAAACAATCGGCAGCCGGCTTCAGTCTAATTATATACTAACAGGGCTTGATTTCCGGCGTTCCGGAACCTCTTGGATCCAAACAATCGGCAGCCGGCTTCAGTCTAATTATATACTAACAGGGCTTGATTTCCGGCGTTCCGGAACCTCTTGGATCCAAAAAATCGGCAGCCGTCTTCAGTCTAATTATATACTAACAGGGCTTGATTTCCGTAGTTCCGGAACCTCTTGGATCCAAACAATCGGCAGCCGTCTTCAGTCTAATTTTATACTAACAGGGCTTGATTTCCGGCGTTCCGGAACTTCTTGGATCCAAACAATCGGCAGCCGGCTTCAGTCTAATTATATACTAACAGGGCTTGATTTCCGGCGTTCCGGAACCTCTTGGATCCAAACAATCGTCAGCCGTCTTCAGTGTAATTATATACTAACAGGGCTTGATTTCCGGCGTTCCGGAACCTCTTGGATCCAAACAATCGGCAGCCGGCTTCAGTCTAATTATATACTAACAGGGCTTGATTTCCGGCGTTCCGGAACCTCTTGGATCCAAACAATCGGCAGCCGTCTTCAGTCTAATTATATACTAACAGGGCTTGATTTCCGGCGTTCCGGAACCTCTTGGATCCAAACAATCGGCAGCCGGCTTCAGTCTAATTATATACTAACAGGGCTTGATTTCCGGCGTTCCGGAACCTCTTGGATCCAAACAATCGTCAGTCGTCTTCAGTCTAATTATATACTAACAGGGCTTGATTTCCGGCGTTCCAGAACCTCTTGGATCCAAACAATCGGCAGCCGGCTTCAGTCTAATTATATACTAACAGGGCTTGATTTCCGTAGTTCCGGAACCTCTTGGATCCAAACAATCGGCAGACGTCTTCAGTCTAATTATATACAAACAGGGCTTGATTTCCGGCGTTCCGGAACCTCTTGGATACAAACAATCGGCAGCCGGCTTCAGTCTAATTATATACTAACAGGGCTTGATTTCCGGCGTTCCGGAACTTCTTGGATCCAAACAATCGGCAGCCGGCTTCAGTCTAATTATATACTAACAGACCTTGATTTCCGTAGTTCCGGAACCTCTTGGATCCAAGCAATCGGCAGCCGTCTTCAATCTAATTATGTACAAACAGGGCTTGATTTCCGGCGTTCCGGAACCTCTTGGATCCAAACAATCGGCAGCCGGTTTCAGTCTAATTATATACTAACAGGGCTTGATTTCCGGCGTTCCGGAACCTCTTGGATCCAAACAATCGGCAGCCGGCTTCAGTCTAATTATATACTAACAGGGCTTGATTTCCGGCGTTCCGGAACCTCTTGGATCCAAAAAATCGGCAGCCGTCTTCAGCCTAATTATATACTAACAGGGCTTGATTTCCGTAGTTCCGGAACCTCTTGGATCCAAACAATCGGCAGCCGTCTTCAGCCTAATTTTATACTAACAGGGCTTGATTTCCGTAGTTCCGGAACCTCTTGGATCCAAACAATCGGCAGCCGGCTTCAGTCTAATTATATACTAACAGGGCTTGATTTCCGGCGTTCCGGAACCTCTTGGATCCAAACAATCAGCAGCCGGCTTCAGTCTAATTATATACTAACAGGGCTTGATTTCCGGCGTTCCGGAACCTCTTGGATCCAAACAATCGGGAGCCGTCTTCAATCTAATTATATACTAACAGGGCTTGATTGGCGTTCCGGAACCTCTTGGATCCAAACAATCGGCAGCCGTCTTCCGTCTAATTACATACTAACAGGGCTTGATTGGCGTTCCGGAACCTCTTGAACCCAAACAATCGGCAGCCGTCTTCAGTCTAATTATATACTAACAGGGCTTGATTGGCGTTCCAGAACCTCTTGGACTCAAACAATCGGCAGCCGTCTTCAGTCTAATTATATATTAACAGGGGTTGATTTCAGGGGGGAACGGCGTCCCGGAACCTCTTGGATCCAAACAATCGGCAGCCGGCTTCAGTCTAATTATATACTAACAGGGCTTGATTTCCGGCGTTCCGGAACCTCTTGGATCCAAACAATCGGCAGCCGTCTTCAGTCTAATTATATACTAACAGGGCTTGATTTCCGGCGTTCCGGAACCTCTTGGATCCAAACAATCGGCAGCCGGCTTCAGTCTAATTATATACTAACAGGGCTTGATTTCCGGCGTTCCGGAACCTCTTGGATCCAAACAATCGGCAGCCGGCTTCAGTCTAATTATATACTAACAGGGCTTGATTTCCGGCGTTCCGGAACCTCTTGGATCCAAACAATCGTCAGCCGTCTTCAGTCTAATTATATACTAACAGGGCTTGATTTCCGGCGTTCCGGAACCTCTTGGATCCAAACAATCGGCAGCCGGCGTCAGTCTAATTATATACTAACAGGGCTTGATTTCCGGCGTTCCGGAACCTCTTGGATCCAAAAAATCGGCAGCCGTCTTCAGTCTAATTATATACTAACAGGGCTTGATTTCCGTAGTTCCGGAACCTCTTGGATCCAAACAATCGGCAGACGTCTTCAGTCTAATTATATACAAACAGGGCTTGATTTCCGGCGTTCCGGAACCTCTTGGATACAAACAATCGGCAGCCGGCTTCAGTCTAATTATATACTAACAGGGCTTGATTTCCGGCGTTCCGGAACCTCTTGGATCCAAACAATCGGCAGCCGGCTTCAGTCTAATTATATACTAACAGGGCTTGATTTCCGTAGTTCCGGAACCTCTTGGATCCAAGCAATCGGCAGCCGTCTTCAGTCTAATTATATACAAACAGGGCTTGATTTCCGGCGTTCCGGAACCTCTTGGATCCAAACAATCGGCAGCCGGCTTCAGTCTAATTATATACTAACAGGGCTTGATTTCCGGCGTTCCGGAACCTCTTGGATCCAAACAATCGGCAGCCGGCTTCAGTCTAATTATATACTAACAGGGCTTGATTTCCGGCGTTCCGGAACCTCTTGGATCCAAACAATCGGCAGCCGGCTTCAGTCTAATTATATACTAACAGGGCTTGATTTCCGGCGTTCCGGAACCTCTTGGATCCAAACAATCGGGAGCCGTCTTCAATCTAATTATATACTAACAGGGCTTGATTGGCGTTCCGGAACCTCTTGGATCCAAACAATCGGCAGCCGTCTTCCGTCTAATTACATACTAACAGGGCTTGATTGGCGTTCCGGAACCTCTTGAACCCAAACAATCGGCAGCCGTCTTCAGTCTAATTGTATACTAACAGGGCTTGATTGGCGTTCCAGAACCTCTTGGACTCAAACAATCGGCAGCCGTCTTCAGTCTAATTATATATTAACAGGGGTTGATTTCAGGGGGGAACGGCGTCCCGGAACCTCTTGGATCCAAACAATCGGCAGCCGTCTTCAGTCTAATTATATACTAACAGGGCTTGATTTCAGGGGGAACGGTGTTCCGGAACCTCTTGGATCCAAATAATCGGCAGCCGTCTTCAGCCTAATTATGTACTAACAGGGCTTGATTTCCGGCGTTCCGGAACCTCTTGGATCCAAACAATCGGCAGCCGTCTTCAGTTTAATTAATATACTAACAAGGCTTGATTGGCGTTCCGGAACCTCTTGAACCCAAACAATCGGCAGCCGTCTTCAGTCTAAATACACTAACAGGGCTTGATTGGCGTTCCAGAACCTCTTGAACCCAAACAATTGGCATCCAGCTTCAGTCTAATTATATACTAACAGGGCTTGATTGGCGTTCCGGAACCTCTTGGACCCAAAAATCGGCAGCCGTCTTCATTCTAATTATATACTAACAGGGCTTGATTGGCGTTCCAGAACCTCTTGAACCCAAAAAATCGGCAGCCGTCTTCAGTCTAATTATATACTAACAGGGCTTGATTGGCGTTCCGGAACCTCTTGGATCCAAACAATCGGCAGCCGTCTTCAGTCTAATTATATACTAACAGGGCTTGATTTCCGTAGTTCCGGAACCTCTTGGATCCAAACAATCGGCAGCCGTCTTCAGTCTAATTATATACTACCAGGGCTTGATTTCCGTAGTTCCGGAACCTCTTGGATCCAAACAATCGGCAGCCGTCTTCAGTCTAATTATATACTAACAGGGCTTGATTGGCGTTCCAGAACCTCTTGGACTCAAATAATCGGCAGCCGTCTTCAGTCTAATTATATATTAACAGTGGTTGATTTCAGGGGGGAACGGCGTCCCGGAACCTCTTGGATCCAAACAATCGGCAGCCGTCTTCAGTCGAATTATATACTAACAAGGCTTGCTTTCAGGGGGAACGGTGTTCCGGAACCTCTTGGATCCAAATAATCGGCAGCCGTCTTCAGTCTAATTATGTACTAACAGGGCTTGAGTACCGGCGTTCCGGAACCTCTTGGATCCAAACAATCGGCAGCCGCCTTCAGTCTAATTAATATACTAACAGGGATTGATTGGCGTTCCTGAACCTCTTGAACCCAAGCAATCGGCGGCCGTCTTCAGTCTAAATATACTAACAGGGTTTGATTGGCGTTCCAGAACCTCTTGAACCCAAACAAATGGCAGCCGTCTTCAGTCTAATTATATACTAACAGGGCTTGATTGGCGTTCCGGAACCTCTTGGATCCAAACAATCGGCAGCCGTCTTCAGTCTAATTACATACTAACAGGGCTTGTTTGGCGTTCCGGAACCTCTTGGACCCAAACAATCGGCAGCCGTCTTCAGTCTAATTATATACTAACAGGGCTTGATTGGCGTTCCGGAACCTCTTGAACTAAAACAATCGGCAGCCGTCTTCAGTCTAATTATATACTAACAGGGCTTGATTGGCGTTCAGGAACCTCTTGGATCCAAACAATCGGCAGCCGTCTTCAGTCTAATTATATATTAACAGGGCTTGATTTCCGTAGTTCCGGAACCTCTTGGATCCAAACAATCGGCAGCCGTCTTCAGCCTAATTATATACTAACAGGGCTTGATTTCCGTAGTTCCGGAACCTCTTGGATCCAAACAATCGGCAGCCGTCTTCAGTCTAATTATATACTAACAGGGCTTGATTTCCGTAGTTCCGGAACCTCTTGGATCCAAACAATCGGCAGACGTCTTCAGTCTAATTATATACAAACAGGGCTTGATTTCCGGCGTTCCGGAACCTCTTGGATACAAACAATCGGCAGCCGGCTTCAGTCTAATTATATACTAACAGGGCTTGATTTCCGGCGTTCCGGAACCTCTTGGATCCAAACAATCGGCAGCCGGCTTCAGTCTAATTATATACTAACAGGGCTTGATTTCCGTAGTTCCTGAACCTCTTGGATCCAAGCAATCGGCAGCCGTCTTCAGTCTAATTATATACAAACAGGGCTTGATTTCCGGCGTTCCGGAACCTCTTGGATCCAAACAATCGGCAGCCGGCTTCAGTCTAATTATATACTAACAGGGCTTGATTTCCGGCGTTCCGGAACCTCTTGGATCCAAACAATCGGCAGCCGGCTTCAGTCTAATTATATACTAACAGGGCTTGATTTCCGGCGTTCCGGAACCTCTTGGATCCAAACAATCAGCAGCCGGCTTCAGTCTAATTATATACTAACAGGGCTTGATTTCCGGCGTTCCGGAACCTCTTGGATCCAAACAATCGGGAGCCGTCTTCAATCTAATTATATACTAACAGGGCTTGATTGGCGTTCCGGAACCTCTTGGATCCAAACAATCGGCAGCCGTCTTCCGTCTAATTACATACTAACAGGGCTTGATTGGCGTTCCGGAACCTCTTGAACCCAAACAATCGGCAGCCGTCTTCAGTCTAATTATATACTAACAGGGCTTGATTGGCGTTCCAGAACCTCTTGGACTCAAACAATCGGCAGCCGTCTTCAGTCTAATTATATATTAACAGGGGTTGATTTCAGGGGGGAACGGCGTCCCGGAACCTCTTGGATCCAAACAATCGGCAGCCGTCTTCAGTCTAATTATATACTAACAGGGCTTGATTTCAGGGGGAACGGTGTTCCGGAACCTCTTGGATCCAAATAATCGGCAGCCGTCTTCAGCCTAATTATGTACTAACAGGGCTTGATTTCCGGCGTTCCGGAACCTCTTGGATCCAAACAATCTGCAGTCGTCTTCAGTCTAATTACATACTAACAGGGCTTGTTTGGCGTTCCGGAACCTCTTGGATCCAAACAATCGGCAGCCGTCTTCAGTCTAATTATATACTAACAGGGCTTGATTGGCGTTCCGGAACCTCTTGGATCCAAACAATCGGCAGCCGTCTTCAGTCTAATTATATACTAACAGGACTTGATTGGCGTTTCGGAACCTCTTAGATCCAAACAATCGGCAGCCGTCTTCAGTCTAATTACATACTAACAGGGCTTGATTGGCGTTCCGGAACCTCTTGGATCCAAAAAATCGACAGCCGTCTTCAGTCTAATTACATACTAACAGGGCTTGATTGGCGTTCCGTAACCTCTTGGATCCAAACAATCGGCAGCCGTCTTCAGTCTAATTACATACTAACAGGGCTTGATTGGCGTTCCGGAACCTCTTGGATCCAAACATTCGGCAGCCGACTTCAGTCTAATTACATACTAACAGGGCTTGATTGGCGTTCCGGAACCTCTTGGATCCAAACAATCGGCAGCCGTCTTCAGTCTAATTACATACTAACAGGGCTTGATTGGCGTTCCGGAACCTCTTGGATCCAAACAATCGACAGCCGTCTTCAGTCTAATTACATACTAACAGGGCTTGATTGCCGTTCCGGAACCTCTTGGATCCAAACAATCGGCAGCCGTCTTCAGTCTAATTATATACTAACAGGGCTTGATTGGCGTTCCGGAACCTCTTGGATCCAAACAATCGGCAGCCGTCTTCAGTCTAATTACATACTAACAGGGCTTGATTGGCGTTCCGGAACCTCTTGGAACCAAACAATCGGCAGCCGTCTTCAGTCTAATTATATACTAACAGGGCTTGATTGGCGTTCCGGAACCTCTTGGATCCAAACAATCGGCAGCCGTCTTCAGTCTAATTACGTACTAACAGGGCTTGATTGGCGACCCGGAACCTCTTGGATCCAAACAATCGGCAGCCGTTTTCAGTCTAATTATATACTAACAGGGCTTGATTGGCGTTCCGGAACCTCTTGGATCCAAACAATCGGCAGCCGTCTTCAGTCTAATTACATACTGACAGGGCTTGATTGGCGTTCCGGAACCTCTTGGATCCAAACAATCGGCAGCCGTCTTCAGTCTAATTACATACTAACAGGGCTTGATTGGCGTTCCGGAACCTCTTGGATCCAAACAATCGGCAGCCGTCTTCAGTCTAATTACATACTAACAGGGCTTGATTGGCGTTCCGGAACCTCTTGGATCCAAACAATCGGCAGCCGTCTTCAGTCTAATTATATACTAACAGGGCTTGATTGGCGTTCCGGAACCTCTTGGATCCAAACAATCGGCAGCCGTCTTCAGTCTAATTACATACTAACAGGGCTTGATTGGCGTTCCGGAACCTCTTGGATCCAAACAATCGGCAGCCGTCTTCAGTCTAATTATATACTAACAGGGCTTGGTTGGCGTTCCGGAACCTCTTGGATCCAAACAATCGGCAGCCGTCTTCAGTCTTATTATATACAAACAGGGCTTGTTTTCCGGCGTTCCGGAACCTCTTGGATCCAAACAATCGGCAGCCGTCTTCAGTCTTATTATATACTAACAGGGCTTGATTTCCTGCGTTCCGGAACCTCTTGGATCCAAACAATCGGCAGCCGTCTTCAGTCTAATTATATACTAACAGGGCTTGATTGGCGTTCCAGAACCTCTTGGATCCAAACAATCGGCAGCCGTCTTCAGTCTAATTATATACTAACAGGGCTTGGTTGGCGTTCCGGAACCTCTTGGATCCAAACAATCGGCAGCCGTCTTCAGTCTTATTATATACAAACAGGGTTTGGTTTCCCGCGTTCCGGAACCTGTTGGATCCAAACAATCGGCAGCCGTCTTCAGTCTTATTATATACAAACAGGGCTTGATTTCCGGCGTTCCGGAACCTCTTGGATCCAAACAATCGGCAGCCGTCTTTAGTCTAATTATATACTAACAGGGCTTGATTGGCGTTCCGGAACCTCTTGGATCCAAACAATCGGCAGTCGTTTTCAGTCTAATTATATACTAACAGGGCTTGATTGGCGTTCCGGAACCTCTTGGATCCAAACAATCGACAGCCGTCTTCAGTCTAATTATATACTAACAGGGCTTGATTTCATGGGGAACGGCGTTCCGGAACCTCTTGGATCCAAACAATGGGTAGCCGTCTTCAGTCTAATTATATACTAACTGGGCTTGATTTCCGGGGGAACGGCGTTCCGGAACCTCTTGGATCCAAACAATCGGCAGCCGTCTTCAGTCTAATTATGTACTAACTGGGCTTGATTTCAGGGGGAACGGCGTTCCGGAACCTCTTGGATCCAAAGATAAATAAAAAAAAAATATATGAAAAGGAAAACCTAATTATTACAAATATTTACTACTACTTTTTAAATTGTTTCCCTCATCAGCCCCACTACAAAACTAAACATTTCTCTAAATTAAACACCAGGACTAATCTTTATCTTAACTACTATCGGTCATTTTTTTAATACGTTCTGCCTGAAATTCTCTTGTAAGTAGAACGTATTTAAAAAAATTTCAACAAGGCTCGCTCGAAGCAGTTAGCGGTGTCGAGGTGAAGCGACCACCGACGTTTATCTATGCATTCCATAATTTTTCCGGAGAGTCTTTCTACCTTGAAATATGCTATTGAATCAATAGAAATATCTTCAAGTGAATGTGAGAGGGTTTTTTCGAAAATGAATCTAATCATTACATCTTTAAGAGCATGTCTGAAGACGAAGAGTGTATCCAACCTCTTATTTGTAAAAATTAATGGACCTCCTCTCCGCTTATTTTATACATCAAAGTACATGAATTCGCGGCTGATTTCTGGCCATCATACAGCATTGGACACAAAGAGTAAGGATAGGTCAAGAAACAAAGAATATGACGACACAATGATGAAGCTATGAAAACTTTTTTTAAATGTTCGAACCACCGAAACCATCACTTAGAGTTTGGTTGAGGCTCCGGGATGACCCCATCATGAGTGACATGTTTTCGATTGTCGTGCAGCCAGCCTGACGATGAAGCTTATTATCTTTATTATCTTTTTAGATATTATGTTACATATTTTATAAGGCTTTAAAAATGTAGACCTACTTTGTAATAACCTGATGTAAACTTATACACACTAATATAAAATTTAAGTATATTTGTGTCTGTACAACTTTTGAATTGATGCGTTCCGGCACCTATAATTTTAGAAGTCAACCACTGTATACTAATACATGTAAAGAAATGAATAATACTCTATCAGA
The DNA here is from genome assembly GCA_034769895.1 of Magicicada septendecula. Classification (NCBI taxonomy): domain Eukaryota; kingdom Metazoa; phylum Arthropoda; class Insecta; order Hemiptera; family Cicadidae; genus Magicicada; species Magicicada septendecula. The sequence continues at coordinate 311,995,905 of CM068376.1, forward strand.
GTAATAATACTCTGTAATCTGTGGTTGACAGAGTATTATTCATTTCTTCTCATGCATTAGTTTATAATTAGCCCGAAGACGGCTGCCGATTGCTTTTTGGCCGAAACGTGGCATTTATATTTTTTGTATGCAATGGCTAAAGTCCATTAGTTACATTCAAATTCAAATCTGCAGAATTTAGTACACTGTCACTGTCTGTGGTGACTCCGGATAGTTGACATGGAAGGGTCAAGAATACGTGTCACACGAAGGGGAACCACGTTCCCGGCGAGTATATGTAAAGTTGGGCAACGCCAGTGAATCCACTGACTGTCAACCCTGCACGACAATCGACCCTCACCAGGGGAGACGGAGGTCTGTACCGACGATAATAGCCGTATTTGTCTTCCCGAACCACCCGCCCGCCACAGCGGAAGCTCCCTTTCGAGGTGTGGGTATATCGGGTTAAGTCGTTCCTCGACTGCATCGGAGCTGATGATCGGCACAACCCGTTCGTCCAGCCTGTCTTCTGATGGGGAGAGACGACGAGGAGTCTTGGGCTGTTAGCACGATTAGGCGGCTCTATGTGTATGATTCTTCGATCTTCTAAGAACACTTAATTAGTAAAGTTATGTTAGTGGTTATAATCGCAAACAGAAATAACACTGTTGCACACCACTGTAGAAAAAATTTTCCCATTAGCGCTTTCAAGCTTCACAGCTCCATCGTCAGATCGGAAATATCAGTGCTGTTTCTATTGTCCTTCTGTGGGCAATCGCTTCCTCTCCGTATTGGACTCTGTACTTGGAACGTCTGTTGTCTTATGTGACTAACCTGATGCGTTTTTCCTGTCTTAGCTACTGTTCTTAAGAAATCTTCTGAGGTTTCTTCTCTGCTGTATCGTTCATCAGGATTCGTATTCCGCGCTCCATACATTTTCCTCCATGACGTTAACACGGCTGGTTCTACCTGTCAATTCTTCTGTAACGCCAGACAACGCACTACATTTTAGCCATTCCATTTGTTTATTAGCGTCAACAAAATGCAGTGATCCTGATGAATGTTTGAACGTATTTCTGTTATTAGTCCCAGATCGACCTCTTGACAACGTACTTGAGACTAATGTTTTCGCTAATGATTTCTTCACTTCAGTGGCCTTACTGTTAATAAGTTCCTTTTGTATAAGAATTAATCCCTTGTCAAGGTTTCTCGTATCTGGGGTACACCTGTTTCATCTGTATAAGTAGGTACACCGTTTGACCCGCATGTCTTTTGAATCCGTTTAATATTTTATCGGTCTTTGTTGGGAATGCAGAGTAAAAAAGCTTTAGTTCCGTAACATTTAAGTTAGTTTTCTTTATAAAATTACCTACAGAAATTCTATTAGAATATTTTTCATAAAAATTGGGAAACTGAAATAGGCAGGTTTTATTTAATAAATCTTTAGTATGTATGCAATAAGTATAACCTTGTTATTGTAATATAAACAAGTTTTATAAACTTAAATACCAAAACCGTATCAAGGTAACACAAGTAGAAAGATACAAAGGGAAGATTATACTCTCTTACCTCTTGTTTAGTTATCCCCATATGTTCTGACATTCCTTGGTCCCTCCCACGCTTTCTCACGTGATGATAGTGTGGGATTTTTCAAACGCTTTGTGTAAATTGACTCAAGTTATCGGATGTATTACCAAAAAACAATCCATGTTTCGAATAATTTAACTTACATTTCGTTCTTAATCGGGATTATTTACACTCTTAATAAATTCAGGAAACAATGAGAAATTTACATACATACATACATACATACATCCTTGGGTCTACAGCCCAGATCGAGCCTTGGCCTCCAAAAGAAATTGCCTCCACTTATTTCTGGCCTCAGCCATTCGTCACCAATTCACTGCGCCCAGCTTCCTCGCATCACTGCCGACCTGGTCCAACCATCTGTTCTTTGGTCTTCCAATCTTCCTTTTTCCTATTGGCTTGTGTTCATAATTCCTTTTACTGTATGTCCGTCATCCATTCTCTGAACGTGTCCTGCCCATCTTAATCTATTCATTTTGGCAAATCGGACAACTATAATGTCATTGTACTTAACACATAATTCAATATTATTTCTCTTTCTTCAGACTCCGTCCTGTTGAATTGGCCCATAAATCTTTCTCAGTATCTTCCTTTCAAACACAGCCAGCCTCTGTTTATCAATTTTCTTGAGTACCTAGCACTCTCAGAGCCATATGTCAATGTCTAGCACTCAGGCCTTACCGATGTCTTATAAAGCGTGGCTTTAGTTTCTGTGGTTAATAGTCTTGATTTAAAATGTTTATTCAGCTTGCAATAGCTTCTGTTAGCAGCCAGAATGAAAAATTTACAGTTTTGAAAGGAACCGGCAAATTATTACGCAAAGAGAACAATGTTGTTAGCACAGGAAAGGAATGTTCTGTTAATCATGTTGTTAGGGAAATTTTGACTTTCGTCGATCTAGCATGTCGTCACATAAACTGATGAAAGGAAAAAACAATTTTCTGCAAAGTTATTGAAGAATTTAAAAAACGAATAAGATATTTAAATATAACATGAAAATACAAACAGACAATTATTAATAAATGAAGTAAAATGTTTCAGAATGGTGCACTTGTTTTACGCCAACAGTTTTCTAGTGACCGAAGCTAGAGGGACGTGAATTTAATCCCCTATAGTATTTTATAGATTGTGACACAATAACCGAAGTCAGCTATCGTTAAAATGACGGAAAAATAATTTTCAAAAAGTTAACAAATGTCTTCAGTAACGAGTATAATACTCGATAATGGTTGCATCGAAACGTTACTGAAGCAAGAACGTATAAAAAAAAATGTACACACACGCAACACTAGCAAACGTTTACATTATAAAATAAAGTTACGTGACGTAGAGGATCACAAAACATAGGATGCCATCCCTAATCCATGCATTGGCGCATTTATTCTTTATGGCTGGGCGTGCTCGCGTACCGTCCAGACCACTGGTTCCAAAACTTTTCAGTCCGCGGACCCACCTCAAAAATTAAAAATTTTACGGACCCCGTCTGAGTTATGAAATAAAACAAACAGTAAATATAATACAAACTCTTATATTTTAATTAAAATATATTAAAATGAAAATTCTCTTAACTTGCAAAATTATAATATTAATGATATCAAACATACGGTAGTTTAATGTGAACAATGAAGGTGCTTTTGAAGAATTAGCTCTGCAATATTAGGTTTAATGTCTGATAATTTCAATATTAATTCACTCTCGACATCAAGTTTATTTCTTAACTTTGCCAAACTCGCCTCTATCTTTCCAGCTACACGTGTCGAATTCCAGCTACTTAGGCGTAAAACTACACGGAAAAACGTTATGCTTAGATACAGTGCTTATACGCGAAATACAGTGCTTATAAGAGAGATACAGTGCTTATACGTGGACTAAAACAGCGCGATCAGTTCTGCGTTGATGCGGCGTTCTAGTCAGTTCGGCTGACAAACAGATCTGCTACACGACACGATTTAAAGACATTATTAAAGCAAATAGTTTCAAATTACTTTTACAATTACAATTAGTTTGAACAAAAAAAATACTGGAACCTTCCACTAATTGTTTTAAGATTCTAAAATTTAGATTTTAGACTATAAAAAAACAGGAGAAAATTACGGTATATTTTATTTTTTCTTAAAAGTTTCTTTGGGACCTAACTTTGAGAACCATTGGTCCAGACTATAAAGCGATTTCTTTTAAGACTGGCATGGGAAGGATTTCACCGACAGGCACAACACTTCATGTGTTACTGTCTATAACGGTCAGTATGAGTAACAAGTGGTCCGATATTCAGTATTTGTCGTTCTGGTGTATCCAGTTTCCTCATTTTTAAAGTTTTTTTATTTCGGAAGAAATTAGGTAAAATGTAAAAAGACTTTTTTGTCAATAGTAGCAGTCTGTCCTTGGCTTAACACGCACACACACAGCGTATTTAAACGGTTTCTTACTCTGTCTATTGTCTATGGTCTGTCTGTTTTGTCTGTCCGTTTGTCTATCTGTCTATTTGTCTGTCTGTCTGTCTCTGTCTGTCTGTCTGTCTCTGTCTGTCTGTCTCTCTCTGTCTGTCTCTGTCTGTCTGTCTCTCTCTGTCTCTGTCTGTCTGTCTGTCTGTCTCTCTCTCTCTCTCTCTCTCTCTCTCTCTCTCTCTCTCTCTCTCTCTCTCTCTCTCTCTCTCTCTCTCTCTCTCTCTCTCTCTCTCTCTCTCTCTCCATTACTACTGAGACAGTTCCTACCTCTCAATTAGTCAAGCTACGAATCTGTCAAATTACCGTACACACCTGTTTAGGGAAGCATTCACTCACTCACTCTCTCCCTCCATTCCTCCCTTCCGTGGCTGCACATCCACCTTCTCGCCCTATCTCGCGCTAACAAAATGCACGTCCACATTCTCCCCCTCTGTCTCGCTAACCGAACGGTTTCTCCTTAAACCAACCGACAGGATCTGCCGCTGCAATATTGTCGAGCGCTAACCAATTGGAAGCGAGCAACGAGTAAGGACTATAGGGTGCAAAATAAACACGATGAGACGCAGTCCTGATGAGTGCCAAAACGACAGAATCATATACAGAGTGCATCAAGATGTGGGAACTTACACAGAGAACACTTACACAGAGTATAATTATTAATTTTTACGGCCGTAATGTGGTATGAAATTACCGGTACGTTTTGAATCCGTGTGGGAACCTTGCACCTGTAGCTAGGGAAGGGTTTATGATATTTCGGCAGAGTCGCTTCTGTCAGTTTAACGTTTCGCTTCTTCCGTCAGAAAACGACAAGAAATCTCAGCCTAGCGACGACAGATAGATAACTGACGATACACCAGAAAAACTGTCCAGAACGGCAGAAGAAAACCACCAGGTGGAATCGAAATGGAAGCAGCAAAAACAAATTTAGACTCGAAAATATATGTCGTTGTGTTAGTGTTTTCATAAGCTTATTTTATCTACAGCTTTACACGCACCAAACATCCATCAAGCTGTTATTAGTGTGTCCAACAGGATACTACACAACGAGATAGGGCTTTCCTGCTTTCACTTGCTATACTTATGCTGTTGAGTGAGGGGCTATGCGAGACGAAGGCCATGCCCGTCGCCCGCTCGTGTGCTGCGTCCCGAGCTCCTGCCGCAGGGACCACAGACGTGCTGGATATTTAGGGTGTAGCCTGCTACCGGCCGTGGGTCGTCAATTAATTACTTAATTGAGGGTGAGTGTTCGCCGAGGCCGTGTCCAAGATTCACCTAGTACTGATTGGTGGCGATCGAGGGCGCTAATAAGGTGGTTGCCCTGGAAGCAGTGTCCGAATAGTGGCGTCCAAGGAACGAACACGCAGGGATTCTCTGATGATTTTATTATAAGTCAGGTCCACACAGCTGATAGGCTTTGCACGCCAGCACAGTCCTAGGTCCAGGAGAGACTGAAGCTTTCGGTTATGGGTCTTGGCCAAGTAGCCCCATACGGGAATCGGCACCACATAGGTTAAACCGATAAGCTTCCCTAGGCGCCGGGCCATAGAGTTGCTGCAAAGCAGGGGACAGTGTTGGTATAGAGGATAGGCAGTCTACTTGCTCGGAATGTGTCCGCCAGGTAAGACGTCGATCGAGGTGGAGCCCGAGGTACTTAACCTCTCGAGACCAGGGCAGAGGAGTGTCGCCTACGTAGAGCCTGACAGGGAGCCATATGCGTCTGGAGGAGACTACGTCTGTGCGCGTTGATGGCAATACTTCTGAAAATTTGAGAGGCGTGCTGCAACCTTTGTCTCAGTGAGACGTTTGTCTAACGATAATTAAAATCCAATATGTTCACATAACTGTACTTGGTAATTACGTATGTGCCATTTAATGAATACTTTCCATTCGACTGGAACATTTCTCACGATTGTGAGACTGTCAGCTGTGTGAACAAACCGATACCGAATGTCATTTACACACCGGTTAACGTAAGTAATTTGTTTTCATTAAATACCACCGTTCTGTAATTAAGCAAGAAAGCAAGGCGGACGATTTTATCTTGTCACGAGTGAGTGAATAGATAACTGCGAGCAGCAGGACGTAATTTGTGGTCCAGGGGGTCCTGACGATCCAGTGAAAACGTGCTATTACAAGACGAAAGTAGAAGCTGTTTTACAAACAGTAACGTACTGACTTATGTGCTTACGCTGATGGTATTGTGATAATAGATAGTAATAGATAGAACAATACAACGGCTGGTTGAGGTTTACAAGGAGCTGAATCAAAAATCCGCTGGAATGTAACGGAATGTAAATAATATCAGCAACACTAAATAAATGTTATTTCTGTATCAGACAAGATAAGAAATATGTATAATGTACGTATAGAAGGTAATTCATCTGATGCGGTTAATAAGTTCAGATAGCCGGGTAACATGATACATAATGAAGGATCCATAAACACGACAATAAATAACACGATACAAATAGGTAATAGGGCATACTGTGCTAACAGTAGACTATTGAGAAGCAAGTTCATTAGTCACAACACAAAAACGAAAATATGTAGGACACTTGAAGGTGAGACGTAGACGTTAGGAAAAAAAGGAACAAGAAACACTAAGAAGGTTTGAAAGAAAGATTGTACGACGTGTTTATGTCTCAGTTGAGAGAGATGGTAAATGGAGAATAAGAAATAACCAGGAGAGAAAGAGAGATGACCTATTGAAGCTTGAGGACATTGTAAGATTCGTAAATGCTCAACGAGTAGAATGGCTTGGTCACGTAAAGCAGATGGATGATCAGCATATGCAAAAAAAAAAAAAAATCCTGAAGGCACAGGTGTATAAAAGCAGAAAGAGGGGTCGTCCTAGAATACGATGGTTGGATGATATGCTGAATGATCTCAGAAGAATGGATGTGAGGAGTTACGCTGAGATGCCAACGAATAGGAGACATTAGAGAAGATCGGTGTTCGAAGCCAGGGCTCATGTTGGGCTGTAATGCTAAAGAGGAAGAAGAAGAAGAAGAAGAAGAAGAAGAAGAAGAAGAAGAAGAAGAAGAAGAAGAAGAAGAAGAAGAAGAAGAAGAAGAAGAAGAAGAAGATACTTATTTTAAAATACTGACTTATTACTTCTCAGATTTTAGTAAAGAGAGGAGGAGATCCACCTAGAAGCAATGGAAATGTGGATGGTAGAAAGTTATAAAAGCAAGTTGCGCTACAAATAAAACACGTATTTAAAAGACCAAAGAAGGAAAGAAAGTCAAACTTATAAAGGTAGTCGGAAAGGCATATCTTGTCAAAGTTAAATTTGACATAGTTGTTGGTACCTTTTTGATAAAACAGCCGGAGATAAAGATTTGATTATTTTCTCACTTGAAAATATAGATTTTCTTTGTAATTTGATGCAGCAGTTTATTGATTAGAAGATTTTTAATAGTTTCTAAAAAATAAGTTTCAGTTTTTTACGTTTTTAATACAATTTTATTAATATTTTAAAAGTATTGCATAATGAACAAATTGTTCCTGCACTTTTTAGAATAATATGCGAAGTACATGTGTGTCTTTCAACTTCTATTTATCACAGATGTAGCTCTTAAAGTCTACGATAAGATTTTATGTAGTTATAAAAAAAAATCTGTTACGATAGAATTGTTCACCTATTGTTTATAAACAGCTGTTTGATGTCAATATAGAAAGAAACAAATAAAATGATTACCTACTAAAATAATGCAATTTCGGGCCTCCAAAATTTTAATTGCCGTATGCAGCAATTGAATAAAAATTGAACATTCAATTTTTGGCAATGCAGCTATTCAAAAATAGCGCCATAAAGTATTTACAGTCCGTCTGATTTTAATAAATCCGATATCATTTTAAACAGAACATTCTGGAGAAAGAAATATACTTTTTTCTCAGAAAATTTGTTTACCAAAATGCCCTGCCGACTCCCTTTAAAGTGATGAAAAATCAGAAAATTAAATTTATGATGTATCGTAAGAGACAATAATACACTTAGGCCTTATACGTCCTTTATCAAATATGCTACTTAGTGCAAGTGTTGGATAAGAAAGAGAGTGACGTAAGTTTTGAGGTGCTAGAATAAAAATAGGTTGTGAAAATTGCTCCATGCCGAGAATCAGGCGATTAACTATTTGGCAATTGAAATACAAATATAACGATAATTTTCATCAGGCGGTTCTTTCACAAATGCAGTTTCAAAGTGTACAACTCAGCGGGCGAGCGCGCCCCTTCTAAACAAACTATGTAATTATGTATAAATATGTGACACGCTGGCACAATCACGCACATACCTCATATTAACTGGTATTTGTATGTAACATTTATGACTACAAGTTAATGGCCTGGCTAATGACAAGGAAGGGATAACTCATATCTCCCGTTTTAATTAATTAACACCGCGTTCTTGTCCAGTTTCAAGATATTGCACAGGCGTTAATTAACGACCAGGATAAAAAATAATTTAATCATAATTGTGTTTTTGCATTATTACGATAAGCTAATGTAAAATGCATTAGTTCGTGCTGGTTTAATGCTTAGCGTGTCAGAAGGAAATATATAATAAAACTGCACGTTTGACGAAACCAAGTAAAATGTATATTTAGTCTACATTTTAGGCTGGCATTTCAAGCCAGTAACAGATCGGAAATAAAAATTCATAATTTAAGGGAACTCGTAAAAGGCAAATCTACCAAAAAAATAGATTTTCAGTTTGTGCCAGAGAACAAAAAGAAATCTCTGATATTTATTAATTTGATAAAACATTTAGGCTATGTGAATACGCCCAGTAATAATAATAATTTTTTGATTTTTTTTTTAAGTTGAGATCGTAGAAAAAGTTCTGTTAAAATTGTTGATAAAGTTATAAATTTTTAAACATTTGTACAAACAGTTTTAAAAATTTGTATTTTAAACTCCCTTATAACAAATTGTAGAGTCATGCGGTTTTTATCGTTGAAAGGTAATTTTTCTACAAAAAATTCACTACCAGTCTCTATAATATCTATAATAAAGCCAATATATGCTGATCTTAGTCATCTTAATTTGTTAAAAATATGCCTACTTATTTTCCTTATAACGCTTTGTTTTGGTTCATACGCTCCCTCCTTGGTCCTTCCCACGTAATCGCACTATCTCAAACCTTTGTAATATATCAAATGCTGGTACTCTCGGTACCTCCTTGTAGCAATGGTATAATTCATGACTGAATTTGAATCTCCGTGACCCATTAAAATCCATCGGTTCTAATATTCTTCTCAGGATTTTCCTTTCAAAGGTGTTCATTATTCCCTTAGGCCTCGTGAAAATTCCAACATTTGAGAACCGTGCCTAAGATTCGGCTTTACAATAGTTTTATCTTTGTTAGGTTTTAGTACACAGATGGTTTTAAAATAAATGAATAAGCAACAGGACAAAGTAAATTTTGCTGGCCAATGAGACTCTTCCGCTTATTAAACTTACCGGATATTTTCATCCAATAATAATTAAAGTAAATTTTGGTTATTGTATTCAACACAGAATAATAATATATTGTCCTTAACGTTTGTAATTTAATTAAGACAGTTTTGTTAGTGGTTATAATCACAAACAGAATTATCACTGTTACACACCACTATAGAAAAATTATTCCGATTAGCGCTTTCAAGCTTCTCAGCTCATCGTCAGATCGGAAATAACAACAGAAATAAAACAAACTCTTCACACCCCCACCCGCGCCACTGTCCACACACACCCCCGCAAACAAGCTATAAGTCAAATGTCCCTTCCCAACTTCCGAGCCTTGTCACCCCCGTCGGTAAGTTACATATTTTTCTAGCACATTCCTTGTGTGTGTGCGCGCGCGCGTGTGTGCATTCTTTTCAAAACCTAACGTTGTAAAGCCTTTCTCATTCACACTTTTGGGCGCGGTCACTCACCCTTATTTAAAAAACATCCCTATATGCAATTTAGTTCTTAATGTTATCTATCCGTCGTCTACCTTTTACTTCTTAATTATACTATAAAATATTATAATGTCATTCCGAAATACGCGCAAGTTAAAATTAAAAATAAGAACGCGGTAGCTAAAAAAGTAAAAGAACAAAGCGAGAAGTTGTGGATAAAATTAGAAATAAGGTCACTTTACGGCTTAATTAATAAATATAATAGGGAATTATACGACAGACATATAGAGTTGTTAAGAATATACTCGTATGTAGAGTTAGAAGAGATATTATATAATTTTGGTTTGGGGTACATAGAAAAAAAATTGGGAAAGAAAATGAAAAATGGTAGATAAGTTGAATAAATTAACAAGAAAGAACGAAATAAAAAAGGAACACCTCTCTAAAAATAACTATGAAAAAAGAGTAATAAACCTTACAGAGGTAACTTTCAATACAGAAGAAAAAGAAATGTTAGCAAAAGGTTTAAAATACGCGCCGCCACCAGATATGGGAGAATACAGGTATAAAAAGCAATTGATTAAAGTAGTTAAAGAATGTATAAATCAAAACTATTTTAGGTTTAATAACAAGTTTTATATACAGGAAAAAGGATTACCTATGGGATCTTCATTATCCCCTATTCTTGCAGAAATATACATGAATGATTTTGAAAAGCAATTAATAAATTCCACTAAGTATAAAGACAATATAAAATTATGGACTAGATACGTTGACGATTTATTAGTAATTTGGGAAGGAAGCATAGAAGAAATACATGCGTTTATAAATAAGGTAAATAATAAGGATAAAAACTTACAGTTTAAAGAAGATATAAGAGGTAAGAAAATAAATTACTTATATTTAAACATAGAAATTAAGAATAATGAAAAACTACAATTTGGGATATTTAGGAAAGAATCGTATTCTGATGATTATATCAAAAGAATTTTACCACCCTTATAGATATAAAATGGCGGCAATCAATTCGTTTTGCTATAGAGCTCAGAAGTGTTTAAAAGAGACAGAAAAAAAGATAGGGAGATAAAAAAGATAAAGGGAATTGTAAGGGACAATGACTATAACACCAACGTAGTGGATAAAGTTATGAAAAGTATTAACATACAAAAAGCTAAAAAAGAACCAGAACAAAAGAATTATGCAGGGTCATTAACATACATAGGATCACATACCAGAAAAATTATAAAATGTTTTAATAAATACGGAGTAGATATAGCAATTAAAAAGTGTGAAACGGTATTTGATAAGATAAGCAATAAAAATATAGAAAAAATCCCAGTGTTACAGAGAAATCGAAATAGGTAATATTAGAACGTAAGGAGAAGAAAAGAACTTTCTGGACAACTAGAACGTCTGTTCCTACTTACTGTGTTTAGTGGAAACTCAGGAGACATTTCTACAAAGTAGGTGGAATGTGAAGAACCATAATGTGGTGCAGACAACGGAAGGGAATGTTGTGGACGAGAAATTTTATTTCGATGTGTAATAAGGTTGTACATTAAGAGCTCCGATATCTGGTACATAAAGGACCAGCAGATTGCCGGTTGTCGAATTTTTCTGGAACATCAGTTCGGTACTATAAATACAGTACAGAATTTACGTCTTCTTCTGTGGTATACGCGTTATCTTAAAAATATACAGATAAATAATGTTAATCTTTATATCCAGTTACTGTAATTTAATTCAATATTTATTTTACTAACCCAAATTACAGTATACCCAGCAGAAGGAATTATACCGTACCTTTCAGAGGAATAAAACAACCTTCAGAGGAAGGTATAAAATAACGCAGTGATCAGAGTCACTATATTTCATTTGTATTTTTTTTTAATTATACAGAATAAAATAGACTTAATTAAATTTTATCTTCATAACATTTTTTTAATTACAGAACTGTATGACAAAGATATAAAATTTACGAAAGTTAACGTGAATGCTTAAATTGTGTTAAAAATTTATATAACTCGCTTATCTGTAAGCGATGATCCTCCTTTTAATGCAGGCTGGACGAAGCACGTGCAACAGAACACACGGAAAAACCGTGGAAAAGAAGCGATTACGTTTTCTTCAACAAGCATTTTAAACTCCCTTATAACAAATTGTAGAGACATGCGGTTTTATCGTTGAAAGGTAATTTTTCTACAAAAAATTCACTACCAGTATCTATAATGTATATAATAAAGCCAATATTTGCGGATCTTAGTCATCCTAATTTGTTAAAAAAAATGGCTACTTATTTTCCTTATAACGCTTTGTTTGGGTGTCCTACCTAAAAGAGGAAATCCCACAAATTTAGATTGCGGTGACCAAAACTTTTTTAATAGAGTGCCGGTTAGTAGAGTAGGTCTATTCGTGTTGGATAAAGGAGAGTGTGGCCGAACCACGGTAAATGAGATTAAGTAAATATAACGATTAGTTTATTGTAAACAATGAACGTTGCGTATTAGAACGCAATACGTGAGAAAGTTGCGTTGAACGTACTGGTAAATGAAACCTGCATATTGTGGGGTGTTACGTTTTGAACACAACAATGTAGGGTGAACAATCATATACATACGTTCCTAACTAACGACTGGTGTCGGGGCTGATGTTTTTAACGATGGAAACAGAAAACTGACATATTGTAAAGACGCATAATTTTCTGCCTAACGGTCAGTGATTTATTGGAATAGACGCTGGCACAAAGTTCGGGATAAACCGTCCGCCAACAATGAAAGAAAAGCAGAGGGAAAATGACGCATGGAAGAGAAGAAACGGATAAATTGTCAGAGAGAACTCTGACGGGAAGCGGAAGAACTGGAAAATGGCAGCAGGTCGAGAATGTAAATAGGATGCAGAGAAATAAGGAATAAAAATGGAACCTCTTTTATCGTTAACCCCTTAATGGTTTGTGACGAGATAATACGTCAGTTGATTTCTACCAAAAAAGTGCCGTGACGAGATGATACTATCTACAAATAGTGTTAATAAAGAGTTATAGTGAGAAAATAAGTTTTTTTTTAGAATTACTTCCACACTGTTACGATAACAACATGGAATACATTCATTTTAAAGAAAGAATCGAGCATTTTTAGGTCAAATTGTGGTCAATTAAGTGAACCGTTAAGGGGATATAAACAGAAGGCTGAGAAATAAGGAATAAAAAAGGAAGCTCTTTTAGGGTTGTGGGAAAGGGGATACAGGAATATCTCCCACAATATGAATAAATAAGGGGTGGCAGTTTTTTAAACGAAAACAATTTCAAGGAAAACAACATTTCGGCTAGACGAGGAGTCGGCAGCTGCCTTAACGCTAATTTAGTTCTAAAACGTAAAGAAAGTTAGCATAAACAGTGTTTTATAATTTTAGCCTCCCTAAGTTTAGCGTGTAACAATTATTTTTCATGACGTCACTCGTGTTAGGTAGTTGACACTAAAACGTGTTCCTTTAAACTTCACGTCCATTTTCCATACACCGGAACGTGAAGTTAGCACATACTATAACGTGCTGGAACGACTCCGAAACGTTCATTACGATAAAGAAGACTTTGTGAACTAAAATGTCTATCTTTAAAATGAAAACGAAACTAGCATACGTATAGTCCTGTAATTGTTTCTGTTAACCAGTAACAACAGAGACAAAAAAGTAAATATTTTGTGTAATCGACTAACAGAAATTTGTGCTTACATATGTATTTTATTGTGGCGATAGTAGCGAAGAAAATACCTAAATGTTCAGTGATTCAAGAATTAACCGAAGGAACTACACGTAATTGGAAAAACGAATGGAAAGGAAGGAAACAACGAAAGGTCCAGTAACTAACATGCCCTTCCCTAATATCAGACAGATTACAAACAAAACCGAAAATGACGTATCCCGGCAGTAGTGAATGGACACGGAAAAACGAGATCCGTTTCAAGATAATGAACGACCCAATGTGCCAGTGTAATGCAGCAGAAAAAACAGTGGATCACATCATATGTGAGTGTGAGATGTTAAAAAATCAGAGACAAAATGTAAACAATATTTAAAAAAAAAAGGAACTTGGTCACCTATAAAAGTAAAAGTAGGTCTTATAAAGAAACATCTGAAAGAATTCAAAAAAATATCAATGCAATAGAAATCTAATAAGTTCTTTTATTACGAAGTAAGAAATGAAGTAAGTAATGAAATATTGACATATAAGCATTGTTAGCAGTGCTATCATTACGTATTAGTTATTACTTGATGTAAATGTGTATAAACACAGTGTAACAAATCATATAAGGAAAACTTAGCATGTAGTGTTACACAATTGTAACACAGCAAACTGTAAAGAAAGAATAGTACGAAATAAAAAAATATGGTTTTAAAGTTAGGTTACATATATTGTCTAAAAGTTCTGTAATATTGCAAACTTGCAGGTTGTAGCACTCGCATTGCAACCTGTATGTATGCGGTGAAAATCATAAATCTCTCTCTGTCTCTCTCTCTCTCACTCTCTTTCCCCCCTATCTCTCGATTTGACATTTGACGTCCATTTGGCACTACACTAGTAGGCTAACCTCTTCTAACCCATTACAGCGTAGATCAGTGTGTTTTTGCCAACCTGATGCCGCCATTTCCCCTCTGTATTTGATACTGGTTTTTTAAAAAGCCCCTCGTGGCGTAGAACGCGCCATTTAGGAAACAATTATGTCGGGTAAACAAATAGTAATGGCACGTACCGTTGCGCCGCGGTCAACGCGCAGATCGCACTTCAGAGAAAGGCAAAAGTATATTAATTCAAGTAGGCTAATGATCAAACATAACCCGAGCTTTATTTTTCTTTGCACAAGGTCTCGGCGGCCGATGTGATTTCAGAAGGTCACTCGAACCTTGTACTTGGAGACACTGTCGATCCATTAGTTCCCGTTTCCACCTATGAATTCCTATCTCTCGGTCCAAATCTCGTTCGTTCGGCCGGTTTTTGTTTTCTTCTTTTGTTACAGAATTTTATTGCACGACCCTATTTTCGTCCGGGCAATATTATCTTTGTTTCTTTGTTTTTAAACACAATACTAAACGTATACTTTTTGTGCACGCGTTTGTTGTCCTCGGCCGTTGTAAATTGGTCTCGAACGTTTTAATCTGAAACGAGTGTCAGAGCTAGTTTTGTGTCGGCTTAAATGGTTTTGCTGCTTCTCCGTCTTCCCTGTTTATAACATGTCAACTCACTTTGCCTGCGCTGCCTCTTCCCGTTGTTCGGATCCATACAAAGCGGTACGCTGTAACTGTCTAGGTTGTGATCTGACTTACGTAAGACCGAGCTCGCGGCAGATAAAGATATGACCTTTAAAAATAATTTGTTCAAAGAATATTGCGGAAACTTACAAAACAATAATTAAGGAAAGATAGAATAGCGATCAGATTGAAAGGGTATGATAAATATATTCACTCCATCGTATAGTTTGGATAATGGGTAACAAATTAAGCGATTTAGAAATCTTGTAGGCAGCACAATCGAATTGCCTTTAGGCAATACAAAGTAGTTCAAGACAGAATATTCAAGAATAGTTCAAGTAGGTAAAGATGTTGTATAAACGGACCTAGAAGTTGAATCGTTTCGCAGCTTATGTACACAAAATATCGAATATGTAACATGAGAAAAACAAGCAAAGTTTTTTTACCTAGTGTGAAGGTATTACTGAAAGTAGAAAGCTGCCTACTCAGACAATAAAGTCATTAAGGATGGGCGTAGTTAGTGAGATATTCTGTGTAGAATTGGACAGACGGAAAACGGATCAAAGAGTAAAGACATGTTTCTGCCTTTTAAAAAATAAACCTGAAAACAATAGAAAGATTCCTAAAGTTTTAAGTTCGGAGAGGATTGAGCACTGTACGGCTGTGAGGCTGTGCTTACAACGAAGACCAGGAAACGGGTTAAGAGGAAAATAGCAGGTTACAGGCATTTTAAATTTGTTGGTGGTTTGAGTAGTTTAGCTATAAAGAATTTCTTTTTATATCGAAGTCTTTCTTTTATATCAAATCTCTTGTTCTGTAATAGTTACCTTGTTTACAGAAGAGAAATGTATAACCATTTCTTCACACAAGCGTATAGCGAGTCCCTCTTTATCAGCTTTGCATCTCGTCAGACATATGCATTGGAAAGAGCAACTTTTCAAAATGTATACGTTTATTTTGATTATTTATGCGCCGTCAGAAATAAAGTAACCATACAGTTTACAATATAGAACTTGATGAAATTTGTATAAAATATTTTTCAATCAAATCAGGGCTCAACAGAGTAAGGCAATGGAATCTGCAGATGACATGGTAAAATATTTAACTTGCAAATAAAATCCATGCTGTCTATTGCACTTCTTGTGTTTTGTATGAATAACAAAGAGTAACCAATTTACGTCTTATTTGAAACACTTTTGATTTCGAATTTCTAAAACGGTCTCCCTATTCTGATCTCCCTATCTTTAACAAGTAAAAATGTAACTACCAATTTCCAGCTGTCACAACGTTAATGTAAAGTTCAGTTTTGATTCATTCCTGACATTAATTATATTGTGATATTAAAGCAGTGTCTAGTACTAAACCAAGCTAGCTTTTTTGTCTTTTTGTCTTTGCGTTCAGCTGCAAACTTTTACTCATATCAGAATAAATTTTATCTATGGCATTAATGATTAAATAAATTAGTAATGTGATAATATGACAAGATTCGTTAAATTTCATCTTAGGTTTTCGTCATCACTAATTCTTTTTCGTCTAAATCGAAGACGATTTAGGCTACAGCCTGTTAGACTTATAAGCGACTGCTGTGTTGGTCCCAATATTACTAGTTCGTAATAGTGCAAAATTGTTGGTTACTATTAGTGTTAGATGAAAAATCTACTCTTTGAGAAGAATACGGCAACATAATATATGAAGAGTACGCAACGGATACTTTCCCTGCTGAAAGGTTCATAAGTTAATAAATTACCGTTGAAACCTTTTTTTTATTGTATCAGAGTTGTGGATTAATTTTGTTGTCGCAATTAATTATTTTGTATTCACACTTAGATATAAAATTTAATTACACGTTCAAATGTTTAGGCGTAGACAGATGATCGTGGCAAATCTATGACCACGGAGAATCAGAGTTGGCAGATTTGGAAATAAATTAGCGATTATCCGGACGTTCGATTATACGAATTTTTGCAGTATGCAACTGAAAAATTGATATGCTTTAAAAAAATAGTCTTTTTAAAGGTACGATTCAATTACCGTAATGAATGGGACAAAAAGGTTTGTTGAAGTAAACCTGAGTTTTAATATTTCCTAATTTATATAAACGTTTGCAAATTAATATTTTCGCACATAGTCAATTTTTCTTTTCTTTTAACGAACTGCTGTGAGTGTGTTTTAAAATTCTCAAGTTTTAATGGAATAAGACTTTATTTTTTGATTTTTTTCGCTAATTATTGTAACTGATATAAAATGTGATGTTTTTTTATACTTTCTTTTACCACGTTAATTATATATTACTCACTCTGTTCTAACAGTATTAGAAAACGTATTAATAAATAGTAGAAAACATTAAATGTTCACATAACATTGTTTTGCTTTCACAAGGAATCTACTTTATACTTTAAAAGAATATAAATAAGAAAACCACTGTTCGATCGAAGTATTTTTGCACGATTTTCAATTTGCAGTACACATAACTAGGACTGTGTTTGTTTATTTATAAAACTAATTTCTGAACGATGGAAACAGGTTGAAAGTAGTAATAGACAGGAGTGACTAAGATGTAATCAATGTGATCAGAACAACCCGTTTTATACGTGTATGCACGTCGTAGCTCAGTACAAATCATACAGTATTGTTCACGCTAAAATTTGATTGGGTAGACTAAGGACGGGCAGAGATTAGTAGATCTATTAAATGTGGGCAATGTCATATTTCTGTATGCCTACCTACCATCCTATAAGCTGAATTAACTAAACGTTATTTTTTATTTTCCAGATTTTTGCAAACGTTTCTGAATTCACACCTTATACTGTACAGTCAGTTTTACTTTATTTTAATGAAATGTGGTGATGAATTTAAAAAATTTAAGATAGTTAATTATAAAACTCTTTTTTGTACTTTTTCTAATGTTTTATAGTTACAGTGTGGTATTTGTTTACTGTGCGTAATTGAAGAACACGGTTTTTTGATTATAAGAGAATAAATATATTTTTTGAATTTCTGTATTCTTCGATCAAATATGGTGTCAATTAAGCTTCAAAACGGTAATAAATACGTTAGATATGAAATATTATAATATCGCCATCATCGTCATTACGCCGTAGGCAAGGTGCTGCTTGTTCCGCCCACACACCTGTGTCCTATAGGTTTATATGTTTGGCCAGTATTGAATTTGACATTCTTTCTGAGTATTCTTTCCACCATTGTTTATAATATTTTAATTTTTCATTAAAGCTAAAAACTTGTAATTCTTCTCTTATCACCTCATGTTTATGCGATCAAGTTCTAAACACCTTTTAACTCCACTTAAGAAAGCCATTTCTGAGGCTGGTATTTTACTTTCTTGTTTCTTGGCTGTCGTCCGTAGTTTACGCCCAGGGACTGTACAGGGACCGACGTAGCTTTTCAAAACTTTAGTTTTGTATCACGACGTACCTTGTTTCTAAAAATACGATTGAATGTCCCACAGATCGTCTGGAACTTATCTAACTTAACATCGATATCATAATTCTTATCATAGCCATTGTCATTTCCCAGGTTTTTAAAATGGCTCACCTGTTCTACAGTTTGATCTTTAATTATTATTTTTGTTTTTAATTAGTTCCTTTCCTCTAAATGGCATTACCTTTGTTTTTGTGGTGGAGATTTTCATGTTGTATTGTTTACAGACCTGACGAACCTTAAAACGGATTTTTGTAAAGCAGATTCTACTAGAATGTCTGTTAACGAATTCAGTGTTGCAGAGTTCAGTCCGGTAAACGGCGTCCTACCGTACGTACAGACAGCGATTTCACGTGACACGTCCCTTCCTTCCACCGTGGAACAACGTAGTGTTTACGTGTATTTGATGTAAACATAGTCAGTGATATTCTAATCACATTAACCTGCATCAACGCACCACAATTATCAATTCTCGGCTAATTCCGTCCTTAAGATAATTTTAATGTTATACTAATATATTTACAACTTCTAGAAAACGGTAATACAAGCGAGTTTAAAAATATTGTTTTCACAACAATACAGTCGACTCAGCGGTTGCGTTACGTCAAACTAAAAACACTTGATTGTACCGAGTGTCCGTTCTCCATTGTCCTTCGTTACCCTTCACATTGACTCTCCGACCTTTCTATATCTTATGTACATCTAATGTTCCTTTTTATAATGGAGAAAATGTAATTTCGATTCTCTGTTCCGAAAAATACGAACAGCTAAATAACTGTTACCGATTAGATCATATACACTAGTAGCTGTAGAACTCGGCAGAAAAATACGATTATTATTAGATAAAGTAAAATTGATAAATTTTAGTTTTTTTAAGGCTGTAAGTAAAGTTCTTCATATGTGTGGCTCTAAGCATTAGGCCGACAAACATCACTGTAAGGTGACCATACTTTGTGTCTCATACTTTACGCATTTATTATAAACAGAATTCTCACTGTTGCACACCACTATAGAAAAATTATTTCGATTAGCCCTTTCAAGCTTCACAGCTCATCGTCAGATCGGAATAATTTTTCTATAGTGGTGTGCAACAGTGATAATTCTGTTTGCGATTATAACCACTAACACAACTTTCTTAGTTAAATTTCTGATAAGATGTTATTTTATCAATCGACGACAGGTAATTGACGACAACAATAAGGTAAGTAAAGTCTTTAAATATCTTAAGTTAAAAGTCAAGTTGAAGAGGGTCTTAAGTAAAATATGGTTAAAATTATCGTTATTTCCGATCTGACGATGAGCTGTGAAGCTTGAAAGCGTTAATCGGAATAATTTGCCTATAGTGGTGTGGAACAGTGATAATTCTGTTTGTGATTATAACCACTAACAAAACTTTCTTAATTACATTTTATTATATATTATAAAATATAATTTCTTGTGCAAGTAGTTGTAATTGTTTCAATCCACCTACCGTACGTTTCACTGAGAATATCTGTGTCCTCAGAGGTTTGTGAACATTTACATTACAAAACATTAACATTTACAAACCTCTGAGGACACAGATAAACTCACCGTCGTCGATTGCATAATTACTGTCGTCGATAAATTACGATAGTTGCACAGATAAATTACTGTCGTCGATTGAATAATATTTGATAATACATAATATTATACAATACTTCAAGAAACTGATCGAGTTACTTATATAAAAATTTATGTATTTTGTATACATATAGCCTACAAATTGACGTGTTACAATAATAAGCTAAGCATCAAAGTTTTATTATATATGCAAAAAAATCTTATGGTGGTGTAATGGATAGCAGTCGTCTTATGAATGCTATAAATTCTTAATTTTTTCAAAAATGTTGACTTTCAATTTTGGTCTGTGGTGCTCCTAATGTTAAAAAATTTCAAAATAAACGCTACATTGGGTTCAAATTTCCTGTAGTCTGATAGCCGGTATACAATTTTTTTTAAGTTTTTAAATTTTTTGGATTTTGGTGTCCAAATATTTTTAAATAGACCTGTCCAAAATAGAACACTGTATTCAGATTTTAGTTAAAATCCTTTTTAATTTCATATCACACACGTATTTTTACAACTTGAAAAATGTTAATCCCATTTTTTGGGCCGTGGTATCTAAAACGTTTATAATATCCAAAACTCAATCATTACACTCAGACTCTGATTGAAATTCTCTTTAATTCGATACCCAACATGGATTTTATAATTTTTCAAAACTTTGATAGGTTTTTTGGGGGGCTCCGATGTCCAAAAATCTCGAAATTTCCAAAACTGAACGCTATTTACAGATTTTGTTTAAAATTATATTTTATTGCACATCCCACGTGGATGTTTACGATTTTAAAAAAGATTAAACCACCTCCCATTTTGCCTCCCGCCCTCTTATTTTTTTTGGGGAATTAATTCCAAAAAATAGGGGTAGACAGATAATCAAATAGATAAATAGTCAAATGCCGAACGCTCAAGTTAAAACTGAGAACTTGCCTCCTTCGTTCAGTTATTTGAGTTATAACAATACATGTATATTGTAACATTACATTTGGCATAGTTTGATATCGTACCAGATTTAATGAAGATCATGGATAAGAAACTTAACAAGAAGAAAAATATCTTTTAAACATGATAGTGAAGATGAACAAATAACTACTTTAGACTGACTTGTACTATAACTGACCGTACCCAAATTAATGTTTAGGTAAAGTGATGCAAAATACCCCGATGATGACATGAAGTTCAAATAATTAAAATAATAATACTTATAAAGACAGACAGCATTATGTACCATTACTATAAGTAAACAAATTGTTTTATTAAATGTATCAAAATATAAAAATAATCAAAATACAAATTGAGGGATAATAGACCCAAATATACAATATAATGTAAAATAATATATTAGTAAATTGTTAACTAAATGATATAATGAAATAATACAACAAAACAATTATTATAGATACATGGAAACATCCAACTAACTGTAAATAATAGTGGACATAATGTTATCAAGAAAATAATGTATAATCTAATAATAATTCTCAAATGTATAAAAAAGAAACAGAAAAGTACCTAGAACAGCAATGGCTGAACTACATAAGAAAAATGAAAAAAAAATAGAAAATCATTATTAAATGATTAAACTTTCCTTTTTATGTTTTAAAAAAAAGATTAAGTTGTGTTGATGATATTTATAGTTTTATTAAGTAATGAGAGTATGATATGCTTTGTGCAGGATGTGCGTAACCAGCCATATGCAAATTGTTTAATCACAAAATGGGAATTATGTTTTTTTATGTTGTTACTGTAATAATTATTGTTATATTTTTAAATGATAACACTAATAGAGTTATAGGGAGTAGTTTTGATGGTAGTTGCATAATTAATAAGTGTTACAATAACAGAAAATAGAAATTTAACATGTCAAGACGTAGGCCTATAATAACTTTGGAATTTTGTAAATTTTAGGTAATACTGTTAGAATTTTATAAAACAAATGTTGTAATATGGATAGGTTTATAGTTAATAGTATACACAACAAATATGGAATCGAAATAATCAATTTTAAGTTATTTAAGAAAAATTCAGATAGCAAAAAATGTAACATCAGTATTTCTTAAGCAAAAATAGGCATGTTTGGTGTCTATATGTCACAAATGTTAAGACCAAAATAATGATGCTAGTAGTTTTAAATTCCCAATCAGTACAAAAAAGTTATACTAATTTAAAAGTTTTTGACCAAATTCAGACATTGAAATAATGAATTTGTATGACAATGTATATCTGAATCAACCAACCAGATTTCAAGTTTACCTTAGCAACCAAAAATTGAGATAAATAAAATAGGACTTCTTTAACAACCGTCATTGAAGACAGATGCGTTATAAAAACGTCTCAGATAATTACATTTTAATTAGTGAAAACACATACCAGACTTTGTAAAACGAATTGGTATAGTCAACACAAAATAATATAATAACAAAAGAACATAAAGAATTTAATTCAGAAGAATTTAGATCCGGGGAGAAGAAGCAAAGAAGACTTGGACCCTATCTTCGTCCTGGAAGAATAAAGAAGAGGATCTGGTGAATTTGAACAATTTATCATCTTATGTGACAACACCTACACTTGTGTACACAACCATTTAGGAATTAAACAATAAATAAAACTACAGACAATATCCTACACCAACACTAAAGAACACTTGAATATAACACCAATTGCGTATTACACCTTTTTTGAACACCATAAAAACTTTAACGATAACTAATAAGCATCTAAACTGTTCATAACCTATAATAGTGAGTAACACATACACGACTACCAGTTTGCACTATACACATCAAAACCTTGTAATATCCTTATATTGTGACGTTTGTATTTTGATTTTAAGAGTTGTATTATTTGTTTAACCATAATTTCCGAACCAAATACGCCCTGAGATTATTTATTTCATTGAAATAAAAACAAACTGCATCTTTCTTTTGCTTGTCGAATCCAACATAGAGCACAATATTTTTAGCTACTACCAACTTATGAATAAAGACGCATAATTTTGTCATAATCTGTAATTGCAGTAAAGAAAAACGAGAAGTAATTAATCAATACTTCATCTGAATAAAGATTGTTAAAAGGAATATATCTGTTTGGTGTTATCTTTGCATTATTATTACTGTTTCAATTCAGAATTACGATAACGTAGCACAGCGGACGGAGGAACTGTTGGCAACTCCGAGTGACGTCATTGGGACTGGATGCATAGTGGGAGCGAGCGGCAGAATACAACCGTAGCAAAATAATTTATCGTTCCACAAACATATTAATTTGTTATATTATAATATAATATACGTCCCCGTTTAAATAAAACGTTACAATATACATAAATATTACAACGATACGATGTTATTAAATGTAAGCGTGTCATGCCACACGTCAAGGGCGACAAAAATGTAACAAGTTATATATTCTGTGCAATTTAATTGGTACATTAATTGAACTCATACACTTTATATAACATTACTAACAACATGTACGTGTATTTGGGGTTCAGGTGTAAATATAATAAGAGTATTTTTATTATCAATATTAAAAACTCATATTTATTATTTTTTCATTATTAAAATTATTCATAAACATCATTAATTTGTCGGTCACGATATTGCTCATTATTTAATGTTTATATCTTACGATATGCAATATTACACATATTTAAAAAAATTCTTATATCTAAACATGTTAATCTTATATCTAAACATGTTAAATAATTTTTATTAATTTATTATAAAATTAAAATATTCTTATATTGAAATAAATTGTCTTATCTCAGATCTGACCCCTACTAGCTCAGTCTATACCAATGTTTTGACTTCAATTTAACTTTATATTAATTTCTTGTAGACTGGCTTTTGTTTTAATATTCAACTTTAAATTAATCTTTCTATACTTCAAATATTTAATTACTTTACTATTTATTATGATAATAAACTCTACTCTCTTTACTTTAAATTCTCTTTCATTTATTACTGCTTTTATGTATATGCGATCGCTCATTCTTATGACTTTCATTCTTATGACTAAACATTTATTTACATTTTTACATATTATTACTAAATATAAACTTTCTTTGTTTCAATTTACTGTCTTTTGAAATCGTCTTTATGAGCTCTTTTGTTTTTATAAATCATTTAAAATGCATTAAGCATGTCACCTCGATTTCTGATGATCTTACGACTGTTGTCCAGGGTTCCAGCGTTGTCTAGAGTTAATTTTCCATTCCTCTTGTCCTGGCGTGGTCCTGGATACGTCTAGGGTCCAGCGTCGATCTACGGCAGCTTTGTGTTCCTGGATACGTCTAGAGTCCAGCGTCGATCTACGGCAGCTTCCCTGGATACGTCTAGAGTCCAGCGTCGATCCACAGCATATTTCCTGGATATACTCTTGATAGACTAACTATTGCTGTATTTACTTTTCCCGTAATATTGTCGTGACTTTAATAAACGTCATTTCGTTTGTTACTGCGACTTGTAATAGGATAATAAAAATAAACTGTTTTGCCGACGGACAGCATGTCCGGCTGCAACTGAGTCTTGAAATGAAGAGAAGGGTTTTTGGTCGACCCCTTAATTTATACCCTCTCGAGATTCCGCGCTGGTCGGCTCCAAAATCGTCCTATCGATACCTGCGTATCTCGTGACAGCCCCCACTACCGAACCTTTTCATCTATTTGCAATTATTAGCAAATAGCACTGTTTTGCACAGAATCGAGATAGAACAAATCGTAGCTACTTCGATTAATCACTCATTATATTAATTTGAGCGTCTTAGGGTAATTTGCGTATTTTTTAGCACGTTTATTTTGCACTGTCTTCGCATAACGTGTTCTATTAACATCATCTTTTCACTGGGGATAACTATACTTTTTACCCACACTTTGGTGCCTTTGGTTTGATCATACATTAATTAGTTTTCTCACAGTGAATTAAAACAATTATTTTATTAATTACTTGGGGCGGGTTGCTGAGTTTCCTGTCTATGCCTGCTTCACTCACACACACAAGATACACGTGTAAAACACATACAATTGAGCAGGTGTTCACTGCGTGTCGGAACAGGTTAATTGCTACCCTAATCTAACAATGAAATATTTCTGCAATCTCAGACCTGTCCATTTACCCGTAACTTATACAAATTATACAAAATTTAAATTAATGCCTAATACAGCTGTGGCTGTATCGTTGCATTATATATGTATATATAGGTATTTATTTACTTATGTATTCACGGCCATATACTTTTAGCTGAATTGGAGCCGCTCCACTGAGTGCTCTCCTGACCCAGCTGATTAGTAAATATCGGGGAAGCTAGAACAAACTTTGGTAGACCCACAGAGAGGTAATGTATTTTGTCAAGCAATAAGAAACAAGGTACTGTACATGCAATAAGGTGATTAACAACTCAACGCACAGTTCTACTTGTAGGCCTATACGTTTTGTTAATAAATAATTTAACGTATTTGTACAACAAGGTTATGTAGGTTTCACAGTATAATTTTAAAATGCAAATCAATGTTATTGGAATAACTTCATGAAAAAATATGTTATTTTCTTTTAATTTGAATAAGAATTTTTTTTTTAAAACGTCATTATACTGACGATAGTTTACACTATCAAAATATGTATAATACTGTATTATCAAAAATATATCCATGTTGTAAAAAAGTGGTAGCTTTTAATTAATAACACGATGAATATTATGTGTAACTGTGTCGTGGAATATTACTTCTTAAGCATTACACAGTTAAATTTATGATACACGTATACATATGAGCGTTATTGACATAGACAAATACAAATTTGTCATTTGTCATTTAAATTGAAACTACAATCTGAACGTAGTGTTCATTTTTGGAAAGTCCATAATTTCGGACGTCTGGGACCAAAAAGTGGGTTAAAATTTTGATAAAATCGTAAAAACTGGTGTGGGGTAGCAAATTGAAGAGAATTTTAACTAACATCTGAATGTAGTGTCAAGTTTTAGAAATTGCAAAACGTTTGAACTCCAGACCCCAAGGAAGATATAAAAAATTCTGAAAATATATATAGTATTGTATTAGTAAGTATATTGTGAGTGTGTGTCCAAAATATTGGTAAAAGACTGAAGTTCGATTTATTTTTCGGGAAAAACGTCGGAAAACTGGTTGTAATAACTGCTAAATTATTGGTTCAGGATCTTGAAATCGTTACTTAGCAGCAACACTGTATGTAAAATCGTTTACGTTCGTATGTGACTGAATTACCTGCACGCAACGTAATCAAAAACCGGACGCGATCGTACTTTTAAAACAATACGTTTCTCTTTTCACCGTACGCTGTAGTTTGATGTCAGTCTAGGGTTCTACCAAAAAGTGGAGCATTTGAAATGTTTTAGCCTAAAAAGTGGGGCATTTCATTATATAGTGGGATAGGACAAAGTTATAAAAGTATGAATAAATCTTCTGTACATATGAGTATTGTAGTTTCTATTACATTTTTTGAAGAGAACTACAATACGTAAGTTTTGCAGAAACATATTAAAGGAGTTTTATTACACACAATCACAATACGTTTCTAGAATATTGACCATTTGAATAAGGGCAAATTTGTAATTTTTTTTCTACATGTTTAATGATGTTATAGCATCCGCCATGAGAAACATAAAATTTCATTTTGCACAACACGGTTTCCACATTTACACTATAACCTTTGAAAAAATTAAATTCACTTCTGATATCTGACACTATCACCAAAACTGCAATTACATTTCGGCATAATTTCGATAGAAAATTTAACGTTTATTATTAAAATGAAACATTACCATAAAGAAATAAGTAGGCTAATCACTAAAACCATTTCTGCACACTAAAGCTTCAACACTACTGCTGCTGCTATTAGCCAAAGCGTTAACCATATTACCAAAAGAACCAATGTTAACGCTAAAAAAAGGGGACCGACATTTGGAAGAAACTTGGGACGATGGGACATCTCGTTAAAAAGAGGGACTGCCCCTATAAAAGCGGGACATATGGGAACCCTACCAGCCTCCAACACGCTTCTGAGTGGAGGGTAATAATGACTGTCTCGGTACGTTGACACAAGTTAACCCCAATGAGAGTCACGTCGAGTAATCGATCTGTCACTTTTACTTTTCATATTTTTACCTCGTAGAAGTGGTGAAGTGTTTTGTTGACCGAGACTATCGCGGCACGCGAAGAGTCGGTATCCGACGTAGGAATACACATTACACACATCTTATACACATTCTTTCCGGCTTTTCCTATTCTAAAGAATTACCCTTGAATACTAATATAACGTATTGTAGGCTCTTATTTAATTACTGTGATTATATTATTGCAATTATAGGATATTTTAAAAATAAAAATCATATGCTGCTTTTCTATTATCTGACTGGTTTAGGATATGCAGGGTATACTGTTTATGTGAGGCGTGTAGTGTGATCGTCATTGTACCACCTGTTATTGCCATAGGTAGTCATTTGCATAAGCTACGTCGAACCTGGGGGCTGGAAACAAAAATAATAGAGGTATTTTGTGGTGCAATTGAATCCAGTAGCAATGTTACATACACTGCTCTATTAAGCTCCCGTAATTATAATAAATTATTACTAATAGTATCGAACGAGGGAAGCGAGTTCTCAGTTTTTACTTGACCGTTTGGAATTTGTCTGTCTGTCTACGTGTCTATTTGGGGTATGTCTCGTGATAACTATTGAACCCATCAACAATTCGTAGAACTTAGCATGATGGCCATACTTTTGCTCTACAAACCTCTTTTGTTTTTATATTGATCCCTCCAAAAATAGGGTGATGGGAGGCAAAAATGACGGGAGACAAAATTGTGTAAATAATCGTAAACACCCAAGTGGGGTGTCGGTTTAAAAGGAATTTAAACCAGTCTGAATATAGTGTTCGTTTTTGAAAAGTTCAACATTTTTGACGTCAGGAGGCAAAAAGTTTGATAAAATCGCAAAAATCGTGTGGGGTATCAGATTAAAGTGAGTTATAACTAACATTTGAATGGCGTAGTGTTAAATTTTAGAAATTTATACATTTTTGGACCCCAGAGCCAAAAAAGAAGATAAAAAAATTGTTAAAATCCAGCAGGGTGTCAGACTAAAATGAATTGTATCCCAAATCTGAATATTTCGAAATTTTAGTGTTCCCTGTACGATTGTGTGCTCTGCAATTGTTATATTACTAAAGAAATAGTAGAGTATTTTTGTCATATTTCCCACACCTTAAAAATTATCTAATATTGAAAGTTGTGCAATAAGAAATGTACTTCGTTCAAAATAGTGAGCGAGTTCTGCAATTCGGGGAGCTGACTGAGTTATATTTCCACAACAACGATTGTAATAATTTTCTTGAAAAGAATGGCTACAGCCATATCAGAAATCTCTCAGTTGCCGAAGAGGGACCTGCGGTCATCATAAAGTTAATACAATCAGTCCACTTGGACGCGCGCGCCACGTTTCCATTCATCATATTTGCACTGTCAAGGTGGTAGACGTATTTCACGCGTAGGTCTAGTTACCGAAACAACCCTCCCTCCTCCTCCCCCCCGCGATGAGGGGCACGTGCACGCACTTCTCTAATTGGATTAAACTAAGTCCGGGGAGAGATAAAGCTGTTGATTAATACACGCACATCTGCCTTTAGCCCCCAGGTGACTAGACATTTGTCAAGGTCTGGTTGGCGGCCGCAACCGACATGATAGATGGACGTGTTCCAATACGCGAATGGTTCTCGATATGGAATCCAGTAAATCTGTAAACATAACAGTAGACTGACTAGTTTTAACAAGATCTTATTTTGAATACATCGTAACCCGGTGTGAATGTGTATTTTACAAACTTAATTGTGTCAAATAAGTGTTAAAAACAAATTAAAAGTCCAACGTCATTTTATGTATCAGGATTATTCGTAAAATCAAGTCGAAATCGATAGTGTAATATTAAAACTTCATTGCAACATAATTATATATACTATGCCATTCGACAAAGAATATAAAGCGTTAATAAAAAAATTATTATTACTAATAATTAAATATTATCACATTAAATATAATATCTTATATTATAATTTAAAAGCTTATTTATAAAAAGTTGTAATATTTTTTACTGACAAATAAAATTTATTTATTATAATTTTTAAGTTTCGGTGAAATCTATAAAATTTCTAAATATTGCAGTGTGTAAATTTTTCCACCCAAAATATCGGTACTTATAGGTAGTATTAATTTAAATTGATTATTAACGCTGAGGCCTATATTGCCTTTTGTAGAGAACGTTCGTAGAGGAGCCAGAAAGATGTTCTTCTGCCTACTGGCACATGAATTAGAGAGAAAATAAAATTAGTTTTAATTCATGGAGACTTTTGGTAAAGCGTTATTTGTAAGCGCATTATCCGTCATTAACTAGTATATATTAAGACGGAGGTAACATCTAGTTATAACAGCGATTCACGCTTACACTTGAAATGGTAATGGTAGGAATGACTCGTATAAAATCTAATTAATTGTCATCGGAACAGAAAGGAATTCTTCTCTCCTTTTTGTTCTCCAGCGCACCTCTCAACCGTCCTCCTCGGCTGACCTCTCCCCGTCTTCCCCAACAGTTTCCTTTCGAAAATGTTCCGAAAACCTGCTTCGAAATACATGGCATAGAAATGTTACCTTCTATATATTTAAAAATCGTTTTTCATGAAAATATTACAATAGCACAATAGAGTGACGAAACAAAACAGGTTCCCATAGAAATTACCGTGTTGGGGCTTCCCTCACACACGTAAACGTAACTAGGACCGCTCGCTGCTTCACAAAAACAAATCAAATACATTTTTTTATTTATAAAAAAAAATTATTAAAATTTAAAACACAAATCCATCAAGCTGCATTAAATAAATACAATATGATATAATACAATAATGTAAAGAATAACAATATAATATAAAGTTTTGATGATGATACTTAAATACTGTTGAAAACATTGTAAATATTCACACCATAATAAAATATATTCATGTACAAAAAGTTTTATTATTATTAATAGGTCTAATAATAAAAGTATACAAGGAAAAATGAGCAAATATGAACATAATATAAACGAAATAATACAATTTTACAATACGAACAAATTATATAATTTTTTTATTAATTAATTAATTAATTTTTTATTCAGCCATTTAAAAATTTCTTCAATATCTGAAACTGAAAGCATTCATGTTTCCAGAGATTTCATAAGTTCGCTTACAGTATTCCCAAGACTGACCTATGACATTAGCAGATTAAAGAAGCATGGAGCACTCAATGACCCCGATGAGCAATTAATTTTGATCCCGGGACAACAACGGTATGGTTTTTTTGTGTAGAGCATAAAAGACATACTGTTGTATAGATCCGCGGTCAAAATTAATCGTTAATACAAATTTAACGAAAATGTTATATTGTTACCAAAACTGCTTCACTTGTTCCAAGTCCTCGAATTATCCACAGGGCAGACCTTGTGAGGCTCACATTCAGAATTTTTAGCGTTGAAATAAACCTCTTCTCCCACTATAATAATTTTTATTTTACGTTTACTGTTTTAATACTATCTTGCTGTACATAAGCTACTATAAATGGACTCTCTGAACGTTTAAAAATGATAATAAGGTTAATTTATTTTAGAATATTTTCTTTAAATCTTGTGTAGTAAACGATATAGACATCTAGTATTCGCCTCTACGATTAAACGTATACCTTTATACACAAATAGTTAAAACATTTGAGATACAGGTAGTGTATTAGTATTAAGCTTCTAACACCACAAAACGAAACAGTCTCAACAAGACTGTTTTAACAAGAAATGTTTTAGTACATTTTTTAATAATCTTTATTGTTTAAAGACCTCTTGTACAATCCTTTTGATACTATTATTGATAGAAAGTATTTTCAAACGAATTTCTGTGTGCGAGGAAAATGACAACAATCCATTATCGACAAGATGACAGTAGATCGTTTGTAAATTCAATTTTTTGGTATGATAAATTCTGACTTGAGTTTTTTCTAACTGATTTTCAGTTTCATTTCGTACACTTTCAGCATATCCAACGTCTTCGTCAGCGGAATGCTCATATTTCTCCGAATACGATATCTTCTTTTAATCATTTTATATGCTTCTGAGCGCACTAAGAGTGTTTTCCGTACATTTTTATTAGTAAAACATGTATTTGTGTCTATATTCTTTAACTTGTATTTGTGACACCACAAATATTATGTATCGTCCCGTCCCAGACAAGTCAGGATGGCCGAGCGGTCTAAGGCGCTGCGTTCAGGTCGCAGTCCACTCTGTGGGCGTGGGTTCGAATCCCACTTCTGACAACAAATTGTTTTTGTTTTTGTCTTCTCCACAACTTCTTGTTTCCTGTATCGTATATTCTATAAGGTTCTCCTGTTATTCATTATAGATTTACTTAATTTCTTCCATATATCGATAAACGTTTCCTAATTAGAGGCGTAGCTCTAAGGGCACTGTAATTTCATATCTCATGACTGGTAGGTTCTTCTACAACACTTCTCGGCTTCTATATATAGTTCTGTATATAGTGTCTTAGCCCAACTTTGTCGTGTTTACTTGCTGAACTGCTACTTGTCATGTTCCGGACGAGGCCTTTCAGTGTTTCCACAGATCTGGTTTGGTTGATGGAAACACTGAAAGGCCTCGTCCGGAACATGACAAGTAGCAGTTCAGCGAGTAAACACGACAAAGTTGGAATTACAGAGACTGCTAATTCAAATAACAAGATGAATAGTGTCTTAACTTCTTAGTTTCTATACAAAAAATTCCTCTCTATCTTCTCCTTCACAACGAAAAATCTCGCTTAGTGTATTTGAGCTCTCAAGGAGCTCAAATTGTGTTAGGTTTCACAGATAACACAATTTGAATACAGTAACCCCCGTTATAACGGACTAATAGAGGCTCTGAGGCGTCCGTTATATTGAAAGTCCGTTGTAACTGTATATAGCAAGTAGACCTTATAATATGGATGTGATTTATGATTCGTTTAAATTTCGTAAATAAAAATAGAACTAATTATTTTACAAACGAATAACGGATGACGCCCCCGGCCGCCTTATAGGGAAATACAGCATTTCTCGATATTTAACCTACAATTATCGGCCTGGTCTACATGAAGAGCTTATCAGTTCGGAATAACAGAACCGTGGATATAGGAACACGTACATGTCAACGATAATGTAAGGGCGATATCGCTGGCAGTGTTCCGTAAGTGCGGCTTCAGTGTATCGATTTTGAGATCGATATTATTTTTAACGATTTGATGAACGTCCGCTAATCTCGATACCGTACTCCTATTTCACTAACGGCTTCCTTCGGAAACATTATCTGAACGCAGAAAGACAGCAGACCAGTTTCGACTAAAGAAAGAAAGTCTGTAACTTTTTGTGGCAGCAAAAAATATCAACATGACACTGCTAGGAGATTAACTGAAACCCAGCGTTGAGATCTTACTGACCTAGCGTTCGATTTAAATCCATCGATAGTAAAACTGGTTTGCATGCGCTCTCTCCCCCCTCTCACGCGCACACACTTTTACTGACACCTGCACATATGTTTTACTATTTTACTTTTTCAAGTATTATACTTTATTTTGTTTGTCTCCGGCGCTAATATGTAATGGAAATTTATCTTTCACAATTTTGTTACATTTCCGTCGGGGTTTGTGAGGACAGAGTACATAGTACTACTGTATATGTTTGCGTTTTCATGTTAAAAGTTCGCCTTACCTAAGCGAAAAGTAAGTGAATAGCTTTGTACTTTTATATAATTATAATTGAAAAATGTTAAATTCCGCAGAATGGAAATAACACGTATTATTTCGGTGTTCCTAGTATAACCTCTTCTCTTGAGTTATAACTTAGGGAACCAGTGATAATTGGATGTGCCAATTATACCGGCTGCCTTCGTTGTGAAGCACTGAAAATAATCACAACAAATAAACAATTTATATAGCAGGATATTAGGAAGGGGAGACTGTTGATTTATGCACTCATTTTACTCGGTACTTAGATGACATCTCTTTATTACATTTGGTGATTAAGTTCTCTATTGAAAGTTCTCAAACAATATAGTTTACTATATGATTAAATATATAAATTACTACTTTACAAAGGGGCCTCAAAATATGATGTACATCTTATTGATTAATTCCACGGATCCGGGATTAAATATATTAAATGAATTATGGTCACCTTGCCATGTACAATATTGAAACTCTAACCATTTGAAGAATGGTTTTTTACTAATCTTCTAAAACAACAAAACTTTTAGTTTAAACTTTACCTTTTTGCTATAACTAGCGTTATTAGATTTTATACTACATGTTACCTAAAATGTCAGGTTTCTAAAGTCTTTAATATTATTACATTTAAACATAAGTTTTAAAGTCTTTAATATGATAATTGAAATTGTCTTTTTGGGTTTATAATTTTGTAACTCTTAACCATGGAAGACAAGCCTCCATGTCACCTGTATTTTTCCTGAAGTTGCTGCAGAATTAGTTCTTCGGTCCTCCTGATGTCTCTTGAAGTTCAGTCGTTACCTTATCATACTGTGATGGTGAAGTTCTTGAAGTATGTGAAATCTTTCCTGGTGTGGTACATTCATCTCCGGCGACTGTAGTTACTCTTAATAATTCTTGTAGTTAGAATACATAGATAGAAAGTTTGTTTCACTGTTACACACTTCACATGATGATAGATTAGTTTACTATCACCTTCTTGGTTGTAATACTGTATTATTTACATAGTCCGTTATTTTATAATATAGAGAGATGTCATCACCACACAAATTTACTCATTTAAATAGTCATAGTATCAACCCTTTCACATTTTTATTTATATACGTAGCGAAACAACGCTTTACGCTGCTTACGGCGTGAGCGCTCCATTACAAGTCTAAGAAAATAGTTAAACGGAGCGTAGTAATCTCAAGACAATTACTAGGCAACATAAAAGTAGTTCCGTTTTTCTAATTTTAATTAAAGGACTACGGTTGATTAAATAATTAAATCGTGATATTCTTAGTTGCAGAAGTTATCAAAGTACGTAACAATGGTCTTAATTAATTATTTAAATAATAACAAATTTACAATAATACTTAGTTTATTTAGGGGTCAGAAAACAAGTTACTTCTGGTCAGTTCTTGTTTATACAGGATAAATTAATAAGCTTTACCCTTTCTGTACAATTCCATTCCCTTTTAATTTTATTATTAGACTTATATTAAATATTATTATTATTATTAAATGATTGCCATAAGATTTAGTTTACAATGTGAGATTTTATTAAGAATTTAAAATTTCTCCGATTATATATTATCAACTTAATTAATTAACATATTTTTATTAATGAAATCGTCACATACTCCGCCGCTTAAGCCACAGACGCCGGTATAATTTTTTTTGAATATACCGAGAGTATGTTTAGGGATTTCTGTGTGTAATTTCTCTCACCAGTTTCTCTCTGTATGTAATTATGAGTTACACACGTCAGTCTCGAATTGTTTATTCTTACTATCTACATATCATACTTTACAGACTAATTCTAACAGTACATAAAATTCACACATTATAAAACATATAGTTAACATTCTAAATTTTCTTAACACTACTACTTATGACTACTACCGGGTTTTTCTTTAGTTGGGAGTTATTCTAGTGATAGAATTACTCATTAAGTAATTTGTTACTTAATTATTTCTCATATTTGCTGTCAGCTGACTTCTTACTTTGCTCTACTTTCGAAGAATAGGATTCAAGGGTGATCAGGCCTCGTACCTATCTATACCATTAGCTAGCTAAATGTTACTCTGGTACTCCTTTGCAGTTGAGTACAAAACATATACCTTTCTTTTTTCTTTACATTTATTTAACTTGCACTCTACCATTACCTTCTTCGTGATAATGTTTTATCTGAGAAATATGTGTCCTTCGTACATATTTTTGAGTAGAGGGTTCATACAGTGCTACGGTTACTGGAGTTAAATATTTGTGAATTTGATAAGGACCGCACCATCGGTATGATAGCTTGGAAGTGGTCTTATCGATTGCACTACTCGTAGGATGTGTTTTACACATAACTAAGTTACCGATTTGGTACTTTACTTCATTATTTTTATTTCGCTCGTGATATTTCCTTGATTTCGCTAAGTTTGTTCGTAAATTAGCGCGCGCTTCATTCCATATTTTCCTAATATTTTTATCCCTAATTTCAAGTGGTAACAATTCATGTATTTTCCACTTAGTGGATAATGGGTGGTTGGGTTTATACTTGAACAATAATTCGAATGGGGTAGACTTATGTCCTTCATGATATGCTGAATTAAAAGCGAATTGTATCCAGGATAAGTTCTGGTCCCAAGAAGTATGGTCGTTAGCATGGTAGGCAATTAAAGCAGATTTTAGGTTTCGCAAATACCTCTCAGCTATATTACCTTGCGGACGATACTCTGTAGTGGTAATATGGTTTATACCTAGTTTGAAACACATGTTCCTGAATTCCTTGGACTTAAACTGTGGTCCGTTATCCGACACTAGATGGACAGGAATACCGAATTCTTTAAATAATCTATGCTGTAAAATATTTACTGTGGTTGTAGCTAAGGCTCGCCGCATGGGGTACATCCAGACGAATTTGCTAAAAGAGTCTACACAAATTAGTAACATTGTATTTCCTGATTTGGAACGCGGATAGGGTCCTGAAAAGTCTAAATAAATTTTGGAGAACGGGGTAGCAGGAATCTCAGAGATTAACTGACTTATTTGGCTGTTTCTAGCGGGTTTGCTGAGTGCACACAACTTACACTTTTTTACAAAATTGGCGATCTCACTGTTCATATTTTCCCAGTGATATTCTTTACTAATTCGGTGTATAGTTTTATTTATTCCCATATGTGCTCCAATGGTGGAAGAGTGATAATATTCCATCAGCATAGGTTTAATAATATCAGGGGCAATTATTCGTAGATATTTTCCGTTCGCTATTTTACAACATAATACTCTCCTACTTAATATGTATTTCTCTGACTTATTTCCTTTTTCAAGTTGTTCAATAATTGGACTCAAACGTGGGTCTTGTATTTGATACTGGGCTAAATCCGTAAATGCAAGAGGAAATTCGGTAATTAAAGTATTAATAATCGGCGTTTCTCTACTCTTGTTTTCGTAAGTATTACTACTAGGCTGGAACATACGTGACAGTGTATCGGCAACTACGTTTTGGGTGCCTCTAATATGTTGTACTTTGAATTTAAAACAATTTAATCTTAATACCCATCTTCCGATACGACCTAACTGTTTTGGGTGATTTAGTAGCCAAGATAACGCTTGATTATCTGTTTCTAACAAAAACTCCTTATGTTCTAAAAATGGTTTGAACTTCTCAAAAGCGAAAACTATAGCTAAACATTCTAATTCGTATGCGGAATATTTCTTTTCTTGCTCAGTCAGGGTGCGAGAAGCGTAACTAATAGGTAACCTTGAGTTATCTACTTCCTGATATATTACTGCACCTAGTGCGACACTAGAACTGTCAGTCTGCACTACAAATGGTTTTGTAAAGTCGGCTAATTGTAGTACGGGGGGTGATATTATGCTTTCTTTTAATTTCTCAAATGCGGTTTGGTGTTGCTCATTCCATTCAAATTTAATTCCCTTCTTTCTTAAGGTATTTAGCGGTGCTGCAATTTCGGCTAGATGTGGGATGTACTTATGGAAATAATTTATCATTCCCAAAAATCGAGCTATTCCTTTCGCATCCCGCGGCGGTAAAAATTCTCTGATGGCACGGGTTCGCTCTGGGTCTATGCTTACCTTTCCGTTGGCTTTTACGATGTGACCTAAAAATGAGAATTGTGTCACAGCAAAATTTACTTTACTGGGATTTACGGTTAATCCAGCTTTCTCCAATCGGGTTAGTACTTCACGTAGATGTTCAAGATGTTGCTCAATTGACTCGCTGTAAATAACAATGTCATCTAGGTAGTGGTACACATATTTAAACTTTATGTCATGAAATAATTTTTCTAATAATCTGCTACATACAGAACTACCTTGGGATATACCAAAAGGTACCCTTGTAAATTGGTATAGGTTGAAAGGGACGGCAAAGGCGGTAAGACGTTTTGATTCTTCCGAAAGAGGTATCTGATGAAATGCCTGATTTAAATCCATAATGGTAAAGATTTTTGCTTTAGTAAAATAATGAAATGCACTGTGGATGTCGGGAAGTGGTATAGATTCAAATTCTATCCGTTTATTTAGTTGTCTGTAGTCCACCACTAATCTATGTTTGTCGTTACTTTTGGGCACTAAAAACGCAGGTGATGAATAAGATGACGTAGAGGGTTCGATGACTCCTTGTTCTAACAATTTATTAATTTGGTTCCTCATCACTTCCATTTTCGGTGGTGATAATTTGTATGGGGCTAAACGAATTACTTTGTTGTCGCTCAAATTTATTTTGTACTCTATCAGATCCGTCAGTCCTAACTTTGGGGTGAGGACGTTGGAGAATTGTTTTATTAAAGTCTGTATGTTCCGTCTATCTTTACTTCCTAGATGACTTAATTCAGGTTCGTGATGCTTTATATGTGTAGAAGTGGTGCTAGTACTTTCTCTATTATTTGCATTATCATGCAAGTTATATTTCCGTGAACGATCGAATCCAAAGTAAAATATCTTCTCGTGAATATCTAAAATTATTCCAGTTTTACTGATAAAATCAGCTCCCAATATTAATTCGGGTCCTAATTCGTCGCATACCAACATTGGAAAATACCACGTTAGATTTTTAATTTTTACTTTAAAAGTGATGATAAGCTTTATCATTAAGTTTTGCTTATTAGCTGTAGCGCATCTAATATTTACTGATTGACTGCGTTTAACTAAATTGTGTTTAAATAATTGATCGGCTAGCTCTTGACTAATTAAACTTCGCGTGGATCCGGAATCAATTAATCCGAGTGTGGATGTAACACCAATGTCAACTTGTATATACGGTAATTCACACCTATTGTAATCACATTTACTAATAGAGTTACATTTATCGATAAATTTCCTAACATAGGGGTCTAATTTTCTTTTGTTATTATTATTAGTATTTTGTTTTAACTTGTGGTCTCTCAGGGGTTTACCTGTTTTCACGATGCTGCGGAAGACACAGGGTTTCGGATCTCCCTGCCTTACATGTTTTTTGAATAATGAGTTTTCTGGTGATACTGTTTCCGTTTACAGTTTCTACTGAGGTGTCCAGGTTTTCCGCAGTTATAGCATATATATTCTTTACGCGGGGTCTCACTGGTTTCGTGTCTAGGTGGTGGCTCTTTGGACTTACCGTGGCCATGAACATAGGTTGGTCGCCGAAATGGGCGTCGTTCTCGTAGACTTCTTGTATCTAAGGATAGGGCTTGCGTTTCCTTTCTATGTGGTGTTGTGGATACCGGTGCATGTCGATGCTGATCTGCATACCACACATTTGAAGAGTGCACACTACATTGTTCAAGGTCAGCGAAAGTAAGGGGTCTACTTATTAGAGCTAAACGGGAGCGTTCTTCAGGAGATAAGCCTACCAATATAGTATCGACCAATTGTTTTTCAGTCCAGTCGACTTGCAGTAGACGTGAAGAATCTCTGATGTCTGCGATATAGTGGGCCAGTCTTTCTTGAGCTCTTTGTACTCGAAGTACAGTATTTCTTTTTATCTCCTCATATATTCCAGTGGGAATAAAATATTTGATTATATTTGTATGAAGTTCTTCTACCGGAAGATTCGAGTTTAATGATTCGAGCACACGATCTCGTAAAGGTGGTTTACATTTGGGTAAGATGACCTGCAGTATTTGCCAATCGCTCAATTGTTGTAAATCTTTTATTTGCAGTAGATATCTGATAAAAGTCAATAGAGTCTTGATGCTTAAGCCATCGGTGTAAGGAATATCATTAATTATTTTCTCTACTGGGTGGGAAATCTTTCCATAGAGGTCTACATTAAAACATACGTTAGGTGTACTTTTCGAAGGATTGGGGTTGGCATTAGGATTTGTAATCGCATATTTACTAGTGCGAGTATGCTGAACATTTGGCGGTGGGGGTTCTGACATAGTGTGGGTATTTAATTCTCTACTAGGTAATTGTTCATGACTCTGTGGTATCTTTGATACGGTGGGTGATTCGGGGTTCGAGGTGGAGGGAGGGTGTTCTAAAGTAGGGGATTGAACTGGGGAGATATATAATTTTTGTAAGTAATGCTCAATTTCCTCCATTCTCGATGAGTCTGATTTTCGTCGTAAGTCGTTGATAATTATAGGTAATTGGCTTAATGCCTCCTCCGCAAATTTCTGCACATCGGGGGGGGATTATGGTGACGTCGGGCCAGCTTAATAAATTATTTAACCGGCGGGTTAAATGTTCTATACGTTGCGTAACGCGCAAAAATTCCGTAGGTGATTTCTTGTCCTCAAGGTTCTGAGATAATACTATCAATTCCCTATATTTCGCATAACAGGTTTCTCGTTCTCCGTCATAATCGAGTTCACGCAATTTATCTAACTGCGAGGGTGTATCTAATCCGGTTTGGCGTAATGATTTTCGTAACTCCGACACGGTTACATTTACGTGTTTTAGGCCTCGTAAAAGTGCCTCGTAGCATAGCTCATCTTTTAATAACAGATCAGGATTAAATTCAGCCATTTTAGTAACGTGAGCGGCTATAACTAATTATTCTACTATTTGCATTAATTGTGAAACTATACAACGCTTCCTTCTTTTTTTTACACAAAAATATAAAACTTTAAATCATTAAATCATTAAAACATTAAATCAATCGTGTTCTTACTCCTTTTTCTTTTTTTTTTTACAAATAAACACATAAAATGTTATGACAACCTTTATCGTTTTACTTTGAGAGAGAGAGAGAAATTTCACACATGCATGAATATGCGTACGACAAAAGATTCCCCCTTCGGTTACTAACACATGAACAGACACGCTTCTTATAACAATAGACCACACAAGGAGGGTGACTTATTTTCAACTCAACAAAACAATGACAATTTTAAACAAACGGCAGCAGGAAACTACCCGTCCGAGTTTGTCGAGAATGTGGCACGTTTATGAATGGGACTTTTAACAAGTACCGACATGGTTTGTTTACATTGGATTATATGCTAATATTACGTTACACATATTATATTTACTAATAAAGTTATTTATACTATATTACTATAATATTAATTATTATTGTTATCTTATTTCAAACTCTGACACATATTGAAATACATGAGTGTATAGATCAACAGCTTTTGTGCGTGGGATATCGGGACGCAATTACTTCTATCTTTTCTCTTACGCAAAATTAGCAAATTCGCAAAATAGCAGCAGATTAGCAAAAATAGCAGCACAACAACACAACAGCACAACAGCAGAGTGGCGCAAATTATAACCTCTTCTCTTGAGTTATAACTTAGGGAACCAGTGATAATTGGATGTGCCAATTATACCGGCTGCCTTCGTTGTGAAGCACTGAAAATAATCACAACAAATAAACAATTTATATAGCAGGATATTAGGAAGGGGAGACTGTTGATTTATGCACTCATTTTACTCGGTACTTAGATGACATCTCTTTATTACATTTGGTGATTAAGTTCTCTATTGAAAGTTCTCAAACAATATAGTTTACTATATGATTAAATATATAAATTACTACTTTACAAAGGGGCCTCAAAATATGATGTACATCTTATTGATTAATTCCACGGATCCGGGATTAAATATATTAAATGAATTATGGTCACCTTGCCATGTACAATATTGAAACTCTAACCATTTGAAGAATGGTTTTTTACTAATCTTCTAAAACAACAAAACTTTTAGTTTAAACTTTACCTTTTTGCTATAACTAGCGTTATTAGATTTTATACTACATGTTACCTAAAATGTCAGGTTTCTAAAGTCTTTAATATTATTACATTTAAACATAAGTTTTAAAGTCTTTAATATGATAATTGAAATTGTCTTTTTGGGTTTATAATTTTGTAACTCTTAACCATGGAAGACAAGCCTCCATGTCACCTGTATTTTTCCTGAAGTTGCTGCAGAATTAGTTCTTCGGTCCTCCTGATGTCTCTTGAAGTTCAGTCGTTACCTTATCATACTGTGATGGTGAAGTTCTTGAAGTATGTGAAATCTTTCCTGGTGTGGTACATTCATCTCCGGCGACTGTAGTTACTCTTAATAATTCTTGTAGTTAGAATACATAGATAGAAAGTTTGTTTCACTGTTACACACTTCACATGATGATAGATTAGTTTACTATCACCTTCTTGGTTGTAATACTGTATTATTTACATAGTCCGTTATTTTATAATATAGAGAGATGTCATCACCACACAAATTTACTCATTTAAATAGTCATAGTATCAACCCTTTCACATTTTTATTTATATACGTAGCGAAACAACGCTTTACGCTGCTTACGGCGTGAGCGCTCCATTACAAGTCTAAGAAAATAGTTAAACGGAGCGTAGTAATCTCAAGACAATTACTAGGCAACATAAAAGTAGTTCCGTTTTTCTAATTTTAATTAAAGGACTACGGTTGATTAAATAATTAAATCGTGATATTCTTAGTTGCAGAAGTTATCAAAGTACGTAACAATGGTCTTAATTAATTATTTAAATAATAACAAATTTACAATAATACTTAGTTTATTTAGGGGTCAGAAAACAAGTTACTTCTGGTCAGTTCTTGTTTATACAGGATAAATTAATAAGCTTTACCCTTTCTGTACAATTCCATTCCCTTTTAATTTTATTATTAGACTTATATTAAATATTATTATTATTATTAAATGATTGCCATAAGATTTAGTTTACAATGTGAGATTTTATTAAGAATTTAAAATTTCTCCGATTATATATTATCAACTTAATTAATTAACATATTTTTATTAATGAAATCGTCACACTAGGTCCATTCTTACTGGTCTGTATTAATGGAGGCGGGTTTTCTTCGTCACTGGTCGATTTGTGTCCGTACGTTACACACAACACGCGCGCGCGTCACGCAGGGTTGCACAGCTACAAACTGCTGTATATTGTATTTCCGATTTATTAGATTACACTAATATTGACATTGACTTAATTAAATTAATATCGATATTTTTTAATTAAATTACAGCAATAAAGAATACAAATTTAATTAAAATCATGAAATACAATAGATGTTATTGCCATAGACTGTACAAATTTTTTGAATAATTTGCTTGCGACCAGTGATCGTTTTTAACGGTTTTCCTTACGTTATAATATATTTTTAACTTTGTCAATGTGCGAATAAGAAATGTTTTCAGTTCTTAAAAATAAAGTAATAATATTATTATTAATAATAATAATAGTAATAATAATAATAATAATAATAATTTCTGTAAATGTATATAATAAAATATTTTTAATTTACTAAAAATGAAAATTTTTCTTATACTGATACCTCTCCCATCCTATTAAATTTTAAATATACAGTTAAAAATAATAATAATAATAATGGATAAACAAAAAATAATGGATATAAGCCAAAGAAGTTTCACTTCTTCCGCGTGTACGCACTTACTGATACACGCACCCAAACTGAAATGTAAGTTTTACATTCAATATTATCCAGAAACCTTGTGAATACTGCATCAATTGTCGTATTCGATTTTGTCGTAGATATTTTTTTATCATTTTGTACAGACAGGTTTAAATTATCTTTTAAAAATTCAACCAGTTTTATAGATTTGTCTAATGCAAAATTGACATTGAAATCTCCACTTAAAATCATAGGTATTTTATGATAATCTTTACGAAGTATGGCGGCACCTTGTGATGTATACGATAATAATGAACGATGGAGAAAATCAATAATATCATCTAATGTTTTATTAGGAGAAATATACACTGCTACAATCACAACTTTTTGCCCATTTTCCATTTTACATTCAGCCATACACAAATCGCCAACTGTAGATGCCATTGAACCATAGACATCAGATTGAGTAACGGAAAAATTCATGGATGGAGTTATAATGTTAATAATATCGTAAGAATTTTGAAATATCCCGACACCTCCCGCTCTAATATTTGGTCGTTTATATTTCACAATGCAGTTGAAATTAAGAACAGATACGTCATCTTCATTGGCTAGCCAAGTTTCTGATAAAACTATGACATTTGAATTTTTCACAACTATATCTTTTAGATCAACAGTAAGACTTTGGCAATTAAAAGTGAATATTGATAAACCTTTTCTGTTATTGATGAAATTAACTAAATTTTCATTTATAGTTTCTAGTTTGTTTAGTGAAAGTCGTTTAAATTCCTCTTGCAAATCAATTGTTGATGATGATCGTCTTCGGCCATGGTAGAATATCTTCTCGTTGTTCTGTGTCGTAATATGTAATCCTTCAATACTCGTCACACGTGATAAAGCGACGTATAATAATGACTGAGAATGACGTCGATCGTATTCATAAACAATGTTTAACATATATGTCATTAAGTTATGTAGGACTAGGTAGATTATTTTTTACATATCGTTTACTTAAAATATTCGTAACAATAATTATATATAACTGTACATTTCCTCATTTTGGTATACTACTAAACACATATACACACATATGCATGCATATAACGCATAACTCATAACGCGTAACGCGTAACGAACATTTTTCCTACCGTGCCCAAAGAAGTTTCATGCATATAACGCATAACGCGTAACGAAAATTTTTCCTACCGTGCCAAAAGAAGTTTCACTTCAATAATAATAATAATAATATTTAAATGGGAAAGCAAATTTTCTTATGTCCACGTGAACATAAACGTGTAATATATTAATTTTAACAATTAAGGGGGTTAACTACTGGATATTTTGAAACATGTTTACAATGGAATATTCGGTTTATTTTCAGCGCTTTTCAACTAATATATTACCGAAGTAAAGTCTATTTAATAAAGTCTCTTTAATACTTTATAAAAAAACTTCCAATCATCTAACTGGTTAGCAGATGTAGTCAGATGGGAGGTCCGAGGGGTTCAGACTGAAAAATTGAAAAATACCGAAAATTAT
Source organism: Magicicada septendecula (assembly GCA_034769895.1). Lineage (NCBI taxonomy): Eukaryota > Metazoa > Arthropoda > Insecta > Hemiptera > Cicadidae > Magicicada > Magicicada septendecula. The sequence continues at coordinate 312,040,217 of CM068376.1, forward strand.
TATAACACCCCTTATGGTTAAACAGTCAGTATTGTTCATAGAAAGATGAGATTCAGGATAATTACCCTTAACATTATGCATAATTTTTATGTTATTTCATGGTAGGCCTACTAGGTGCCGTTAAGAAAACTTTTTTTTTTCAAAAAGTACAAAATTTAGAAACATGAGATCATTTTACTTTTTGATTTTAAATGAAAAATAATAATGATTAAACATTGCGACAGTTCTATCAGACTTTTCTATTAGGAATTATGTCGTAGATTATAGGAACTAATTAATTCAAATTCAAATTTTAATATTCATATTTGTTTATTTAAATCTGGAGAAAATATATAACGACTGCTAATGTTTCTTTTATTCTATCTGTTCCTTCAATTCCAAGGTTCCGGGATGTCCTAAAATCCGACTTTGGGGTCCTCATGTCTCTTGTTCAGAGGGAAAATCTGGACTCCACCCATCTCTCTGGCAGGAAACGCACCGGAAGGGTATTCTCATCTTTTATTTCGCGTCTGCAATCCAATCTGGAACCCTAACCCCAAAAGAACAAAATGTTGGTTACGTATCTACCAAACCTCTGACTACATTCTATATGAGCATCATCCATTGGCGGAAAATTTCCAGTAATATTCTCACAAATTGCCTCAACTATTCCAATCTCTAGTTTCAATTTGACTGGAACTAAAACAAACATTGTTTAATTGATCACTAACTCCGTATTACACTGAGCAGCTGCCGAATTTTTAGTTCTGGTTCCCACGGTAATGTTTGGTAGAGACGTAAAATTCTTCTTTACTGCTTCTTCAGAAAGAGTTTTTATTTCATGCTACTTGTTATTTCGTAATAACAAAATACGCTTAACGCAACAATTAACAATAAAAAAACCCTATATTGGGTACTTACCCTGTTATTCAGGGTACTTACAATTTAATATTCTTAGTGACTACCCTTTCTATCCTTTTTTAAATTTTATTAGTAACTACGCATCTTGTGTTTTGAAACAAACAATTGTTTGGAAAAGACAAATTGTAACAATATTTATAAAAAATATCCAGATATTCTTGAATCTTGAAATTGTGAGGTCAGGTTATATAAATCGTGAGTGCGACATTTCAATTAAAATCGTTTTTCGTAGTAAAACTCGACCAACGTACATAAAACATATACGTTTTTTATTCAGAAAATTATATAGAATTACATGTCCGTAAGAAAAAATGTACTTTTTCGTGTCGTAGGTCATTTTCAGGAGGCACTCCCCTTGAAGGTTAACAGAGCTTGATAGTCACTAAAACACGTATTGATTACTACTTTACTTGAACATTTTAGTTCGGCGTATTAACAAAACTGATTTCATAAGTTTCCTTAAATTCTTCGCAACAGGGTTTAAAGTGAGATTCAACCAGAAAGGCCGGCGGGGTCTTTTACACCCACGTATCGGTAAAACAACCTTGGTGCTTTCTATCATATACTAACTAATACGGGCTAAAAAACTTAACCCCAATGAGATTTGCTTACAACCCAAGAAATATTGAGACTTTTCTCTTTAAATTTTTTAAATTATTTTCTTTTTCAATAATTTTATTTTTTTCCTTTTCTTAATTTTTCTTCGTCTGAAATACAGACGTACTCTTATCTACGAACTGCTGCTGAATGTAGCTAACAGACATTCAATTAATTTATATTGTTTATAACTATTTTCCTAATTGTAAAGAGAACATAAAATTCCTATGTTTTGTTTAGGTTTGTCATTCTATGCACACATTAAAACAAGAAATGCATTTAACATAGACCTCAAATTCGAGTAATATTTGCATTCCTTTTCTCTTCATTCACATTTATTTTTATTTCACAATTTTCTAACGTCAGTACAAAAGTCGGATCAGTTTGGAGCTGGAGACGAAATATTGATTTTCTTCCTTTGCTATTCCGCTTAATCTCTCTGGCTGTTACTGCTCTTGAATATTTGTATCACTATCTACGCAACAGGATTACTTTAGATCATCGCAATATGTTATACCTGTTCTCTATTAGTTTTTTAAAAAGAAATATTAGTTTTAAATTTAAAATCACAAAGGTTAGGCAGTAAGTTACATCCCGGGCATAAAACACAATACATGAATTCGTATACATAATAAATATTTTTAACATTCGAATCTGTGCCATACTTTTTTAAATATTTTATTATATTAAACATTTATATATTTAATGTTTTTTTAGATAATTTATAAAGTATTAAACGTACGATTTATAATGAAACTACTTCAATTAATAACATACAATTTAAATATAGTTTTAAAGAATACAATCAATTAGTAACAAACGAAAAGGTTATTGTAAAGGTACAATCGTGTTATTTTATGGTGGCCGGCAATCTTGGCGACAGCAGAATGCGCAGTCGTGTTTTTAGTCAGTACAAACAGAATCACATATAATCTCCTCAATTATGACAGGCTTTCGCCAGGATTGAATCGGCCACCATCGAGTAACATGACTGCAAAAGATGTAAAATATAAACAAGCGCCGTCTAGCGGTCTTCTGAGCTACTAGTATCAATTATAATCATGCAACAAATCTTAACGGTTGTCACTGTGCATGTTCTTATGCATTATATATACTTGATGTCACTCTGTGTCATTTTTTTGGATAAATAAATTCATAAAAAATTCGTATAAAAAATAATCAGTTCAATGGTGAAGTGTCCTGTATTTATTTAGTAATTAGTTAAGTGTTACCTTTCGAGTTGTTCTTGCCTGTTTCATTTGTCAGAGCTATTTGGCGATTTGAGTATGAGAGTAGTAACTACTTTGTGACTCGACTCCTCGAGAATCAAGTAAAAATGACGCTATATTATACTTCACCTTACTTCAGTCCTGTCCTACTTTGATTTTCTTCATACCCTCCTGGCATATACCTTTACATATTTATTTAATAGATTGTTATGACTTCTCACGGATCGTCGTGTTGTACACTGAAAACAGAATAACTGACACCAATGAAATCACTAATTACAACTTTAATTAGAAACAAACAGCGGTTAGAAATCAACAAAGACTAGAATAATTCAAGTTAAATGTGTCCAACGCACAACAATAAATGCCACCTTATTACACTTTTGGACTAATTAACAAAATAATGACTTTCCACTAAATCGCGACAATTACTTTTATTTGCACTCTAAAATCGTCGGGTATAACTGAACTGGGCCGCTTTGAAATCCAGTATTTATAACACGGCCGCCTTCCATTGTAATGACCGGGGGTAGAGTAGGCGAGTAACGATGACCTAGAGCGTTACGCAACTCGGTCGCAGAATGATCTCCAAACGACTAGAACGGCTTCGCGAACTAGAAGAGTCACTTAAGCACTTCTGTTATCTTTCAGCTCTGCGTAGCAATATTACACATATGAAATTAATTATTTGCTTATTTAAAATATTTAATGTCTTGATTATATCTTATTGATGTTCAATCTTATACTGTACTTGCATCCTTTTATATTTTAAACCGAAAAATAATTTAATTTGTACTTCTTTTTAGCATTACACCTGGTACTGGTTCTCGTCTGAAAATATTTTACATGTTGAAAATGTATTATAATTTAATGTTACTGCTTAATATCTAGGTTTCAGAATTGTTTGGCTATTTGCAACGGTTTCTCCCAGAACGTTTGACATTTAGCCAATATTAGTAATAAATTATTTTACATATTTCGTTTTAATAAAATGTCCGTTACATACTACTGTTGTACTATTTCAAAACATCCAAATATTTAAAATATTGATTACTTTCACTTACTCATAATTTTTCAGCAGCTACAGTCACATGTATTAAGCACCGTACTCGTCGTGTCCCATGCTGGTGAAGTATCTGTGTGTTAGTGACTTCTTGCTGTTGATGTGGAATTTTGATTCCACTGGGATCGGTTTTGTGAGTGCTTCCGATGTTTAAAGTTTTAAGAATTTATGCCGCGTTTTGTAATAATTTGTATTCATGTAGGTATTCATTCTGTATTTATATTTGTATCAACATCAAAATATTCACCAAACCCTATCGCAATACAGTGATGAAAGTGAAAGAATTCCATCGAAAAAACAACCAAAATCCAACAGCACAGCGGTAGGGGGAGGTAGGGAGACAGTCCATCAAAGACTCAGAAGCCCGAAGTAGCCAGAAGATGGCACACGGTCTTGTGTCTAAACAACACTCTTAGACGAAAAGTTGTTATCTCATACACTACAAAGCAAATTAGGAGTAACATGTGGTGTGTGTGTGTGTGTGTGTGTGTGTGTGTGTGTGTGTGTGTGTGTGTGTGTGTGTGTGTGTGCGTGTGTGTGTGTGTGTGTGTGTGTGTGTGTGTGTGTGTGTGTGTGTGTGTGTGTGTGTGTGTGTGTGTGTGTGTGTGCTGGTTTCAATTTCTTGCCCTCTTGTTGTTTTGGGCGACAACCCGAACGTAACATGAAACATTTCACCCGGGTAAATGTCAAAAGAATATATATATATTCGCGCGCGCGCGTCTGTGTGTCTGTGTGATACCTGAATCACTGCCAAGTGACAATATTAATACCTCCACTATACTGGTTTACATTTACTTTAGATAAACCGCAGATTTATAGTTAAAACGTACAATGAACAAAATAAATATCTTTCAGTAAAAAGAAACTGTATGTCCACAAAAGCTGCTTGAATCACAATTGTTGTTTACGATTGCATTGTGTAAAAAAATAACTAATGAATATAGCACACTTGAAAGACTGGACAATTTAGAGATTTTTGTTATTAAAAAAAAACACACAACAAAATTTATGCATTGAACTTGTGTTAAAGTAAATTAGAAAAAACAGGAACACAATAGATCTGGTTGTCAACCGGACATACGTTACAGAATAGGGCAAGTTAAGGGTCGAGGTGACCAGCAAAGAACAAATCATGAGTCGACCTTGATTACATAAACGACACTCGGAATTCGGTGTCGTATGTAATGCGGCTAAGTTGAGGTAATTTCCTTAAAAGAAAAAAGAAAAAAAAGATCAGAAAGCGACGTCTGGACGTACAGCTAAGAGCGTGGTATTCATTTACACGAAGCTTTGCGGACAAGTTTCTTTTATTTTACGATTTATTAGATGTACTTGTTAAGGAGAGGATTGCGGCATAAAAAGTGCTGTTTATTCCGGATTTGTCAATTGTCTGCGAAGCGCTTTTGTATGGTTCTCTACTGGCTTTTGTTTATAATTTTTTATGACACACATAAACACACAGACACACACACACATCTACTCCCTATAAATAATTCGGCATCTTCATTGCCCTTGGAATGTGTGGAGGGAACCCTCTTTGATATTTTCGGGGGAGGACTAAAGTTCTTTAATTACTCTGCGGAGTACTAGTCCGGAGTTTAGCCCACAAACACAAGTGAAAGCAATAGTTATAGTTAGTTATCTAAGTTCCTATCTCTGTTTCGGTATTGGAATGAATACTATCTCTTTCACTCTGTGCAAATTTCGATCATCTCTTGGCTGGAATCCCTACTCCGGTATTGTGATTTCCTTTGCAACTGCCCCATCCCAATCTTTCCTAGTTCTAATCTGCCATGCGTTCTTGACTGCTACGTTCTTGATTACTCTCTTCAAGTATCCTGTTCAACTTGGGCGTTCTCCTTCAGCGTATTATAAAACTTGTTTTTGTTTTGAGCCTCTTTAAATTGTACGTATCTCCGTTTTCACTCCTCGTGGCCATCCCAGTTTCTACGGCACTGTTGTGCCCGGCTGATTCCCGTACACCTCGCGCTCTATGGCAGTAAACTGATTCAACGCATCAGGAAATAGATGAAATGAAAAAGCAGTGTTGCCAGGTCAATCAAACCGCTTTTCCCCACATAGTTACACAAAACATTCCCACTGCTGCAAATATGTGTGCTTCAAGCAACGCGTAATATTTTAAAGAATGCGAGCATATTATAAATTTTTGAATACTGGTGAAAGAATTAAGTAGCAATTAAAAATAATTTTATTCTTGAAAAAAAAAAAACTGTTTGTAGTTTGCACACCTGATGACAAAATGTTTGTTGTTCCGCTGCCAGAGAACAACATCAAACAAGATTTAGTGATTACACAGTCAACTTAACTAAAACAATAATTTTTTTAATTTTCTTAAAAAGTTGAATTATTATACCGCGCATATAGCATTTTACTTTCAAACAAATATTGCGTAAATCATATTGTTACTTTGAAAAAACTTATTTTTACATATTGTTCGTATATGTAAGTGTACTGAAAATAATACGACGTGTGGTATGATTCTATTCACGTTAATTGCAAATATCAGTTTCTTATAATAAAATACATACAAACACTAATATACCCTCGTCTCATTTAATTATCCGTTCACTCTTATTTGAATCTTAATTCTTTGTAGGAAAATCTCTCTTACTCTAAATACATACGAGCAGCCTTTTACACGTTGAATCAGTTCGCTCGGTACTCGGCACTGAAGTTCTCACTTCTGGGGTGTGTCCCACGAAATAACCATTTTTTTGTTGTATTCGTAACAAACAATTTATGTGACTTTTTTACCAAAATTTGGCACGTTTTCTAGAGTTAATACCGGACACGTACTAACTTTTGTAAAGTTGTTTTCAAATAAATTTTGCGTTGTATTATACACAGTCGGTGCCTTCAAACAGATAGGCTATGTCTTTATAATCCGGAGTGGAGAAAGTCCCGCCTCTTTGAAGGCTTTCCTGTATAGCAGTGGTTCCCAAAGTGGGGACCTACACTTTAAAGAAAAATTAGAATATACCGTAATTTTCTCTGATTTTTGTGCTCTAAAATCTAAATTTTAGAATCTTAAAACAATTACTAGAAGATTCCAGTATTTTTGTTTTGGGTCCAAACTAATTGTAATTTTAAAAGTAATTCCAAACTAGTGGCTTTAATCATGTCTTTAAATCACGTGTAGCAGATCTGGTTGTCAGCCGAACTGACTAGACCTCTCTCTTACACTACAAAAAGAGGATTCATTGGCAGAACTTTCAACTTACAGTTCACTAAAATTACAGTTTTCGCAATTACAACTAGCTGATTTCTGGTTATATGTAATGACTGACCATCCTGAACTCGCAAAAAAAAGCTTTGAAGCGTTTAACTGTGTTTCCCTCTACTTACTGTGTGAAACCGCATTCTCCCTACTCACGTACTTGAAGTCAGAGTTAAGAAATAAACTTGATGTCGACAGTTACTTAATATTGAAATTATAAGAACCTAAACCCAATATTGCAGAGCTAATTGTTTAAAAGCAGCTTAATTGTTCACATTAAATTATGTTTGATATAATTAATATTACAATTTTGCAAGTTAAGTGGATTTTGATTTTAATACAATTTTAATTAATATATTTTGTATCTTATTTACTGTTTGTTTTACTTCAGAACTCATACGGGGTCCCTGAATTTTTTAATTATTGGGGGGGTCCGCGGACTAAAAAGTTTGGGAACCACTGCTCTATAGTCATTATAGCTTTTATATAGGGAATATGTTTTGCAGAGCGCCTTCGACCCTTCAAACCCGCTGCAGCATTGGTCTCATGAAAATAAAAACACCGTGTTACAAAAGAGGGCTAGCTTACGTTTGTTATTAATAAACGAGTCGCGACTAAGTTGGAAAAACGTGTAAATTCCGTGAGTGTGTTTGTCACAGCGTACGAAGAACGTCTACCGCGAATACTCGATTGTCCTTCGTGCATTGTTCAAAGGTCGTTTTTATACAATAGACCCTCTACTTTAACTAGTTCACCTTAACAGACTTCCGAGTTAACGAACAGAAAATTTGTTTCTTATTGCCGACTACTAATGTGGCAATTTAATTGCACCTAATGGCGTGTTCTACACAAGCTTGCGGTTTATCATAATGAAGAGAAAACTATCCGTATAATTTAACCTTTAGATCTCATGCTGAGAAGCATAATGTAGGAAAAGACGTGTTGATCCGTATACGCCGTTGTTCTCAGAATTATAAATGTCACCCTTGAAACGGTGTACAGAGTATACAGTTTTAAAACATTTAACATGAAAAGTGCAAACATACTAAGGAGACAAGGGCTAGGAAATGCATTCGTTTTTTCTGTTTCCGATTAAAATTTTAGAATTTAGCACCTATAACATTCAAATCAATTACCTAACTATTTTCAATCGTCAGATAGTATTGGGTTTTAAAGGAAACTGCCCGATTAAGTATTGGACCCGAATGTAGTTGAGTATTTATTACAGTAAGTAATGGAAGTAGTGGAATAAGGATAAACCTAAATGAAATGGAAGTAGAAGAGAACGCAGGGGGAGATAGATAGATAGATAAATAGACAGACAGAGACAGAGACATATACAGAGAGAGAGAGAGAGAGAGAGAGAGAGAGAGAGAGAGAGAGAGAGAGAGACAGACAGACAGACAGACAGACAGATAGAGAGACAGATAGACAGGCAGACAGAGGTTGGTTAAATCCGAAAAGCAAGGGGAACGCAAATATTCTAAGCCAGTTTTTTGTGCCTGAAGTGCGCGCTCACATAATTTTGCATTAGTGTACACACACACACACACACACACACACACACACACACACACACACACACACACACACACACACACACACGCCACACATATTATATTTATATCTTCTCACAATTATTCTTGTGTAATTAATATTACTAATAATAAATATACTTGTTTTTTACAAGTGTATATGTATAAATTCACATTGTTTCGACAGTATTAACTGTTATCATCAGAATATAAAAAATTAATGAAATTTTGAAGCCTCTTAACACTTAATCACAATTCGTTTCAAAATTGTATATTGTACACAATCCACATTATTCACAGTATAAAAATACAAATAAATAATATATTCTTATACAAATAAATAATATATTCTTATACAAATAATGATTTTATACAGTGTACATAATATTTTATATAGAAAGAGAGAGAGAGAGAGAGCACGACAAATGTATTTGCTTTTTAAATTATGTGAATTAAAAATTGTATGAGATTTAATTATACAACATCATTTAACACGAAAGAAATACACAGTAGCAACCCAACGAACGACTGCAATCACCCGTCGCCACTGGTGTGATAATAAGAGAGGGAAGTTGGAGCGGAAAGGCTAAAGAGTAAAGGAAAAGAAGAAGAAACCAAAAATTTGTGTGTAAATTGCTCAATCACTGCGATCGCTTTCTAACTCCTTCGCGGACTGCTCACCACAACTGCCAGTTTTTCCTGCGAAGAATCTAGAAACTAGCAATAAAGGTAAAATTTGTGTTTCAAAGAGTAAGTATCTGGTTCCGGGCGGCCGAACTTAGTTCCGTATTGTATCGGCTGATGTTGAAGAAGAAATAAGGCCGATTATTATTAAATGTTAGGCAAAGAGTTTAAGTAAACGTGCCGAAACGTGTACGTTTTGTTAACTCCCGACTGATTCGCTGAAAAAGTATGTGAAACTTGTGAAAATATGTATTTTAGCTTCAACTTGTATCTTGAATAATACGTACGTACGCCTATATATAAACAAAAAATACATACAAGCTATATCAGACGGTCGCGTGCGCCTCCGTTTTCAACCTTATAGATTTTGTTGTCTGTTCGTACAATATTACTGTTAGTGCGTGCTCGCGTGCGTGTGTGGGACAACAGCGTGTTTTACATCAGCAAAATTTCTAATATTATATACTGTTTTACTTAAATGGACAGGCATAATTATAATATTCCGGAAACATTATTATTACAATATGAAAATTTAATATACAGCTGATATAATAATTGCCTAATTATAATTATAAATGCATCTATAATGCAATGTGTATTGAAATTATTACAGACAGTAATACATGTCTAAAATATACAGACATGGTATAACATAATTTAGACACGGATTGCTATCTGTAATACTAATTCCAATATACCTACATTCGATTATAACGTCATCTGAAATTATTTATAATTATAATTAAGTGATTATTGTATTACCCAGTATATTAAATTGTAATACATTGTCATCTGTAATACTAATTCCAATATACATTCGATTATAACGTCATCTGTAATTATTTATAATTATAATTAAGTGATTATTGTATTACCAGTATATTAAATTGTAATACATTGCCATCTGTAATACTAATTCCAATATACATTTCATTATAACGTCATCTGTAATTATTTATAATTATAATTAAGTGATTATTGTATTACAAGTATATTAAATTGTAATACACTGCTATCTCTAATACTAATTCCAATATACATTAGATTATAACGTCATCTATAATTATTTATAATTACAATTAAGTGATTATTGTATTACCAGTATATTAAATTGTAATACTGTATTAATAACGTTTTCGGAATGTTATAATTATTTGTGCCCATTTAAGTAAAACAGTACATAATAATACAAATTATTTTGCTGATGTAAAACGCACTATCTAACCCACACACGCGCGCGCGCGCACTTATGATAATATTCTACGAATAGACAACGAAATCTATAAGGTTGATAACGGTGGTGTCTAAACTGTTGAAAAAATGCATTTTGTATTGTCTGGGAAATCAAGGCAAAGGACATATTACATACACATTACGGAGAGGCAACTGTCCCATAATTCATCTCAACCACGTCGAAATACCGCAACAAACAGTAATCTTATACCTAAGCTTTCATTTAGATGTTAAACTGGCCCGTAAACACCATATGAAACAGAAAATAAAACAACTAGATTTAAGATTTTCAGAAATTAACTGGCCGATAGGCGGTAAATCTAATCCATATTTAGACATCAAACTTCTCTATAATGTCCTCGAATCCGCACGGACTTACGGAATCGAGCTTTCGGGCTGCGCCACCAAATCTAACATAGCAATCATACAGCGATGCCAATCAAAGATCTTAACGAGCTATCGCGGATGCCCTGTGGTATGTGTCCAACCACACTCTGCACCAAGACTTCCATATTCCACACTTCCGTGAATTCATCCATGAACGTGGTAATAGACACCAAATAAGTTCATGATTTTGCGACCACAGTGACTCGCTGATCATGCCACTTCGACAGCCTGCAATCGACAGAAGATTGAGAAGGCTTTGGCCATCCGACGGACCACGAAGTGACATCGCTGGATGGAACACCTCTTCACGCCGTCTAGTTGTACGTCTCTTATGTGTGTACAATGATCACCAGACGAGCTTAAAGAATGTATTTTCACGATTGCTAATAAATAAATAAAATTTTGTGTTATCAACCGCGAAAAATTTACGACGCAAAAAATAATGTAAAATAACATGGCACTTTAGATGCAGATACTTTATCGGACAAAGTAGGCCTATTCAACGCTTATGGTTTCGTTTAATTTATGGCTATGCTTAGTCGGTGTTGTGTTAATTTGAGACGCGTATCGAAAAGAGTAGCAGAAAATAAAAATCCTCGTGCGTGTCTATTAATCGAAGTTTTCGTAAGTAAAAAAATGTGCGTTTCGTTGTTTGGCGACTGGTCGAAAGCCGCAAAAAGACAAAGACACAACTATGACGCAGACAAAAGTAATATTTTATGCTCTAATAAATGTGTTCCAAGGCACGATAGCTAATATTTTACATTTTAATATTGGATCGAAAAACTCTAATTAGAATAAAATCTAAGACAGTGTGTATAAATCAAGCGCCCGTGGGGACCGGGCCAGTCAAGGTTCGCACCGATTTCGCACGTGTGTGAAAATCGGGAGAATTCGGTGCGTTCTAGCGCGCCGCCGACACAGTAGAACGCCTTGGGTCGACCTTCAAAAATTTCTACAAGAATTTCAAGTACTTTTATCGCACAAAGTTTTCGGTTGATTTATAACGTTATTTGTAATGGATTTATGATTGCGAGCGCGCGTGTGCACGTGCATTAGTGTGTGTAAGTCTATGCGGGGTAAATAACATTGGTTGCTGCATGTAGCGCGTTACGCAGGCACATTGTGTACAAAAACTGTGTGTTTTTTCTTCTACCGGTTTCCTTTACGTCGCAGTTATAATTGCCGGTCACCTAAAATTCGTTTCGGGATCTAATATATTAGATTTCTCTTTAAGAACGTATTCATTAAATGTGCCTGGTCTGTATTTAAAAAATGTTTTTGACTGATTGATGTTGACACTAAAACTCCGGTTGAAAACATTTTAACACATTAAGTTTTTTTATCCTCTCTACTAGTCCGTGTTATTGTTTTAAGTCGAACGTTGGCTGCACTACGACTACGCTAAAATATCTTAATCCGGTTAAAAAACTTGTTACATCGTTTCGTAAAGATAAGTTTGCAATAAAACAGCTTGTCCTTACTATAAAAATCTGAAATTACACAATTTTAAATTTCATATTTTTTTTACGCTTATTTATGCAATCTGTTGTACATAACAGTAAGCATAATTGTTCACAGAATACATGAAGACAACTAGTCCATTGACTAGTTCTCTGTAAGAGTATTTGAAAGTAACATATTATGTACAATATATGCCTATTTATAGTGTTAGAGTCTAGGTAAGTCCAGAGGAAATATTCACTTTAAACGTCTTGTCTGTAGGCTGTTGTCCAGTAGATTTATGGCTAAAGGATTCGTGTGCTCTTCAAGCCGTTTCACATATCTTTCGCTGAACATCGCAATGGTTTCACTGACTGAGGGCAGGTCCAGGTCTCTATAGATGTCTTTGTTGCTGATGAACCACGGTGCTTTGGTTATGGCACGCAACACCTTGGTCTGAAACCTTTCCAATATGGCGATATTGGATTTAGATGCAGTGCCCCAAAGCTGTAGCCGTATGTCCACACAGACTTGAAGACAGTGTTGTACACCAACAGCTTGTTTCGCATTGTCAGTAATGATTTTCTGCCCAGGAGCCAATAATGCTCGCGAAACTTGGTGTCCAGTTGTTTTCTCTTCATCCAAATGTGGTTGAGCCAAGTGAGTTTTTTGTCTAGGTGGACGTCCAAGTATTTTACAGAATCGGCTACCGGGATAGCCTTGTTATTTAATTTCACAATTGATATTGTCCCGAGGCATTATGTGAAGGTGATGTGTGCTGATTTCATATTTGAGTGGTAAAAGCACCCTTTCTATAGAACTGTCTTGATCTCCTGCAGAAAAACATTTCGTTAAAGACTGGTAATCGTCAATGCGGCTTGTAACAGTGTACACAGCTGTACTCTAAGCTCTTTAAACCACTTTCTGAAAGTTTATTGTAGTACGTTTGGATACTGTCGTTAACGTTTTGCGGACGACATGTAGACATTCATAAAATTGGTAAATTTATGAAAACATGAAAGTGTTTCTTCTTCTGCACTACAGCCCAGCTGTGAGCCCTAGCTTCCAACACCAATCTTATCTAAAGTCTCCTGTCCATTGCCTTCTCAGTGTAACCCCTCACGTCCATTCTTCTAAGATCTTCCAGCACATCATCCAACCATCTTATCCTCTTTCTACTTTTATAGACCTGCGCTCTCAGAATTTTCTTTGGCGTACGCTGATCGTCCATCCGCTCTAGGTGACCTAACCATTGTATTCGTTGAGCCTTTATGAATCTTACAACGTCTTCGTGATACAGTAGCTCATCTATCTCCTGGTTATTTCTGATTCTCCATTCGTCGTCTTCTTTAACCGGGCCATAAACACGTGTTATGATCTTTCTTTCCAAACCTTTTTAGTATTTATTGTACCTTTTTTGTCAACGTCCATGTCTCGCGTCCATAAGTAGCAACCGGTCTGATAAGTATCGTATATATTTTTATTTTTGTGTTACGGCTAATGAGTTTGCTTCTCAATAGTCTACTGTTGGCATAATATACTCTATTTCCTATTTGTACGCTGTCATGTCTTGTCGAGTTTATGGACCCTTCATTATTTATCATGTTACCCACTTATCTGAACTTATTAACTGCATCAAATGAATTATCCTCTACGTATAAATTATATAGATTTCTTTTCCTTTCTGGTGCAGAAATCAGCAAGTATTTAGTTTTGTTGATATTTACATTCAGTCCCGTTTCAGCGGAGTTTTGATTCAGCACTTCGTATACCTCAACTAGCCTTTGTCTTGATCTGGCTGTTGTCACAATATCGTCGGTGATAAACATAAAAGTTGTTTAGAAAATTAAATCGTTCTTTGTGAAATTTATTGTAGACAAGTTTTGAATTCTTTAAACAAATATATACATTTAAATAACATTTAATAGATATATATATCTACATATACAGATAAAAGATAGGCTACTACTTAAAAAATCAGCTGTTTAAATTTTGAACCACCTGTCGCATCTATATGGGATTTAATAGATCAGTGGTTATGGCACTCGCCTACAGACCCAGAGGTGCCCGTTTCTATTCTCAGGCAAACCATAAAAACAAGAAGTGTTTCTTCATTTTCGGATCGACTCAGTCTATGGAAATGCGCATATAGGGTAATAACAGGTGGCTGAGGAGTAGTGGTGGCCACACTACCGTACGGCTCAAGGTGAGCAGCCACCTTGCCTCTCTTAAGTTACCTAGATGGCACAAAAATGAGTCTGTTATTTTGAAAATATGGTATAGAACAAGAGCAGCAAGTAAATTAAACGAAAACTCACGTTTGTAAAAAAGGACTTCACTAAAAAAAAGTGCGCTGGCGAGTATACAACCCTGACATTGAAATAAGGAATGTGCTTGGATGAAAGGTTTGTTTGGAGTGTGTTACTTTACGGGAACGAAAATTGTACAATAGGTAAGCAGAACATAGATCGACTAGAAATCCTGGACATGTGGATATTTAGTAAAGTGACAGAACCCGTTGGTTGAATAGGGGAAAGGATGTGTATGTTCTGGAAGATATAAGAGAGGGGATGGGTCTGATTGTAAAGAAGGCAAAGAGAAAAGTAAAGTCTGAAGGTCATGCTATACGTGGGAAAGAAAGGGCATGGAAGGCTTCGGAGGAAATGTTTGGATGACATCAGGAGCTTGATGGGTTTTGGGAGCAATGAAGGGATGGTTGGTGATAAACCAATCTGGTTGTAGTGACAGAACACAAGATGATTATGGTGGTGATGGTGATGATGCTATATAGCATACTTTTAGTAGCTTTTTCGCAGAAAGATAAACTGCTTCGTCAGGTTATATATTGCAAAATTTGAAAGGTTGTCCAAATTAAGAACGTTCAATAGAGACTTGTGACCTATAAGGCCTCCAACGGGAGGAGTCGAGATGCTGTTCAAGGAAGACGAACTTCACGTCAACGTCTTCCTAATCTTGGCCTTATGACATGGAGTAGAGTCCACTGATCGCTCGGTATTCACTAGAGTAGTGGCCGGTGTTTCAAAATTTGAGATCGCTTTAAATCTTGTTTTCTGTTGATCTGTATTTGTTAGGGTAATAATCGGTTTAGGTTTTACGGTTGTGTACAGTTTTTCTTAAAGTTATCAAATAATCATAATATGAGCATTATACCTATGGTATACGATTTAAATGATTCTTATTAATGTCTAGAATTCATGCTGTGTGAATTTAGTCGTGTTGTGCGACACAGTATAACGATCGGACACACTAACCACTGCCCTAAATTAATAAACTTTCATAAAATATTAACAAATTAAATGCATTAATTTCCTCCACATGAGAACACGGACCATAAGAGTTCAAAATTACTCATACACAAAGTATAAAATATTTAATTATTAAAGTTGTGTTATTAGTTATAATCACAAACAGAAATAACACTGTTGCACACCACTATAGAAAAATTATTCCGATTAGCACTTTCAAGCTTCACAGCTCATTCCGATCTGATGATGAGCTGTGAAGATTGAAAGCGCTAATCGGAATAATTTTTCTATAGTAGTGTGCAACAGTGTTATTTCTGTTTGTGAAAAGTATAAAACTAGCATGTAACAATAACAAAAATGGATTCGGTATATCATGGAATTAAATACTGCCTTTGAATGTTGGGGTAAATGGTTAGAATTATTTGGTATCATTTAATTAGTTTGAGAGGGTTTTCTGCATATTGAGTATTCGAAACCTGTTCCATTTTTGTTTATGGTTATATCTAAATAATTAAATTTATTATTAGGTTCTTCTTCTACTAATGTGAATATTATTTTGAATGTAAATTGTTCATTGAGTTGAGTATATTATATATCACGGGGTTATTGGTAAAGTTACCCAAGTCCACTTAAGTGAATTTACGTAAAACTGAAGTTAAGGGGTTTGAAATGCATTGATGCATGATAAAATTATTAAACTGATTTCCAAGGTTAATTTTTATTATACATAGAGTTCCGTATTGTTTACATAGCTTTTTGAAAATGGAAAGACAACTATAAATGATCAAAAATTAAAATACGTTTTCTGAAACAACATTGGACTTGGGTAGTTTTACCACTAACTCCTAGATATGTTTATGGAATTATTTTGGGATATGTATAGAGTATTATCTAGATAACATCCTAATGTGTCGTTTCATTTTATTGTATTTATTTATTATTTCTTTATCGGGTCTCTGAAGAAAGATTTGTGATACGATAGCGGAGATTGGGGCTCCCATAGCAAGGCCATCCTATTGATAGTATAGTTTGTTATTATATTGAAAATATTTTTATATAAAATAATTTTTAAAGTATTAGTTATTATAAACTATTTAAATTGTCATAAATTATTATAAATTTAAAAATGGAGTATTCCTTAATCGATCATTTAAAAGCCTGTGAAGATATACATATAATATGTGAAACCTATGTTAGTAGTGGTGAATTGTAAAACAAATTCTGTGTAAAATAACAAATAATATTTATTATTAATAATTATAAACATGTATGTTTTGATAATGCTGTGATTGGTTTCGCGAATAAAGGTTATTTTCCGAATTTAGTGTTCTAAAAATTGTTTTGTATTAACCTGTAATTGTTCAACACAACTCAAGCAATACTCAACCAAAATACGAATGCTTCACTCTGCTGGGAATTATCAAGGATTGACGATGACCGGTAATATCAAGAAAGGAACAGTACCAAGTTGAAAGAATTAAAAAAAATGTATTATATATATATATATATATATATATATATATATATTAAACTTCCACTATGAACACTTACTTTTTGGTTTTGTTACCCAGACGTTTCGACGTGGTATTCGTCTTCTTCAATGGGACTTAAATACTGAATGTCTGTACAGTAACGGTTATGGGATGTAGGTGTGTGTAGTGGGGGTTGCTGGTGGGAGGTATAATTATATAAATCCTAATAATCATATAATCATATCCTAATAATTATGTAAATTATTATATAATTTATATAATATTAAAAAAGTGAACGAAGAGGATGTATCAACAAGATAATTAAAAAATATATGTGTATGTCTTGGGTATTTTTTATGTATTGTGACGTCTGTAGATGACGAGACCAGATCTGATTTCTCACTAAAAATAAATTACAGCCTCAAATAGATATGACTGAGAAGAATTTAGCAATGATAATAATAATAACGAATATTATTATTTATTTCTGTTGTTGTTGTATTGTTATTATTAGTGTAAGACTTTTTTTATGAGTACAGGGTCGCCACCTCAATGGAATAGGTGAAAAGAATTGCAAAACGTCCTTTGAGTTTCGCCCGTTCCAAAGAATTCTGATAAGTTTCACACAAAAATTATGTACTTTTAAGACGCAAACTTTACGGTTTTAAGATAATCGTTCGTATGCTTTTGTTGCTGTTACCTACTATTTTGACAATCCGACCATGTCCGGTTGTAACTGCACCTCGTATGAACGTACAAAACGCTGCTTAAATTAAATTAACTTCACATGTTGTTTTTAGTTGATTAAAATCAGTTTAAAACTGTGAATAATTGGCCCAGACCCAGCAGTATCGTTGCGGGTTATCGTTTAATGTCCGATACGATAACGTTGAATATTTAAAAACCCCACTATTATTTTTTATTAACGGCCTCTCTGGGAATGGTGGAACACAGACGGCGTCGGCGCATGGCATCTCGACGCTGGGCGTCAATATTTTAAGTACTGCCCTCCTCGCCATAGAAACGACGCACGCTCCGTTACGTCAGCGTGAGCTCTCTCCCACCCCCACCGCCTACGCTTGTAGGTTTTTTTACTCTGCTCTGTCATTTCTTTATTTTTTCACCTAAAAGGTTTTCAGGTTTTTGTTTCAAACTTTGTAATGCCTTCTAACTTCCACGTAAATTCGCAAAGTAAAATTCATGTCGCTTTTTAGGGAAATTTCTTTTCCGTGTGATAGCGCGGACGCGGAATAAAGCTGACACGTTGTTAATCAGACGGTGATAGCTCATGGTAACACATCAAATTGTGCCGTTAATAACTGTCGGCGCATCAAAATGTCCTCGTATCATTGTGGTCGGTTCAAAGGAATGTGTGGGCACATCAACAGAAGGACGCTGTCCGAGGGGTTTTATTTACTTTTTGAAATTAACTCGATTTTGTTTTATTTGTCATTTATCGATCTATTTGATTTTTGTTTATCTACGCTTATATTTTTTTTATATTAAATAGGTTTGAAAATTA
The DNA here is from genome assembly GCA_034769895.1 of Magicicada septendecula. NCBI lineage: Eukaryota > Metazoa > Arthropoda > Insecta > Hemiptera > Cicadidae > Magicicada > Magicicada septendecula. The sequence goes on from CM068376.1 coordinate 312,058,786, forward strand.
AGTAATCTTCTTTCGTGTAGGCCTACTGTACACTTTACTTTATATCCTATACTTGTTTCTTTCCATTCTATATTCAATATAAAGTATCTGGAAAGCAGATGCACTCATGACTAAAATATTTTTGTCAGAATTAAGACTGTTGCACACCACTTTAGAAAAATTATTCCGATTAGCGCTTTCAAGCTTCACAGCTCATCATCAGATCGGAAATACCCTTTCATCAGGTTATCAGGTTATTTCCGATCTGATGATGAGCTGCGAACCTTGAAGGCGCTATTCGGAATAATTTTTCTATAGTCGTATGCAACAGTGTTAATTCTGTTTGTGATTTTAAAGCACTAACACAACATTATTAATTAAAATTTTTATGTTAAGAACTTTGCCTTGTTGCCTATATACCTGTATTTATTTTTTAACGTATTGTTATAATATTATATTGTAATCCTCTAAACAGAATATTTGAAACCTAGCAGAAGTCAAAAATGTACAGCCCACAAACCGATTCTTTGTACGCTTCGCAGAATTATAAAGGTATTCCCTACTTCTTTGGAAAGTTTATTATTATCTTTCAAAATCCCGTGACTGCTGGAAAAACTGTTCGTTTATAAAATCAAATTTTTAGAAAACGATAACGAAAATACATAATGAGTATCTAATATTATCGACTTCTCAATATTAAACGAATGAAATAGAAAACAAAAAAAAAGGAATTCAGTACAATAAACAATGAATATAAAACATTATTTCAATAACAATTTAATTAAATAAATAAAATTCTAAAATCAGTAGTGACCATCAATGAATAAATCTTTGTGGTGGAAGGTTTAGCGAGGATCGGTCAGTAAGTGTAGACATAATTTTTACGTCATTTGTGTCGACGTTTCGACAGTATTTATTGTCATCATCAGTACCTGTGCATGGACAGTAGACAAGTAATCAAACACATAAACAGATCAATTAATTCATTGATGTGTTTATGGGTGCATGGGCGGGGTGAAACAGTGTATTTTCTACTTACTCTTTTACTTAATACGCATAATTAAAATATTCTGAAAACATTATTAATACAATATTAAAATTTAAAGTACTGATAATATAATAAATGCAGCTATATTACAATGTATATTGAAATTATTACAGATAGCAATACGTGTCGAAAATGTATAGACATGCCTGTAACATATTTTTAGACGTGTATTGGCATGTTTATTAATTCCAGTTATAACTGCATCTGTAATTATTTATAATTATAATTAAGTGATTATTTTATTAACAATATATTAAATTGTAATACTGAATTAATAATGATTTCGGATTACTATAATTATGTCTATCCATTTAAGTAAAACAGTATGTAATAATAGCAATTACTTTGCTGTTGTAAAACACACTGTCTAACACACACACACACACTCATTCAATAAATTGATCTGTTTATGTGTTTGATTATTTGTCTATCGTCCATACACAAGTCCTGATGATGACAATACGTATTGTCAAAATATCGACACAAATTTTGTAAAAATCGTTTCTATATTTACTGACTGATCCTCGCTAAATCTTCCATCGCTAGACATTAGAAATAAATAAAATAAATTTAGGAACAGAGTCGTGGTGTCGATACGACGGCATTTTAACAATGACGCTTGGATCTCGACGATATTGGCAAGGACGTTTGATGTGGAGTCAATGTGACGGTACGATGGTCAAGTTAAGAATGGCGCGGAGTACATCAGAAGAAACCTTATTAAGTAGTAGGCCTACCGGAATCTAGGATTGAAAATTCGCTCGGCAAAGATGCAGTTTTTGTGTATCAGTACAAACAGAGGGGCAGAAAGCACATAATGTTGCGAATGTGAAGACAACGTTTCATTTACAAGTTCCTCACTTCCAGTCCCCATCCTGACATTTTGCAAATGAGTTTTCCAAGATTTTCCTTATTTCCAAATTATTCTTTCCTAGTTTTGCTTTTCCTCAGTGATAACGCCTTATTTTATTATATGTTCTACAAATTTAATTCCATTTCTTGTAGTAACCTGATTTTCCCCGTCACGTTACGTTACATTCGTCACGGCACGGCCAGTAGCAGTAATCGCGTGCGCGTATGAGCAGACTGTAATCATGCGTATAAACTGGGTCTCCCAATTTGGGGGGAGGGCGGAATGAAACTCAAAAATGCAAGGTTTATAGTGAGACACCTGTAAAATAAAGCGTGTTTTTTGTAAGAAATTGAAAAAAGTTCAGCAACAATTCTCAGGCAGAAAACCACCTAAAACTTCTGAAAGCACCTGTTAGTGCTTTTTCCAACAGAACAATAATTTCTAAGTATTACACTCGGACCTGTTTGAACATTCCGCTTACAAATTTATTTGAAAGAAGTAATTATAAGAAAAACAACTATTGCTGTAAACTAGTCAGATGAATATAAACAGCTTACTGTAGGCCTACTGTACTGGAAAGGGTTGGAAATGTCTCCTATTTGATTATTTGTTAATTTTTACTTAAAGCAAACTTGAAATAGAATTTTATAAAGCTCAGAATATTGGGGGGGGGGGGGAGAGGTGTTTCCAAATTACGTCTATGGCTTTATATACAGAAGTTTACGACGGTGACTATAAGCAAAGTAGAACTCGCAAGGAAACATTGTTCACCATTGCTCGGTATGTCGATCCTGCATTTACCGACAATACAGAATTATTCAGACCGAAAAGTCTGTCCGTTAGAATACGGTAGAATAAGGAAAAATTATTATTTCAGTGAGCTACATCCTTAATGGGGATATGACGGACGTAGAGTTTACGCGAGGCAAATGCTTATCGAGGGGTATCGCAAACGAAACTGACAATTTGATTGACAGTTTTCAGTGCACGATTCGAGGAAAGAACCGCTCGTATTGGAAATGCTCTAACATGTTTATCTAAAAGCATTTAATAAATGACACTCGAATTACGCAACTAGATTGTGCTCGCTAGTAGAAACACGTTTCATGATAACATTAAAAATGTAATTGCCCGTTCGAAAATTAGAGACGATAAAAATTTCTAAACTTATTTGCGGTGTGTGCGGGCGGAGGTGTCGCGTACACTTAACGTTTGTAATCCAAATTTCCTACGTTGAAGGTTCTCGATTAAAAAACCTGAACTTTTGACCGATCACAGTATATTTGTGCTGTCTGCGTAACAATAGTTATGATAGTTAACACACCAGCATTGGAATGTTAGACGTGATGCTATCTGAGACATCTTCCGATTGCCTGTGTTTCCGATTTTTTTTTGCTCCGAAAACACCTTATAATAGTCATTGATAATAATTCTTGCTCTTGAAGGTTCCGCAAGCAGGTTGGTCTCATAATAAACGAAAGCAAGACAAAATACATGGTCACGGGACAGGAAGCTACCGAGCACGTCCAAATTGGCATCTATTCCTTCGAAAAAGTCAACAACTTTGTTTATTTAGGATGCCAATTTAACTCAGATGGGGAAACGACAGAAGAAATAAAGCGAAGAATCGCCTCAGCTAATAGGTATTTTTTTTGTATCAGACCCCTGTTCTAGAGCAGAACAATTTCCAGGAGCATCAAGCTGCTTCTGTATAAAACACTCATACGACCAGTTCTCAACTATGGTTCTGAGACCTGGACCATTTCTAGAAAGTCTGAGTCAAGTCTGCTGATTCACGAACGCAAACTCCTCCGCTGTATTTTTGGTCCAATATGTGTGGGAGGTGAATGGAGGAAAAGGACCAACCAAGAACTGAACACTCTTCTGGACGAACCAGATATTTTGAAAGTTATAAAACTTTGTAGACTCAGGTGGGCTGGACATGTGATCAGAATGGGGGCGAATAAAGTACCCAGAAAGACACTCACAGAAAAGATCTATGGCACCAGGAGAGTTGGTAGACACAAACTACGTTGGGAAGATGGTGTGAATTATGATGCGTACCATACCATTGGGAACCGGAACTGGAGAGCAGCTGCACTTGACCGGGAAAACTGGCGGAGGCTGTTAAACGAGGCCTTGACTCAGTAATGGGTTGTCGTGGAGCTGAAATAAAAGAAGATATTCATTGATTCTCTCTTATCAATACAACGTGGATTACCTGCAGTTTTGTAACGCGGAATCGGCGTATCAGCTCACTTAATAATTATGAAATGAGGACACCAGTCAGTCAAAGTAAAATTAATAACTTGTTATGAATTCTAATTACAAATTGCACTTTGATTGTTCTCACCGGAATGTTTCTGTTGAACGAATCTTACTTAAAGCATCGTTTATAAAAATCGATTCGTGTATAATCAAATGTTTCCTTATTCATTAATACTTTTAAGGGTATGTATTAGATCATAAGTTTTGTCACTCGACCAAAAGCTATTACTGCAGCTATTATTGGCTCGTATCTACAATACCTACTTTAAATGAATGTTTATGAGGACTGAAAACAGGATAATTTTTACGCCCAGACTTTCATCCAAAGCGTCGCAACGGCCATGAAAAAATAGGAACTAAATGAGAAATAGGAACTACAAAATAGAGACTTAATAGAATTAAAATTTAATTTAATCGATTCTCATAATTTCATTCGCTTACACTAGGTACCTACCTGTGATAACTAAACAGAGGCCAACTTTTTCGTGTTGTAATTCGAAAAACTCGTAACCAAACGTTATGAATAATTTTTTCGTAAAACATGTAAAAACCCCATGCACGCGCTATTCCTTTGCCTTACGGATATATTCAGCTACAAATTGAAGCAAAAATGAGCCGTTTATGTCAACTGACAACGGAAATACGATGAGTTACGATATTGTTACGACAGTCTCACTGATCGTCGTATGGTACAGTGGGAAACAAAATACAAGACACCAATGAAGTCACTAAAAACCAGCTTTAATTATCACAATTGACAGTTTGCAATCAACAAGTTACTCAACAAGATTATACTCGTACAATAATTAAAATTAAATTTGTCCACACACAATAATAATGTCAACTACTAGAGTCCCGCACAATTATAACACAACACTTCGCCACAATACTTCGAAATTCGCTTGAATAAATTGCCACTTAAATTGACTGAGTAATCACCCGAAGTAAACTGAAAACTAAGCGGCAGGTGTTGGCTACTTAGGCTATAGTCTGCAGGGTACCATAATATGCGTTCTTAACAAGCACTCGTAAATTCTAGAGGATACTTCAGCGCGGCTTTGGCAGAAACACACACCGGTTGGGCTAGTTGAAAAGCTTGTAGTACGACACTATCGAACGTACGAGAATGTTCCATATTACGTAACAATATAAAGTTCACTAAATTGTTGAAATGTATTATTTATTGGTTTTATATTTGTTACGGCTTTGTTTGTGGTAAAACAAAAATTTTAGAAATTTGTGGGACAATATGGAGAATAACGGTATTGACAATACAAAAGTTTAAAATTATAATTCTGTAACTTAAGGTTTTCGGATGACTAAATTTTCAGTTCGCGCAGTACATACGACCGAAAACCCCATATACGCAATGTACAGTATTTCCCTATCTTCCCCATTGTGCCACGTGACTTCACGTGACTTCTGAATGAAGATACAGATTAAAGTAAAATAGTCTAAAACTACAGATTTTTTCACACCCTATATAGTGTTTGTGTTTATAGATAATCTACAGCGTGAATAAATATGAGTTTGAATTATTGCTTAGATCATTTCCCATTATTTCTTTCTGATTTAAGATAAACGTAGGGCGTAATTAACCGAGTCCTAAAATCATGTTCTGCTGACGCCAAGCCCCTTCTTGATTTAACTTACTTGTCGGATCTCGTCCCCATCCGCATTATTACAGTACCCTTTAATGCAGTCATAGGCAACCTTTGAATTTTTGGGGTGCGCATATATAACTGAGGACCAGTTCGATGGGCGCATCCCTCCCCACACCATCAATGGAAAATAGAATAGAAAGGTGCGGAGCTGGACGTTGGACATCAATGGTCAATAGCTGGATGTTACAAACATTAACTGTTGTGGAAAATTACAGAAATATCGGCGTGTAATACCGCATCAAAAAAAAAACTTTGCAGTATTTTTCATATAGGATAATTCTGTGAAAATTTTTCACATTAGGAGTAGGTTAACAACAATCTGTCATCATGCATACGCACGTTAAAACTAACAAAACTTTAAACGAAAAAAATGGTTAAACAGGAACACATTTAAATAAAAAAATTAAAGAACTTACCACAAAAACACTAATTGTTTTTATAAACTGCACAGAAATGTAAAACTTGAAAAAATTACATTTAAAACATAAATGAAGTTTTCAGTTCCTTTTATTGAAAAAACTAACTTAGGCCTGCAGTAATTATTGTATTAAAAAAAGTAAAATTTGAAATGGCTTGTACTATTTTATAATAAAGTACTTCGAAGCAGGTACAATGCGGGTGGGTTCCTTCTTTTAAAATAAAAGAAAATTACACATTGGTTCGCGGCCGCGTCTAACCTTATGGACGGGCGCAGGGTTGCCGACCGCTGCTTTGATGAATTAAAATATCAAATTATTTTAATTCGTTTCCTCTCTGAAATGATAAGTCAACTTTCCAAAACGATATCACATATGTTAATAAGTGTATGTTTTCACCATTAGAGTAATCTGAGGGATACCACTGGGTAAACCCAGTAAATAGACATTTAGTTTTAAGATATTGATAGAGTCAAATTGCTCGTTAATCTATCTAAGATTAGTTGCAATGTAAAATTAATAATAAAAATATGTTAATAAAAAAAAATGTATATATGCCTAAAGGACGTTCGCCCTGCGGCTGTTCTCTTCCCGGATATTATATTACTTTCATTATATTATAGTCTCGAAGTCACGTGTATAAGTATTTAATTGTAGTATGTAAACACTTGGTTACTCACCGTCTTGTGACTTCTTTAAAGTTCCAATAACAACGCGTTTCAAGGATAAATCCTCATCATCAGGTTATAAAAACACCAATCCTTCCGGAGAAGTCGTAAAAAAAATCAAAAATTACTATCGAGCATCACAAAGCACTTAAATCACAAAGGTGGCGTGAAGTGCTTTGTGATGCTTGATAGTAATTTTTGATTTTTTTACGACTTCTCCGGAAGGATTGGTGTTTTTATAACCTGATGATGAGGATTTATCCTTGAAACGCGTTGTTATTGGAAGCTTAAAGAAGTCACAAGACGGTGAGTAACCAAGTGTTTACATACTACAATTAAAAAATAATTATATTACGTGTCTTTTGTTCCCTAAAAGTGAAAACAAATGTGTTGAAAATCAAATTAACAGATTACTAGAGGCGACGAATGATTAACGAATATTTGCATTGTCGTCGTTAGAATCCAACGTATCGATTAACAATTGTGCAGATTGAATCTGTAAACGTGTGTGTGTGTGTGTGTGTGTGTGTGTGTGTTTGACCGAATTTTGACTTTCGGTTTTGTAATACGTCGCTCCACGAAACAACGCTGACGTCATTACGCGTTGACTTGACGTTCAACGTACTGCCTAGAAATGCCGAAACGAGACGACAATATGGCGTGCAATAGAACACGTCATAGGGCATCCGATGTTCAATTCGATAACCAGCAACAAATGAGATCTGCAGCGCAAGAGATGCTAAAAAAAAGAAAAATACGCAGAAAGTTATTCACCCGCGCATGTGGTGATGTGTGTGTGTGTGGGGGGGGGAGAAAGGGACATACACACACAGGGAAGACGCAATTTTTATGTAACCACTGGGTCCCGGTATTGGGTTAATACAAGGTGCGCGCGGCGGTCAAGGGATTTTGAAGGGACACTTTACAACCTCAAGAAGGTCTATACAAGGTGCGCGCGAGGCTACATTTTATTTACTTAACATATTATATTATTTCACTTCCTTCTTCTGACTTCTTCTAGTAGCTATTTCACGCGTTTCGGAACGATCGTTCCGTCTTCAGACATAGGCTACATAGGTACCCCTCATACGAGATCGTCAAACATTAAAATTTTAATTAAACTGAAATACACGAACAACAAAAACTGTTTCACGAACACAATACTTTAACAGTATAAACGGATGCCTTTTAGTATCTAAATATTTTTGTCTGATTCGTTTAATTTCTGTTGAATTATATTTACTAAAAAAAGTAGGCTTTTACTAATATACACAAACATTGACGCTTGAGATTACGGTATGTAGTACCTGAACGACCGTTTGTCACTGAGGGTAATAGTGCCTGTCCCAAAAAACTGTGAAGCGTTCATTCAACGCTAGCAAACATGTTTGCTTTTTTAGAGGTACTGAAAGACATACAAATTACTACGTATGTCAGTATAAACACAAAGACAGTAAGAAAAACATTAAATTTGAAGTTGTTAAGTGACAACAATTTTTAAATAATATTAAATATGAGTTAGAAACGAAAAAAAAATCATTAGGTTAGAATTTATAATAAAAATCAAAGCATCATATATATATATATATATATATATATATATATATATATATATATATATTTCAATCACTTTCTGCTATATAATTGAAATTTATATTTCAATCACTTTCAATCATGTGTGTGTGTGTGTGTGTGTGTGTGTGTGTGTGTGTGTGTGTGTGTGTGTGTGTGTGTGTGTGTGTGTGTGTGTGTGTGTGTGTGTGTGTGTGTGTGTGTGTGTGTGTGTGTGTGTGTGTGTGTGTGTGTGTGTGTGTGTGTGTGTGTGTGTGTGTGTGTGTGTGTGTGTGTGTGTGTGTGTGTGTGTGTGTGTGTGTGTGTGTGTGTGTGTGTGTGTGTGTGTGTGTGTGTGTGTGTGTGTGTGTGTGTGTGTGTGTGTGTGTGTGTGTGTGTGTGTGTGTGTGTGTTTTCTGTAAGGCCTATTTTAGTATTTACGTTTTTATTGATAATAGTATTGTACTGTGTGAAGTTTTGCATCGCATATTTTTATAGCGTTTTTTTTTACTGTACGATTCAAATTAACAATATACTAAAGGCGTATTATGTTTTAACGTGTAACTTCGAATAAGTCCATATTAGCACTTCCAACCTCCAAAACCTTGAATATAACCACAACGCGTATACTAATTTCAGCGTTGTTAGTTTATACGTAACTACGAAAGTAACAACATAATAAATTATAAATCAGCGGCCCTCTTTTCTTTTCGCATCTGGCTTAGAGCGACTAAAACTGACCCCCGCGCGCACCTTCGGAAAGCACCCATCGACCGCCGCGTGCACCTTGTCAAACCCCCGGTATTAGTTCCTGGATGCATCATAAGATCGAGGTGCGTTTTTCGTCCCACAGGCCAACTTAGCCTACGGAAATGCAGCCGGCACTTCAGCCTTGCGCAATACCTTCCTTTTGTTATCTACAGTCTAACCTGCCAGGAACGCCTAAACTACTTCGGTGCATGTAAAGGAGAGCCACTATGTCTATTATTTTACTTTATACAGCAAACAGAAAATATCGAATTCAAGTTTCGAGTAGCCGACTTTTGACTATATTTGATTATATTTTTGTATTCCATATTTTTGTATGTTCAGCCTCATGCGTCAAGACCTACACAAACGTACAAAATTTATTAATATACACAAGTACAGACAGGTACAAACGTGTTTAGAATTAAGTGCTGCAAAAAGCGTTTTAAAGAATTTATTTGATCACGATTTAAGTGGAAACGAGTGCAATTCAAGAAATTATTGGAACAGGCGTAACTTACGAGAACAGTTTACGTGTATTTGGCTTCGATGCAAGAAAATTGCATAAGACATAAAACAAACGAAAAAAATTGTCAAAAAGCTTTTAAGTCTTCCCATAAATGTCAGAGTAAATACTGTTTAATACGGTTGCATCCGTAGACGGGACTAGTCGGTCCACGCCAAACAATTATACCTAACAAACCAGTTTTAAATATGCAGTATTAAACGTCAATCTTGACATTACGAGAAACGGTTAAGTGGATATTGAAAGGAAAATAAACTGGTTTTTAATAATACCATTCCATTAAAGCCTGTTCTAATTTCATTTTTAATTAATATGGCTTTGTTGGTTACTGACCAACGTTATCCTTTTTCGTCAAGACATTTATCTTTAGATGTTATCGGGCTAAGTCGATGCTATCGTAAATCGGTAAAAATTTAAATTTATATCGAAATTATATACATTAAAATATGTATCTAATAGGGACAAAAATAATAATTTTCTATTGATAATATTGTATTATAACTGGCTAATGTATATTTATTTCCCTGCGTAACCAAAGGCTTATGTGTATACAGCAAAATTCGACAGGCAATTTAATTTTTGCGACAAAACATATTAATTTTCATAATTGTTATGCAGTTACAAATACTAAGGGTTGCACCTAACGAAACACACACACGTATTACATTATTACACAAATTAATTAATCTCGTTTATCACAAACTTCATTGTTTTAATTTCGCATAGCGCTTTCGATGATTTATAGCAAAAAAACTCCTTGTGTTTTATAGTGTTACGACGGTCTACTTGATCGGCGTTGGTACAGTGGAAACAAAATACAAGACTCCAATTAAGTCACTAATTACCAGCTTTAATTTTCACAGTTAAATAGTTCGTAATTAACAACACAGTCTCCTACAACAAATTAAATAAAAATTGTTCACAGGCAATAAAATGTCAACTAATATTAAACACAATTGTGTTACAATTATCCCCCTCGATTATTGAACACTTCACTAATAACCACTTGAACGCACACAGTAATATCGCCCGATAATCACTTGTAATCGCCCGACAATAAACTCGAACCGCACTGTAAATATATCGCAACTATACTGCAAACTAAGGCCGCTGCCGCCTTGTATTTATACATCCGCGCACAGACTAGAAGATTCCAAACTACGCTTATCTCTAAACTACGACGTAATTAATTGCGGCCTTGACACAGTCTACGGGGCTGGCGGCTTCCAGAAAAGCCTTGCGAATGCGTCGAGAATCATGTATGCCACACATATTAGAGCGAGATTCTTCTGGAACAATCGGCAAACACGTAGACTTTTCTGTAATTTCGTAACACTAGCAATAACGCAAGCGCTGTTCGAACTGCTTTTGTTCTTTCTTGGTTATTCCAGTCTGTCGATGTTCTAAGCAGCTCTGTATATATGTGTCTGTTAAAACTATAAATTTATTAATTTATTATTCATTTGAGTGTTTCGTGTAGTACATAAGATACTTGTTAGTTTATCAATTTATTATTAATTTAGATTTTATCTATAACGTTTATACAGACATTACGTTTCGCGTATACTGTGGAAAACGTTTAGCGCGAAATGATGAGAACCATCTGCTTTTTCGTGTTAACAGAATTTCGTGTCAAACGGAAAAAAGTGAAACAATATGAGATAGGCCTAAGTGAACATACACTGTATAGATTACTTACTGCATTGTGTAGTAAAAAAGCAATAAAGAATATTCACAAGGTACTTACATATAAACGTTTTGTTTATCCTCCTGGATAATTTCTGATTAATTATTGGAAAAATATGGATAATTTTTCCTGAAAATTAAGTATACACTCATTGTAGCTGTTATTAACTTAATATTACTATTTAGGTTTTCTTTTACAGTTATGTAGTATGTATTTTAAATCTATAGTGACAGTGTTCAGTTCTTTTTAAAATAGTCCGTAATTTTGCAACAATTCTGCACTACTTTATTTTCAATAAATTTTTATAATTTATCAATGTGCTCAAGCACTTTCACCTTTCGAGTTGGCTTCTAAATATCGACGATCACGGCTCAGCAACGAAAGCCTATCGGTAGCGGTAAGAACTCGTAAATTTTCCGTGTCAAGTTCGTCGGCACCCTCATCACTTTCACACTTTTTAACTTGCACCGTTTTGGTGCGCACATGTATGGATTTATTTATCATACAGCTATTGAAAAAATTATTTTACACCAAATTTTTTCGTGTTAACCGATATTTTGTAGGTAAAACTTTCGTGTTAACCGTACAGACTGTAATTTGTAAAACAGAAGCAACGGTCGGTAACTGAACCATACTTCGTGTTAATCGACATTCCGCTTTAACCGTTTTCGTGTTAAACGTTTTCCACTGTATTTGTATTTGTTCGGAAACCATTACATTCTTTTCACGAGTTTCATATACGTAAAGTTCTTCTAACATGCACATTTTCGCCTTTTGTTACTGATTTTATAAGTTTAATGCTTTCTATATCAGGGAAAGAGAGATTTTTTCTTTATGTTATGGATGGCATTTTGCTCTTTTTACTGTTAGTATAATAAAAGCATTTCATTGTGTTCAAAGTAGCGCTCACTTATTGATTTTCCTGCTTGGCCGACATACACGCATCGGTTTTCCTGTCTGGCTCCACCGAAAGCGCTATAAGAAATTAAAACAAAATACCGTTGTTGGTAACTAATACAGTACCCACAATGCACGTACAGTGTATGTTCCAACTTGCGCAAGTGTTCAATGATTCGGATTTCTATTCTAGTGTTGTTACGCAGATGTTCAAAATATTTTTACGTCTTTTCCCCAATATTTTAGCTAAAACTTTTACACCTATGCTCCAGCCGACAGTAAACACACGCATGACGAATAAACCACACACACACACACACACACACACACACACACACACACACACACACACACACACACAAAAATTAATTACCACTCTTTGACAAGACGACATTTTTTTAAACTAGTGTTAGCCGGGCGGTTAGGCCGTGGTCTCGTGGCGTTAAAACCAGACGTTTCGGCCTCACCATCGACGGCCATCTTCAGTGGAAAATGGTGTCAGTCGTTCGCCAAATAACCTCAGTACTGAGGCAAGAACTATGCCTCTGTTTAATTAGTATTTGCCTCAGTACTGGTGTTATTTGGCAAACAACTGTCACAATTTTCCACTGAAGATGGCCTCCGATGATGAGGCCAAAACGTCTGGTTTTGACACCATGAGACCACGGCTTAACTGCCCGGCTGACGCTCGTTTGACTAGTGTTGACGCAGATAGGTCTGTGTGACTATGTACATCCGATATTTGTTTTGAAAAGAAAATATTTACAAATTGAATTATTATAAAGTACGGTGGATCTACTAAAAACAAAACATGTATATGCATATTTATATGTATAACTTTAGTTAAAATTAAATATTATTATTATAACAAAAATATAATTTATTATTATATTTAATAAAATTTATAGTTTTAAAAGTGTTACCGTTTTAATATTAACGTGAATTTGACGTTTAAGTAGTGTATCCTTTATTTCGTGTTTACTCGTTTATATAAATTATCCCACAGGTTCATTTTTAGACTTTTGAAAAGTCTTATAATGAAGTAAATTTTCCTAAATTTGAAAAGGAATTATTGTTATTATTAAGGGAAGATGTAGCTGAAATGTACTTATAAATTTCTGGTTTTACGAAAGCATTTTTACGGTACAGTGTAGAAAATGTATAAAAAAACAAACAATAAATTGGAAAATAAAATTAAACATAAATTCACTAAACAAATACCTGATAACGCTATCTAAAATATATTTCGTGTACCCCTTCGGATTTGCTTGGGGCCTACCATCCCTTGTCGAAGTATTTGTAAAATTTTTTATTAATGAAGAAGGCCTCCGGTGGTTGGCCGAAACGTCGGCGACAACACCAGTGAACAATCGACCCCACGGCCCAACAGCATGGAAATTGATCTTTTAAGTAATGATTCCGGCATTGATAGCCTCCGTAATAGAATTATTATTTATATAGCTATCCTTATTACATAAAAACTTCGTTTCCTCTTCATCATTTCCACCAGACGAGGGGTCTAGTGTAAGCGATAGCATGGTTTTAAAAATTATTTTATGCTAATGTAATTTTACGATCGAATAAAATTTTGTTATCTATACATGTATCTAAATGTGATAATCTATGCGTTTGTAATTTTTTTTTTTTTTTGATAAAAAATTGCAATTTTTAATCGAAAAGAATTATTAATTTTTGAATGAATGATTTTTAGTTTAAATCTGTCTGACCTATTCACGCAGCTCTCGAATCCGTCTTCATAATTACACAGCTCGTATTACACCAAACACGCCATCAACAAGGTGATGGTGAGGCAGGGGAGTATCGGAGTCTCTGCTAGACCGAGGCTGCAGGGCAATTTAACCGAATTAATTTCTTGTATTAATTTTCTCTAAAATCTCAACACCTCTACTTAAGTGCTCCTTACCACCGTTCTCAGGAAATACCTTTTGAGCTTTGTTCTTTGCCTACACGTCGCGTAGTTAACTTAGTTATTTGAAGAGCACTCTTCAGAACGTTATTTAAATGCGCCTATATTGGGATGTCTATAGAAAAGATACGCATTACAAATCTGTTACTTAAAACCCTTTCTTCTCCATGTTAATTTGAGCAACTTTAGGTACATTTTTCTCAAAAAGTGTAAAATATAGAGATGTGATTGCTTTTTTACTTTAAAGATCATACTATTCTCTACATTTTAAGCAGAGCGATTTTTTATAAAAATTTTAGGAAAAAATGTATAGGTTTTTAAAAATTATGTTACGAAAAGTAAGAAAAAATATAAGTAATTTTTACATATTTAGTAAAGTAATGAGAATTTTACAATTCTCTCTGTTTAAAATGTAAAGCTAAGCATGAGAAACAAAACAAAAAAAGAATTATGCAATTATGTCTTACGGTTCCTGAGAAAAGTGTACCTTTGACTAAAAAAAATACATTTTTCAGGAAAAGCATTTAAAACAGACCTTACACTACATGCTATTGTTCTGAAAGACTGTCTCACTTTAATGCATCCATGCTCCATATGAAGGATTGTCTGGGTCCTCCTGCTCTTCAAATGCATCTTTTAACTTCCTTTTGGCTAATGTGATTTTCTGACGACACTTTTTCTTTATTTCTTGAATCGCTTTTTCGGCTTTCTTGATTCTCGCGTCATCCAATTCTTTCATTGTCTTTATACAGTTTGTGCCAGGGGAAATTCCTAGTTTTTTAAATATTTCACATTTTGGTATATTCCCTTTATTAAAAGAGGCAACAACTTCATGAACTCCCAACTCTAAAGTTGTTTTCATACAAAGGTCCTCCAATTGCTTTACTGTCGGATAGGATTGTTCTGCCCATTTTGGTTTTCAGTTTCCTAAGACACCTGCCCATTCGTTTTTGTACATGGCCAACACACTCTAATTTTTCAATTAAAAAATTTGGGCCATATGGTTTTGCTGTTACTACAGTTTGGTAGGAAGCACTGTCTCCACCTCCAAGGTGACATTTTAGTGCAGATTTACAGACTGTTTTGCTGCGGGAGCTTTGTAGCCAAACAAATTCAAGAGCACGCTCTCATAAAAATGTCCATAAAATGTGGTATACCGCACCGAATTACATAATCTTGGTATTAAATTAAAGCTAAAGATGTGTAGAATAAGAAAAGGTGAAAAACTGAAAATCTTTTTTTTTACCCATTGGGTAATCCGACTCCCCTTAAGGTTCAAAGCAGAATGCTTAGAGGTCGGGCGATAAGATATAGTAATTATGTTACCTGTTTATGAGACTAACCGTAGTCTACCGTAGTAAGTTTTCTTTTCTTTTCGTGTTTTGTTCAAATCGTTAACTTTCAGGAATGTAAAAATGTACTGAGTAATAAAACTAAGCTTCTACAATTGTACATTTATTTATCTGTTATTTACTTACTTTTATTAATTAAATTCTATATTTTATCTGTCACAGGCAATAGTTTTCCTTCGACAATTATCCAACTGACAACAACACACGTTCAGTTGCTAATAATTTCGTTCCGTGTACAATTCAAGGACATTGTGGAATTTTGTTTCCACATTAATATTAATTATAAAAATTTTGTTTCCACAAACACACGTAATTATACATTCTCTAAAAATAATTTTATTTTAATGCAAATTCTTAAATTGAGGAAAATTCGTGTTCTAATTTTGTATTCGTGACATTTATATAACGGTAACAAGGAAAACCTCGACGAATAGTGTGACTGTCCTCCGGGCGTCTGATAATATACAGCATTGTCTATCTCAAGACCAAATCTATTCCTTACCGATTATATATATATATATATATATATATATATATATAACAGATAACACACGCACGCGCACACACATGCACATACATTATAAAATAATTAAAATTAAAAGTATAACATATGGACTATTCGTTGATATTTTCTGTCTCCGACGGTGCAAAGAAGTATATGAAATAATCTTTACTTATAATATTTCTATGCTTGGAGATGCTACTTAATTATTATGTGACATTATTATGCAAGAAACTTTTTAATTTGAAGTTACAATCTAGTAAGAAGTCCTCGCGCGTGAGCTCTCTCATCTGTGACTGTAATGAATTGATGTTCGTAGTCATGAGATTCAGTGAATTGTGAAAAATTTGTTTCTTGTGTTTATAGTATTTGTCCTATTCATAAATACGGCTGTCTATGTAGACTCTAACAAGCAAGTGCTATGTGTGTAAATTTTACAAGGATATTCTACTACTGGAGTCAAATTAATCAACATTTTGTGTTATGAATATCTTTTATTAAAAAAAAAAAAATAATAATAATCACGATATGGAGACAGTTGAAGTCCGAATATGTCTCCGTAGCACTACATGTAGGTTTATTAGTAGGCCTAATGTTTCAGTATGTCATGATTTTTTTTTAACTGTCCAAGTTTCTATAACTATAAACAATGTTCTTCTATTTCACTTTTAGGAGGCTACGCTGCTTAGATAATGCTGGTGGCATATCTCGTATCTTCGTGAATAGTAGACATCTTTGTTGATGAACATACACTTCTTTATTAACACGTAGGTCTATACACTTATAAATTACTCTCTTGTTCACATCTGTGTCATTACTTATTAAGTCACACTTATAAAGTATGTTTTTCTTATATTTTATAACGGCTTCGTAGACTCTACATTGCTCTGTTTATCTTCACATTTTGACAAAGTTGGAGTGTGCCTATGTTGTAAACATGAATATATTGTGCTGCTACTTTTAATTAAACAAAGATGCTCAGTGAAATTGGGGCTTTATTTTTTTAAGCGCGAATACACAGACTCTTGTTCTCAGGGCGAGTAGCACAGATAAGGTATATATTTTACAAACACATTAACTCAGTTATATTTCTTCAAATTAATACAAAACTCCATTAACATTAGTTTAGCTTAAAATATTTTATATTATTTAGTTTGGAATTGTTACTTCCGTCTCGCGCCACTACTATTTGCATACTTTAAATAAACTTGGTTTTTTCCCAATGTCCTTTGAATCGTTTATGTCATGAAGGTCTTTCTTAATATCGTAAAACGATTTGTGAAATAATTTTTGAATTTTTATCTTGACACCTTATCACGTAGATATTGTTTTGTGAAAACGTGCGTGCTGAGTTGAGAATATTTTATTTCAAATACAGTGAAACCCACCAAAGTGCGATATCGTTGGTGTGTATGTGTGAGTGTACGTTCACTCCATACATAATTCACGGGAGAGGTGCGCTATAATGCCATATGCGTTGCGTGAAAGTGATCGTAGTTTACCGCTTAGAGTTACACTTTAACCCGAGATAAGAATTGTCAAGTAACTATCGCTGTCGGCATAATCTCTTCTTACCCTGAAGTGACAGTCGAACACTCGATGCTGTCTCAAACGTTATGCCTCAAAATTGATCAACTGGTCGTCGAGCATCGAATTGTATTCCAATACAATTAATGTATTAAGCATCTTTGATAATAAGTAAAAACATATTAACGGTACGTTTATGCAATATTCATCAAAGAAATGCACCAAATTAAACCTACATATCGTCACCGGTTGTGGCTCCACAGTCCATCAAGGGCTCGACCTGTCGATTCCATTGGTCTCTGTTCTTCACTCCAACCATCCTACTTGTAATATTAACCCTTATTAGTTTCACGTCCACTCGATACTTTAGTCCAATACTTGGAACCCATCTGCGTCTGCTACACACGAGCCTCTGGTAAAATATTCACTTCGTCGGCTATGTCCTCCATTCTTTATTTGTGCCCCGACCATTGTGAGGTGGTAGAGTTAAGCGTCATGGCGCTTGCGCTAATCGCCACTCTCAACCAACCCCTTACAGACGTGTCTTAGCACCCTTCTGTCAAAATCCCTCTAATTATCGTTTCCTAGTATCCTCGTTTCTGAGTCATATATGTTAGCCAGGCGTATATAGCATTTTATAAGTTGAGCAAAAGCAAATGCAATGGCATTTAGGGACTAGGAACAAATAAGAACAAAAATAATAAATAATGATCGAATTGTAGAACAGGTGAGCCATTTCCCAAATATTTTAACTTTTTGGGAAATGATATTGGCTACGATAAGAATTAGGATGTAGAAGTGCTATAATTAAGGTACGTTCCTGATGATCTGTGGGACAACCAATCGTATTTTTAGAAACAAGATACGTAAGAAACAAAATTAAAGTTTTACAAAGTTATGGCAGCACCTGTACTGTCCTGTAGGTGTGAGTTATGGACGACAACCAGTAAAGAAGAAAGAAAAATACAGGCCTCGGAAATGGTGTCCTTAAGAGGTGTTCTAAATTGGATCGTATAAAGACTGAGATCATAAGAGAAGAATTACAAGTTTTTAACTTAAGTGAAAGACTAAAAGATTAAAAAACAACGGTGGAAAGAACACTTGGAAAGAATGTCAGATTCAAGATTGGCCAAACAAGTCTGGAAATATAAACCTATAGGACAGAGGTGTGTGGAGAGATGGCTGGAGGACCTTTGAAGGCGACACAGACAGCACCTTGCCTATATAGTGACGTGAAGATAACGATGATAAGTTGAGCATGTAAAAAAAGAAGGATAGATAATGAACGCGTAGTAATGAAATCCCAAATAAATGTAAGATTTCTGAAATTATGACCGACTCATAGTTAGTGCACCGAAGCATTTTTTGAAGTGATTAGCTTGGGGGCGGAGCGGTCGGTCAGCTAATTAACCAGCGCACAGAATTGGAAGTGAAGTAATATTAACGTGACTTTGATCAAATCAAGTCATCAATAAGGTGACAAATGCGCCGCCGGTTTTCAAAAGACGAGAGATAAGAAGGCATGTGAAACAGCCTTTGGTGTCAACAATAATGTTCGTTACGTAAGCAGTTATTTACATTTGCCTGATTTTCTTTGGGCAAGCACTGCTAGCGCTGCTTGCTCTGAGGATTCGCCTCTGATTCAACTATACACTTAATTTACGTTGGCCAAATGGCGGCCATACACTGTTTGTAGGAAATGTGAAAATGGTGTAACAAAGTAAAAACCAACAGACCAGTGACAGACGTCATAGGAGGCCGACAGACTTGTAATACAATGTTGAATTACGCGTCGTATTCTGGTACAGCAAAACCGTGGTTTCCTAGCAATGACTTTAAGTTACATAATGCAGAAACGCTGTCCGTGTTACGCAACGCGACTTGTGCGACATACGTAGCGTAGGCCCAGATTGCGTGTGTGCGTTGCTCGGTGAAAATAATAAATCTGTTTCGTATCGCTTACAGTATGTGCGTAATTATGTTATAAACATCTGTACGGGCATATTATGCGAGTCGTTTGACGTTTTACGAACCAAAGAACGCACACGTGGGGGTGTCATCGGATAGTTCTCGTGGAAAGGGCGGTGCGCTGAAAATTTTGTGCTCTGGACAAATCCTAAATTTGACGCCTCTTCCGAAAAAACCAAAGACGGTGTTTTGTATACGTGATAATTTTGGTGAAGTCTTTAAAAGATGGCTGTGATGGATTGTAGACATATGAATTTGAATCTAAACGACGGACTTTTGGCATCACAGAAAAAATAGGCCTTTAAATGCGACGTTTCGGCCGTCCAAACAGTCTTCAGACTAATTATAAACTAATACCAACTTCGTCGTGCTTATTTGCTAGACTGCTAAGTGCCATGTTGTGGACGAGGCCTTTCAGTGTTTCCACCATTTTCAAGTGCTAAATCACGACCTAGGACTTAGGGTCGTCCAGAACATGGTACTTAGCAGTTCAGCAAATAATCACGACGAAGTTGGAGCTACGGAGACTGCTAATTTAAATAACAAGATTAAATATAAACTAATACATGTAAATATATAATTAATACTCTATCAACGAGTGACAGAGAGTCAAATAATATTAATAACAAAACTTCACATAATAATCAAAAGGTAAAATAATACAAATGAATACTTACTACGAAAAAAAGCAAAAAGTGTTGTGGGCTTTTTCGTAGTAAGTAGGGGTGAACGGGGGAATGGCGGTAGGTTAAGCAGTAATGCTCATATAACTGTCTAAGATTATCCCATATCAAAATTCACATTCTTAATGTCTAGCAATGAATGTATACTTTATCCTGTTAAATTATAAAAAAATTATAAAAACATAAATATAAAAAAAAATAAAAATTAAACCAATTAAAAAAATCTAAATAGCTCACACAACAAAGATAATACAACAACCAACGGTATATACAAAATTGAATGCCAAGATTGCAATAAATGTTATATAGGACAAACAAAAAAACAGCTGAAAAAACGTTATTTTGAACACCTAAATGCATACAAAAAACCAAATATATATAAATCCAATTTAGCCACACATGCAATAAACACAGGACATGAATTCCCAGACATAACCAATGTAACACTAATAAAACATATACCACACAAAGGCACCATAATGAACATTTGGGAAAATTTACAGATTTACAAACATAAAACACAAAACAAATTAATACAGAACAAATACAAATCAATACAAAACATGACACAATATTCAAAGCACTCAACATCGAAAATACACAAAATACAAAAACAGATACCACAACCACACACAATAATGCAACATTGAAGGACCAAAGACCAACAAACCACCTTAATAACATCCAGAAGCCAACACACAAATACTGCACCAGAAGCAAGATGGCGAAGGCTGAAGATGGGAGAACAGGATCTCCCGAAACATGTTCCTAAAGGAAAAAATATATCTTGAGGTAAATTAGTTATAAGTATTATAGTAATATATATATATATATATATATATATATATATATATATATGTAGCTTCGTCATATTAAAAAAAAAATAGTGTACATATTTGGTCTCTGATTTCGACGCTCTACATTATTTCGCCTAGGATAATCTCGCGACTTACTGAAGAAAATCGCGTCTTTTACTTTGTTCACAGAATTAATTGAGACTAAATGTCTCTTTCTAAAGGCTAAACGAATACATCGACTGGGTCACCCAGAACGGATGAGTGATCAGAATATGGCAAAGAAAATCCTGAGGGCACTCACAGGTCGACCTAGGATAAGATGGTTGGATGACGTGCTGGAAGATCTCAGAAGAATGGATGTGAGGGGTTACGCTGAGACGGCAACGGATGGGAGATATTAGAGGAGATTGACGTTGGAAGCCAGGGCTCACGTCGGGCTGTGACGTCGGGGATGAAGAAGAAGAAGATACGTCTTTTTCACACCCGTTCTTCTTTTCTTTTGTCCCCTTCTTTTCCTTACTCACTCACCAAATTTCTGTAGCAACATTTCACAAATTGTTAATCTTGTTATTTGAATTAGCAGTCTCTGTAATTCCAACTTTGTCGTGTTTACTTGCTAAAGTGCTAGTTGTCATGTTCCGGATGATTCCTTTCAGTGTTTCCACGACGATTCGTGGTTTAGGACTTGAAACACGTCATGGTTTAGGACAAGTCCTAGGTCGTGGTTTAGGACTTGAAAATGGTGGAAACACTGAAAGGCCTCGTCCGGAACATGAGAAGTAGCAGTTTAGCAAGTAAACACGACAAAGTTGGATTTCAGAAATTATATATGGTTTTAGAAGATGAGATATCATAAATTATTGATTCGTGTTTGAAGAACGTGGATCACCGACCAACCGAGGTCCATTATTCGTCCGCAGAAATCGCGTCGATTTCGGTCAAAGAAGGTTTGCCAGAGATCCGGAAAAAAACGACTCGGCACGAGTGCGCACGCGCGCGCACTCACACACACGTGCGCGCGCGCGTAAACAAGATATCAGTTCGCTAAGCTTCTCTATCAGTGAACACGCTTTATATGCGATTTACGTGTTGCCCCACCTGCCCGTTACAGCGAAAATCCTAAACGACCATAAATCATTAGCGATATGATAAACAGCCGAACAGTGCTTCATTAACACACATAACGTTTGGAATCACTTCTGTATGACCTTGATGTCCGTAGTTTCAATAAATCAAAGGATATCTATTATCGCACTCACGAGCAGTTTACAAAAGAAGAATAGAATTAACGGCAGGGAATTACTACAAGGCGTGGTGTCACGGTTAATACCTGCTACCGGATGCGAATAGTTATACGCGCGTGGACACATACACACACACACACACACACACACTTTGAACAGGAGTAACAATATGTTTTCGTCTGCTTGTTCCATTACTACTCACCGTCAGTATTACGCCCTGATGTCAGTTGTCGAGTAGGAAATCGTTTCGTTTTACGAAAACCGACGCAGTGGTGATTTTACATTGAAATCTTTGTTATAAAGCGGGTTTGTTCGGTCAATCTATTCAGTTTCAGGTCAGTTTAGGTCAATTAATAATATTAATAATAATAATAGTAACAATAATATTCTTCTTATCTTATTCCAATCCTCTTCTACCGCAAGGTGTAGAGGTTGAGCAAAGGTCTCGCCACCGTGGTCTCTGCATGGTCAGGGCCTTGTCTTCATTCCACTGCACTCCCAGCCCCTGCAGAGAGCGCCTCACGTTGTCCTCCCAAGTCAATCTTCTCCGGCCCCTGGGTCTTCTCCCCGCAATTCTTGCCTCATACAGTTGTTTTGGAATTCTATCCCCTTCCATGCCCTGAATGTGTCCAAACCAGTGCAACTGTGTTTTCTTAATTTGATCTTTCAAAGGTACTGTCTTAAGACTCACTCTTATAGTAGTGTTACTGACTCGATCTTTTCTCCAACCTTCCTGAGGTGTCTCATCTCCATAGTTTGGAGAGAGTTTAGATGCTTCGCAGTTGGAGGCCATGTTTCAGCCCCATAAGTAAAAACTGGCACATACGTGTTTTGAAAATTGATAATAATAATAATAATAATAATAATAATAATAATAATAATAATAATAATAATAATAATAATAATAGACTGACTTTGGTACCACCGAAATATCTTAGGAGGGGCAGAATAAGTTGCAAACTTCTGCTATACAGTACAGTGGGGTACCTAGAATTTGGCCTTGCGGGGAGGCCGAGTTCGATCCAGTCGGCTTCATACAAAAGAAAAAAACAAATTAATATTAATCGACATTAGGCCTACTATCTTTAAAGTGGCTGAAAAACATGTGATAACATCTTGAAATCAATCCCACTAAGAAACGGTAATAACACAATAAAAATACGTGTTTTTGAAATATTGTTTAGAAAATACTGATTCACTGAACTGATTTTTCTATTTTTCATATTTCAAACGTGTACGCAAATGCTGTGCAGTAAACCTGTTTGTACATTTAAAAAAGAGTTACTACTATATTAGTTTATACAGCTAAAAATCCTAAAAATTAAGAGATTAAGTCAACTTTTTTCGACCTCTGGGGGAGGGGTCCGGTTCCGTTCGCCCCCTCCTCCTAAATGCGCCCCTGATACGGCATACAAGGAAGGCAGTGTGGCCAGCACTACGTATCATTTTCTCGTACGCTTCTGCTGGCGGCTACGGTCAGTTTTGAATTCTGTTTATTTTTTAAAAATTCGCAGGATTGTCCTACAAAACGTAATTCTTATAGGTCCGATCACACTTATAGGTTCGCTTTTACTTTAGGTACCAGTTAGGAGACTAACGATTGTTAGATCAGTATTAATCTGAATTAACCACTATTAGTTTTGAGAACCATATTAATCTTTGTCCTGTTTTGACTTCCTCTAAAAAAAATCACATTTAATCATATAATTGTCATTTAATTAAGCGGTTTTCAGAGATTGTGGGTCACACGGAAAGCTAACAAATTTAGTCCTGACCCCTCTTGGTTTGGTCTGAGCGGTAGCGAATTTATGGTATTTGCACTTATTCAAATCACCTTATTAGTTATAGTCTACACTAAGGGTATCGCAGACGGGGGCGTTAATCCATAAAAATTTCTAAACGAATGAACTGAGGCTGGAACCAACTTCACGCAAACTCGACCACCGGCAGAAAGTTCTTGACTAATTCCGCTCCGAGGATACGAATCTGTTATAATTTTGTATTTTAATTTAATTAAGTATAATTGAAATCCGTATTATACCAATAAAATTGTCCATGAGTTAATTTGACTGATCCAGTTGGTACCGGTTATAGTGCGCAAATAATTCTCACCTTTAATAGGGCTACAACCTTGCACACTCAATACAGTGTAATTTTCATTTAATCAAACACATACTTTATAAATTAATTAAAAAAAGACAAACAATGAACCTCAGTGTACCGCAGTGGAAGCGATGTTATGTGGGTTCGGCAGTCTGAGAGGGCAGAAATCGGACATCTACACGCGAAAACACGCATAACAATGTAATTTATTGACTAAATGATCGAACACAAACTACATTTGGGAACAGCATGTGACTATTAGTTGTGTTTGCATGTTTTTATTAATTTATTTTTATCAAAGTAAGCAGATTAAGATTAATAAAAATAGAAATCGAGTTTGTACACGGTAGTTCCAATTATATTTTAGCTCGTTAAATAATTCACATAGTTACTGAACATCAACAATTATTACTAAGATTAGCTATCTGTAACGTATAAAACTGATTAATCATCACAGACTGTAAACCAGCCATGGGTCAGTCTACTCTAACCCTCTTTCTCATTTTCCATGTCTTTGACTCATAATTATACCACTCAGTACACCATACTACACCAATCACTCCCTTAAGTCTTTATGCTGCACAAAATTATTTTTCTTGTTGAAAGCTGCCTTAGTTTTTGTTATTCTATTCCTAATCGCTTGTTCAATGGACCATTCTTTTGAACTACTCACGTTAAATAATAATAAACATTAAATTTACATAAAACTTGTTACGTTACTAACGACAAATAATAATAAATAATAAATAATAATAATAATAATAATAATAATAAATAATAAGCGAAGGCTGGGTATTAGGAAGTCAGATGAAGACCCGACTCGGAGAGTATGAGCGTAAATACAACGGAAAATGACAAGAATTAATTAGGACTAAAATGGAAAACAAATTTACAGGATTTAAAGAAAGTGAAAGAGGCGTAGGGGTTGTCACAAAAATTCGAACCTAAGACGTTTAAATTTATAGGACACCAATGAGACCCAATCACTTAATCACGAAAAGAAAAACCTTATAACGGGAAAGATATAGGTAAAAGTGTTTGAGAATGTGAAAATAAGAATAAGAAGTTAAGAGTTGCTCCAGACGAAAGCAGTAGAGCAGCAGAAAGAGGAATGAGAGGTTGAAGAGAAAAAACGTTATCTTTAGATGACGATGACAACGACGACGATGAGTATGATGACTATGATGACGACGACGGCGACGAAGATGATGATGATAATGTTGAGTAATGGTTCTGAGTCCCATTTTTGTCTCGTTCAGTTAACATGTGTGTTTTGTGACTGTAAGTAACTGGGAAACAAAATAATATTTTCCCACCACAGAAGGAAGTTCTCTTGGTACATTATTCTTATAGTGGTTTTAACATTGATATAAAATATTTGTGAATGCTTCTTCTATTTCATGGATAGTCTTTACGTATTCACTTTAAACGCGAAAGGAGTACGTTTATTAATACAGCGTACAATTATGCAATTTTATGCCAACATTTGTGATAGTCTTTCGTTTGGTATCTGAAACGTCGCTCTTGGACTCCTGAGCGATCGTTATCGTATTTTAGTGATCCTGGTACCTCTTTGCCAGGCAGACATATCTCAATGGGAAGGCTTCGTCACTCACAACATATCCCGCCCAAAACTGCCTCTAAAATATCGAGGAGATGGTGGTAAAACTACCCAAGTCCAATGATGTTTCAAAAAACACATTTTATTTATTTTAATTATTCCTTTTTTCTTTGTATTTTTGTTTACCTTTGTAATCAATAAAAACTCTTAATAACAAAAATTAACCTTGAAAATCAGTTTCAATAATTTCATGATTTATTATTGCACTTGAAAACATTTAATTTCAGTTTTCCATAAATTCACCAAAGTGGACTAGGGTAACTTTACCATTAACCCCACTATATTATCTGTGTACACTTATATTTTCCAAAAAACCGACAGATAGATTGTGAAGCAGTCGCACAACGATCCGGCTCATCTTTTATTTACGTAATCATTTAATTAATTCTTGATATTAATCCAGAGATCTAACTAATATTTTTGTTATCTAGTACTAACTAGCTTACGATCCCTTTTACGTTTAATGATGCAATGACAGATATTGTCACTTCTATTTTCCTACACTGTTTTAACCGTTAGAACACTTTCCACCAGGAAAAATGTCTACGGTCTTCACAGAAATTTACTCTCTCAACCGCGTTTGCCTTGACCGAATAATCTGTCCTATCGTCTTTCTCGGCATAGAAATTCTTTCCCTGGTCTCGGAAATGCATGTGTATTTATTACAGTAAGAACCACATTACTTTGGTTATGAAAAACGGAGGCTATATCGCTACAAAAACGGACGCCTATAATGAAATTTTGATACCGTTTTAAGATAAAAACATTTCAATTGTTTAATCGAATTTAACTGATAATATTATCTGATCTATTTTCTGATATTATTAACGTAAATTTGTAGCACCTGAGAATATTTGGTGACGAAATGTGAATCGATGACGTGCTGTTAACATAAGCTATACTTAGTTTGAATAATAATAGAACAACATCTAGCATACGGTTTTGTCTCTTTACTACTTTATTAAAATTACTGTCGAACAGCTGCTAAGCATTCGTGTGCCTGAGTGCAATCTTGAATTTGCCACCCCATGTCTGTCTCCTATCTCAATATTTACTGCCACAGTCGATCTTAAAAAACATTTTATAATTTTTAATTAGAAAGCTATCTTCCGCCAGCTGCAGCTGAATCTTTAATATAAGTAATATTCTTAACGTTATTGCTGTATTTAGGAATGTTGAGAACAAATTATTTTGAAAAAGGTATTGAAAAATATCTTTCTGCCCACCCAACCAACACATTTTGGGAAAAATTCCGTTATAAAAAGTTCAGTTCATTAAACAAGTCAGACCTGTCGATACCTGCCTCATCTCGAGAATCGTTTTAAGTTTATATCTCTACAATATGTAGCCTAATTATTTCTTCTTCCAGGTAATTAAACAAATCATTACTGAATAAAACAAATACGCTATCCAACGTTTTCAAGCTTTCGAACCTGCTGTTCAAAGATGATGAGATCTGATCAGATCTTTAAAAAACTCTACTTCGTAATTACTTTTCGGATCCACTGAATTTTCAAGGGCTTCAGATTTTTCTTGAAGTTCATAAAAGTTTATGTGTTATACGAGATATGGATGGCAATTGGAAGACTTTAAGATACATTAATAAGTTAAGATTGAGCGGGTAAAATATCATTTATACACGTCGATGATGATGTGATTGTGTCGCCCGTATGCAGTGCACAACTTGGACGCCCATTTACGGTGGCCCTGATTACGATGGCCTTGTGTTTTTGTTGCCGGTAATGATTCTCTAACAGCCAGAATTTTAAATTAAACAACTAAAGCTCGTTTTTCCTAAACACCAATTTTAAATGAAATTTTGATAACCTATTAAGAAGAATCAGCAGGCTCTATGCTGGTAATGTTAAATTGCCTGATGAGAGAGTCTTCAACATTTTGTGGGTGGTTTATGTATACATTGTATGTCTACAGAAGCAGAATTATTTAATATATCTGTTTCCACAACAAGATTTGTGGAAAGGTTTAAAATTCATTTAAATTTTATAACCCTTTTCACCGAATATTATTAAACATTTATTTTCCCAGCACCCATACTATACACTTTATCTCGACAATTCTTCTTCAGTAGGTAGACAACGGTGACTTCAATCATCCCTGAAAATTGTAATATTCTGCGTAACATAGTCTCTGTGATATGTGTACCTAAGTGTTGAAAAATATGTTTTTTCAAAAAAGCCGTTTAAAGTAGATCAGTGAGAACTAACGAAAACGCAAGTGACCGAACACTATTTTCACGCACAAAAACAAACCATACATGCATCCATATTGTTGGGTTCAGAGTTGCCAGCATGAGGTACAAAATATTCCCTTTTGCACAGTGGAAACCACATCATTTTAAGTTAAACTGTGTATAACACATATAGGCCTACTATTGAACGGAGTTGTGTACGAAAAATTGTAGGCCTAATGATTTACCGTGTGCAGACATACCTTATATTATTTAAAAAATGCATTTTTAAAGATTATTTGTATCATAAAGCATGTATACCATTTTAATCAGGTAACAATTTTAATGAAAACATGCATTTTGAAAAATTAGAAAGTTTTTATTTTTTCCCTTCATACTCCCCTTAAAAGTAACAATTACAGTTATGAAATTTTGATAACGTACTAAGTAACAGTCGTGGACTCGCCTGTTTTAATGATTGTCACAGCTTAGTTTTAACGATTGAAGTGAACGTAATAGTTTTATAAGCCATAGTGCACAATTATAGATAGCAATACAACTGCGGACTTTCTCCATCGTGTACACAATAAAAAACTACGTTTCGGTCACCGGAATCTGTGATTAGAAGCGCGTGGTGCCCTATGCTGTCATCACACTGGTACCCCAATTCAAAAATTTTAAAGTCATTGTACTGGTATCCGCGTCACAATTATTATAATTAAATTATTTTACCTTAATCCGTCACTGTGACCGCTTGGTTTCTGTCTTCTTACTTACGCGTTTCGGATTAAACTTAATCCATCATCAGAGTAAAAAATCCGTCAGTTATGACTTCGTTAAAACATTAAAAGGAGACACTAAAGTACATCTATGTATATATTATACAAACACAGCGACGCACGCGGATGTGAGTGCGCACTCGACACCGGTTGAAGACGTACTGCACAGTTTATTTGTGTTATCATGTTATCTATTGTTGTGTTGGGGCGTGTACTCTATGGTTATGTTGTCTATAATCTTATCATATAATGTATGTGATTTAAATGTCAACTGTTCGTTTAGTATATTATTAGGATTATTTCTGAAGGCCCGGTAAATCTCAAACTCTTCTACTGCATCCATATATCTACCCTTTTTGCAAATATGTAAGGGTTTGCAATTTGCCTCAAAATTTGTGTAATTATGATTTAATGAAGCGAGATGTTTAGCGTAATTTGATTTATTCATATTTGAAATGCTCGTGGGTAAGTGTTCTTTATATCTTTCGAAAAAACCTCTGCCTGTCTGACCAATGTAATGCATGTCGCAGTCATCACATATCATCTTGTATACACCCGTTCTTTTTTCAATTGATGTTCGTGTGGCATTATTTAACATTTTTTGGATATTGTTATTTGTTCTAAATATGATATGGATGTTATGTTTTTTAAATGTATTTCTAATGAGCATTGAGAAGTTATTAGTATAATCAACCGCCCTATATATTACGTCCATCGTGATACGGTGAGGGTTGTCAGTTCTGCGTTTGTATCTAAGCATCAATTGTTCAACTAATGAGCTGCGGTACCCGTTTGCAATTGCAATGTGTTTAATTATATCTATTTCTTCCTTATGGTTTGTTGGATCTAAAGGTACACTGTATAGTCTGTGTATCAGACTGTTGAACGCGGCCATTTTTTGTGAGTGCGGGTGGAACGAATCGGCATGTATGACCCCATCAGTTGTGGTGGGTTTTCTGTATATCCTGTATTAAAATTTATTATTGTGTTTCATAAAAGTTAAATCCAAAAAATTTATTGTGTTATTTGACTCTATTTCGAGTGTAAACTGTATGTTTTTGGTGATGTTATTCATGTAATGTAACAGCATGTTTGCCTGTCTCGTTGTCCGGTCGAAGATAACAAATGTGTCGTCTACATATCTTTTGTAAAATGTAATGTTACGTTGCCATTTATTATGTGGTGATAGCAAACATGTATTTTCGAAGTTATTCAGGAAAATGTCAGCCAACAAACCGGATAAGGGTGAACCCATTGCAAGACCCTCCTCTTGAATAAAAATTGTGTTATTGAATATGAAATAATTTTGTTTCAATATTACGTCTAGTAAAAGTAACAATTCTGTTATTTCTAATAACAGAAATAAGAAATAACAGAATTGTTACTTTTACTAGACGTAATATTGAAACAAAATTATTTCATATTCAATAACACAATTTTTATTCAAGAGGAGGGTCTTGCAATGGGTTCACCCTTATCTGGTTTGTTGGCTGACATTTTCCTGAATAACTTCGAAAATACATATTTGCTATCACCACATAATAAATGGCAACGTAACATTACATTTTACAAAAAATATGTAGACGACACATTTGTTATCTTCGACGGGACAACGAGACAGGCAAACATGCTGTTACATTACATGAATAACATCACCAAAAACATACAGTTTACACTCGAAATAGAGTCAAATAACACAATAAATTTTTTGGATTTAACTTTTATGAAACACAATAATAAATTTCAATACAGGATAATACAGAAAACCCACCACAACTAATGGGGTCATACATGCCGATTCGTTCCACCCGCACTCACAAAAAATGGCCGCGTTAAACAGTCTGATACACAGACTATACAGTGTACCTTTAGATCCAACAAACCATAAGGAAGAAATAGATATAATTAAACACATTGCAATTGCAAACGGGTACCGCAGCTCATTAGTTGAACAATTGATGCTTAGATACAAACGCAGAACTGACAACCCTCACCGTATCACGATGGACGTAATATATAGGGCGGTTGATTATACTAATAACTTCTCAATGCTCATTAGAAATACATTTAAAAAACATAACATCCATATCATATTTAGAACAAATAACAATATCCAAAAAATGTTAAATAATGCCACACGAACATCAATTGAAAAAAGAACGGGTGTATACAAGATGATATGTGATGACTGCGACATGCATTACATTGGTCAGACAGGCAGAGGTTTTTTCGAAAGATATAAAGAACACTTACCCACGAGCATTTCAAATATGAATAAATCAAATTACGCTAAACATCTCGCTTCATTAAATCATAATTACACAAATTTTGAGGCAAATTGCAAACCCTTACATATTTGCAAAAAGGGTAGATATATGGATGCAGTAGAAGAGTTTGAGATTTACCGGGCCTTCAGAAATAATCCTAATAATATACTAAACGAACAGTTGACATTTAAATCACATACATTATGTGATAAGATTATAGACAACATAACCATAGAGTACACGCCCCAACACAACAATAGATAACATGATAACACAAATAAACTGTGCAGTACGTCTTCAACCGGTGTCGAGTGCGCACTCACATCCGCGTGCGTCGCTGTGTTTGTATAATATATACATAGATGTACTTTAGTGTCTCCTTTTAATGTTTTAACGAAGTCATAACTGACGGATTTTTTACTCTGATGATGGATTAAGTTTAATCCGAAACGCGTAAGTAAGAAGACAGAAACCAAGCGGTCACAGTGACGGATTAAGGTAAAATAATTTAATTATACCAATTCAAAATTCAACCTTTTATCCATTATTTACACTGATAAATGGTATACACAATTTTAAAAGTTAACAATTATTTTATTAAACTCTCAAATTACAACAAACATTTAGCTAAATAGTGATTACAATGAGAATAGTAGTACTTAAGCTTAGAAAATATAAATCGATCCATTTTTTCTTGAGTTTGTCTTAACGAAGTCTTGTATAATTTCTTCTAAATCGAGCGATTCAAGTATCTCGCTTTCAATATTCAACCTTGTTAACAAACATAATCTCTCGTCTCCCATAGTTGAATTCAGCGTATCTTTAATGCGTTTAATTGCAGAAAATTATCTTTCAGATTAGTAGTTGGGTACTGGAATCATCAAAAGCAGACGATAAGAAATGTATATATTCGGAAATACATCAATAATTTTACAACCAATAATCTAGTTTAATACTTTGAGCGGACTAACTGTCATGGAATAATATATCATATCATGGAATCAATTTGAAAAAAAAACTCGTGCAATTTTACTCGTGGCACACAATGCTTCAATTCTGTTAGAAGATCGTTATTCAAATCGTTCGAGTAATCTACTGTAAGAGCTTTCGCTTGATTTTCCAACTCGACACTTTCCATGATTAATAACTGCGTAAGAAAACCAAACAATTTCGTAATGTGATCATAAGCTTTGTTTCGCTTAGTCAATTCAGCTGGATGGTGTCTGACAGCTGAGGCCCCGGTGCCCGGTGCTGCAGCATACCCTAGCGTTATGGATAATCCGCCACTGATGCTGACCGGAACTGCACTGGCACCCCTGCACAAATCTGTAACGAGAAACACACTGTAACTGCGCAAGACAAAAATACTGTTATCGTCCTAGATACTAGAGTTTACTCTCTGTAATTCATGTTATGTGTATAAACAACACCATGTGTACTCGGATATCAATATGTGTGCACACGTTTGCATTTAAATATACGTACAATTGTATGCACGCTTATGTTTGAATCAGATTATATAGGTTTAAGGAAGCCAACGTAGGTTACAGCCAATTTTCTCCTGATCTCGGTGTAATGTGAACTGAACATACATTACATCATCGATAGTATTTTCACTTACAGCAGTTGATTCTAAGCTTATTTTATCAGTTTACACGTTTCTGGTTCTTCACGCCTCGTTGATCTCATTAAACCCTTGTTCGTTATACCTCTGTGTTGTAATGTTCTTTCAGAATGTTATAATAGGCACTTAAATCACTTTTTCTTACGATTGTGTTATCAAAAAATTTTAATTGTTCCAGCGAATGCATACTATTTTTCTGGGGTTAAAATGTAAATCAAAATCCAGTCGAAAAGCGGAGATAAAGTTACTTTTCAAGCAGAACCGTTAAAGAAAATTATTCGATATTCTGGGCTCAGCTTTTCCAACGCTCTAGAATTACTTCATGTCTCCAGACTGGTGTCAGTAGTTCACGTGCTTCATTATAAAGTCTTTACGTTTCAGTCTACGTGAAATATTACACAAATACACATCTATATATTGTTACGACGGTCTCCTTGGAAAACAAAATTACATACACCTACGAAGTCACTAATCACCGATTAATCACAAATAACAGTTTGCAATCAACAAGTTATTCAACAAGATTATACACGTACAACGATTCAAATTAAATTTGTCCACAAGCAACAATAATGTCAACTATAACGAATTCAGGACTAATTACAACGCAACAACACTTCGTTACAATACTTCTACAAGCAGTCGAACCGCGCTAAGGAAATCGCTCACTGTCAACTGATCAACAAAGCCAGTCTCTGTCCCTTATATACGTGTTCTAGAAGATTTCCATATTTAACTGTCCGCCACTTAATGCGTATTTGAAGTGTTCTCCAGAGGAATCTGGAGTGAAACACGGGGACGGACGGCGGACGTTATAGGCTTCTCGTTATAAAATCCATGTACTACTGACTGATTGATCACGAAATCTCCGAAACTAGAAGACCTACAAAAATAAAATTTGGTACATAAATTCCTGTTAGATCGTAAGTACGTGCTAAGATATCTTTTTGAGAAATTTTACTTCTAAGGGGGGGTTTCGGGGGGATTCCCCCACCACAATAGAAAAATCAACTGTCTGATGAATGTTTTCAGCCGATTCCTATGAAACCTTACAAGTTAGTAAAAAAAAGTTGCATCTGAATTTTGATATGTTAGTTTTAACTGAAAACATTTTTATTTAGTCAAATAAAAGTCCATTAGTAAAAGTCAGCACATTGTGTAAAAGCTGGATTGAAAATTTAGTCTATGTTTCTCCTAATCCGTAGCGAAACGTGGGTTTCAGCTAGTATGATCGTAAATCTCGCGAAATGCGCTACAGAACCGAGAAGCCGATGAAAATTACACGCGAACTCTTTGACCGAATGGGGGTTGTCGCCCAACTTACGTGTCAAGGTTGTATTCGCAGTAAAGGTGGGAAAGCCTTCCGACGTGTGTATGAAAAATAAAAATTCATAATCATTTAGGCCTATTGCATCATTTATGCCCCTCTCCATAAACGTTTCCGATATTGTGCTTAGTGCTCAAAAAGTTAACGAATCTCAAGTCCTCCCGGCAGTAGCGTGACGTCCATGTAACCACTGTTGTCGGCGGCAACAGTAGGCTACTGCAGATAAGAGAAAATAATATTAATTACATCGCAAAATAAATACTTTAGTTATTGAATAACTTGAAATCCGAACAATATTAGTAGAGGAACT
The DNA here is from genome assembly GCA_034769895.1 of Magicicada septendecula. Lineage (NCBI taxonomy): Eukaryota > Metazoa > Arthropoda > Insecta > Hemiptera > Cicadidae > Magicicada > Magicicada septendecula. Next base: position 312,093,309 of record CM068376.1, read on the forward strand.
TGAAAAAAAGCATAGCATTGCTTTCGAACTGCTAGGCACTTGCACCGTTTTGTGTTGCCGGCTCAGACATCGCCAATCTTTTACTGCGAACGGTCATTGACCTCGTAGTAGTTGTCACTGTACAAACGTAGGAGGGGGGACACATTCGTCCACCCAATGTGTTGCCGCTGTATACACCGGCAACACGCTCAGTTAGCAGCTATGTTCGTTTTCGGAACTGACGTGCAACAAATACTACGTACCTGTTTGTGTTTTGTTCGTTTAGTCATGTGTTTCTCTGCTTGTCTTTATTATTTTTAATTCGATTATTTGTGTTTTGATGTATTCTGGGTAAGTATAATGAGAGTCAGATCCCGTTGAACCGGGGCCCTCTTCTACGCCCAGCGACTGATAGAAATTGCTCTAAAAAGAACGCTTGGTACTAGGAAAAATTCCGATTTATTTTTAGGCTGTTTTAATCCTATCACAACCGGCAACAGGTGTTATGTACCCACGCCGCGCCACTGCCTCCCGGTATTTATCGTTCGTTTCATTTTGTTGACATATTTACAAAATTCTATTTTCTACACAAGTTTAAGACTATTTGATTTGGTTTTCACTGTTTTTCAACTGTTCATGCCTTAGAGCTGTATATTTTGTATTACGTTTTACTGTACAATCAAAATTAAGTTTTTCTGAATCTGAATTTTTATTATCACAAGGGTTGAGTCGGTCAATAACCAACGTAAAATCTATCACACAACGTTTCGACCACTGGACAATCTGTGGTCGTCTTGAAGTGTAAGATGACTGTATTAAATATACACTTAAGCCTTCTCAAGGTTCGTCCGCTAACGTGTGAACGAACGATGTTAGTGATCGAATCTCGATTAGCCTTAAGTTTATATTTAATGTACCAGTGGCGGGTGGTAATGTTTTTGACGGGGGGGGGGGGCAAAATTTAGTTGTACCCATAGATTATGTAAAAAAAGACAGGAGAAACTAAATTATTGCTATTATCATCAAATAATTGTAAAATTGAATCTTTTGCTTCACTACTAAAATTATTGTTAATATCACAAACCTACCTTGCAAACTACCAATATTTAAACAGTGTTTGAAACTAAAATTATTTATAACCCCGTTTTATAATTTTGTTGTGTAATATCTAAATTCGGTTTTGGTGGCCCTAATTTTTTTAGTTATATTTTCTTTTCGTAAGTAAGTGAATTTGAAATAATCAATCGTTTAATATTACTTACCGAATTCATAGCCATTTTAATCGTTTCTAACAAATACGCACAGAAGACACAGGCTCAAGCCTACACAGAATAAGTTACACGCTTATGTAGGCCTACGCAAGGTCCGACAAAAACACTATCGTACACAGAATACACTGCCTAATAAAGAATAAATTATTTGAACATTACGTTTACACAAAAAGTACAACAAGAACACAATCAAAACTACATAAAACACAAGAAAAAATATATGCACTTATATACGCTATATGAAAATATATGCTATAACAGCAACAGAGAAGTTTTGAACAACGCTCCCTCTATGAATTTAGCTGCGAAATCAGAAAGCGGGCAAAGCCCTACCTGTAATGGCGGATGCTCATGTAAATGCATAGACATGTGTACACGTCTCTTGCCCCGCTCCCCGAAAGACTGGCCTATGCAGGGAGGACGATAGCGAAACCGTCCTGCCTGCGGGACCATGCCGAAAACATCGGGTGATCGCTATTAGTCGCCCCAAAAATATCTTTCAATAAGGATACTACACATTATCACATTATAGTTATATTATTGACAAGTTTAATTTGCAAATTTAGTGGGAGGGCTGCGCCCTTTTGCCCTCCCTGTACGAGCCGCTACTGTAATGTACTAGTCTTATTTACAACAAAAGAAGAAGACAGATTGTTCAGTGGTCGAAACGTTGTGTGATAAATTTTACGTTGGATATAGTCCGACCTAACCCTTCCGACAATATTCACGTACCATCGAAAGTCAGTGGCGTTTATAGAATTTGGCTTTGGGGGGGGGGGGTCGGCTTCATACAAAAGAAAAAGCAAGTTAAGACTAATCAACATTACTATCTTTAAAGTGACTGAAAAACGCGTGATCAAAGTAAACGGTAATAACACAATAAAATACGCGTTATTGAAACATTGTTAAAAGATACTTGACTGAATTGATTTTCTTATACAGTATTTCATATATTATACTATACCTTAATGTTGTGTAATAAACCTGTTTATATATTTAAAAAAGATCTACTATATATTAGCGTACACAGCTGAAAGAAAAACAGCCTAAAAAAATTCAACTCTTTCAACCATCTGGTGAGGGGTCCGGTACCGTTCGCCCCCCCCCCCACGTAAATACGCCCCTGTCGAAAGTTAGGTTTAAAGATCATATGAATTTTTTTAGTTTTGTGAAAAATTATGTACACCTACCAAAACGTTAAAACCGACCAATCTTTTTTTCTATTCCCGCGAGCATAAAGCATAAATATACTTACAAAAATGCCAAAAAATAGTTGTGGTACAGAGACATAACCTCGAATTGAGTAGAGGGTTAAATTGTTTTTGTAATGTCCTAGTATCTGTACCAACCACAATCGCCCGAAGACAGTATCGCCGCGGGCACAGTCTGGGAGGCCACGGCCTTCACTTCTCGCAGGAAGTGTTCATATTACACAAACGCTGTTACTAGTTTCGGAAGCGGCCTTGAATTTTGACTCACAACAAGAAGTATGATCCGGTTACGCATGTGCGCGGGCGCAGACGCAGGCGCGCATTCCATTATGGTCCAGTCCGTATCCCGTTTTGTCGAGACCGTGTTTGTTGTCGTTTTGCGTTTTCGGTCGTGTTTTTATCTTTTCTTCTAGTGATTTAAGGAGTTCAGCATGTTTCAAATGCTAATTGTACGGTCGCATAAGTTAACATAAAAACAATGGAGAGGACTCCGAACGTCGTCCGATACGCGTACAACATTGACCGTATTATTAAGTAGACTAGTGGGACTGCACCATATTAGGTCCAAAGTCAACTTCTGTATTTAAGCCTTTGTGTGTAGATTCACCGCTGAGACCTGCCGGAAGTACTGGCGCAAGGATTCGCCTTGCATTCGCTCCGTTATGCAAATTGTAAATATAACTTTGGAGAATAATCACAAATTCATAAGATTTATCTGTAATTCCTCAATGTATGAAGCTTAAGCTGAATAATTTTATGAGGTTCGTATTACGGAAAATAAACAATAACGGGCAAGTCACAACAAGGGATTTATTCTAATGTGAACATATCTACTTCGTGTTCTGGCATTAAAATCAATTTCTTATCATAACAGTTCGTCTGCTGCAAGCTCTTGACACTTTCCAGCTTCGTATCTCCTGTATTTCGTGACGCACAAGTCTGTTAAACGCATAACCTGTAACTTTATAAGAAAATGTTCGTTTCATTTCTAACGTGTGAAGCGGTATTCTCGACTGGGCATATAGGCTGGAAAAAAAGCGTAATTACAATATACAGCAATCGTTATTGGGTACTTGAAGAAATAGTACCAGTGGCGTATCTAGAATTTTGCGTTGGGGGAGGGCGGTCGAGTAGGCTTCATACAAAAAGAAAAAATGAGTTAATACTAATCAGTATATATTTAAAGTGGTTTAAGAACGTGTGATAACATTCTGAAATCAATTCCATTAAGTTAAACGGTAATAACGCAATAACAATACGCGTTATTGAAACGTTGTGTAGAAGATACTTATTGACTTGAATTGATTTTCCTATATTTCATATTTCAAACGTATAGGCAAATGGTGTGTAATAAACATGTTTGTATTCTTTAAAAAAGTTTATATATTAATATATACAGCTGAAAAAATAATGAAATAGCCTTCATATATTAAGAAAATTCTTCAACTTTTTCGGCCTTTTGGGGGAGGGGGGTCCGGTGCCGTTCGTCCCCCACGTAAATACGCCCCTGAGTAGGACTTCCAGATTGTTCCGGTTCAACAGCCCACTTCTTCACAGGACGTCCCACTCTGGTCGTCCATGAGGTACACGATGAAAAGTTGAACTTGGCAATGTCTCCTCAGTTCTCAACACGTATACACGCTAAGAGTTATAAATTAGTTATTAGCAAATCGTCTCGGTCAATTTGAAAACGTCGAATCTATACCGAACATGAAAATTCTTGACGCAAACTCGTGCGACATCAATGTAGCATTCTTGATCGTGCTTAATGTAACCCTTTAGCAAACTTAGGGAGTAGTTATTTGTTAAGTCCAGACCTCGCCGCATCGCTTAGTCACCGTAAAATCGTGTCTACAAAATAAAATTAGCAATTCTATAAAAACTTAATTGTGATTATTACTATCGGTGCTAACTTCATAGTGTTACGTTATTCAGAAGCCAGTTTTGCTGTACCGTTTAACGATACGCATACGTACGCATGCCTTTGAACTGATTAGACTGCTAGTACTAGTAAATAGCAGACTGCTAAAAGACTACTCAGATTAATGAATAATGAGGAAAAACAGATAGGGATGTGCCAAAATGATGATGCACCTTCGAAATGGCGATCCAAGGACAGAGAGGAATGAAGTCGAGTTAAAAGATATAGAGTAGATACATGGATGCATAGACATGTTGGCACAGGTTTGTAAATACGGGGGGGAGAGAGAGATAAATAGATAGAGAGACAGGGGAGGGATGGAGAGGGAGAGAGAAAGAGAGAGAGTGAGAGAGAAAGAAAGAGAGGGCGAGAAATAACCGAACATATATTGTCTCAGAGAGAGAACATGAGATCCGAAATCTCAAGTCGAAAATTATACGGAATGATTTTTTTCAGTTCACTTTCTTTCGACATTGAAGCAGCGTCTAGAATATTTAAAATCGCTTTCGTAAATTCCGCGGCAATTCCAATTTATTGGCGTCTGTGATGCGTGTGTCATCGACCTTCAGTGTGAAAGGCTCACCGCTTATACCATAACGTTTTGCTTCAGTCCAACATCTGATTAATTATAATTTACGTTTAAACGTCGAACTAGACGCACGCCGTCCCCTTGTAACTGGAGACGCACACAAGACGGTCGTGCCACTGGGTTTCGTCATTAACCAGTATCTCGATAGTTCCTAGTGCATCGACACGTTCTTTCCGTGTATTCCAAATTGTCCTTTGCATTGTTCCATATATAAACAACATCTCTCTTACAATTATTTAAACTTCGGTACCGTAAAATTTACGCTCTCAGGAACTGTAAATATTATTTAAATTTGGTTTTACGCATTAATCGTTCTACAAAACTTAGTGCAGTACACTGAATTCCCATGAGAAGAAAAAACATTGAAGGAGCACAACAGTGAACTTGAGTTTCAAGCGTCTTATCTCTCAGTGCTGCTCCCATTTTGGTGTCATCTTTATATCTTCACGGCGTGTTCGACAGATTACCCACTCCGATATTCGCATCAGATAAACATTTTTTGACGCTACTAAGTTCCAAATCTGTTTTCAGTTCTCTCATTTAACTTCACCGTATACATCTTTATATTTTGAAGACATATCCCTTCCTACTACTTGGCCGATACACTTCAAAAATTCACGTTCCCCGATGCCATTGGAACAGATCCCTGTTTCCTCTTTTTTTTCTTTTTTAATGACACTTTCCACTGTAGATCACGATGGGGGAGCGGAATGTGGAATGGAGGGTGGTTAAGAATATTAAACTCCCAATCATTAACCAGAGCGAACAGTATGAATGCTTTACTATTCCGTCTTACAGCGTGTTGTGAACCAAGGACGCTCTAAGGGTCACAAAGCACCCGCGATCAGCACTCGCGAGTTCGTTTTCGTCCCGAAAAAGGGTAAATATAATTTACAAAAGTACACTCGTGGGTGATTCCGCTGGTGGATGTTTACATTCACCCCCCCCCCCCCCCAACTCTAGGTCTGGGACGATATTGGAAGGTTATATTTACATAAATCTCTTTCATACTTATGAAATCAATAATAACCACTTTTAATTATCATAATTAACAGTTTGTAATCAACAAGTCATTGAACAAGATTATACTCGTACAATAATGCAAATAAAATTTTTCCACACGCAATAATAACGTCAACTAATAGATCCGCACAATTACAACACAATAACGCTCCGCCACAATACTTCGAACCTCACTTGAATAAATCGCTACTTAAACACACTGAGTAATGGCCCGAAGTAAACTAAACTGACCGTCGCTGGATGCTTATATTTATACCCCGCTGAAATGCCAGAATAATCTATCACTTTTGGATGACGTGTTAAACAATTGCCTCTTACGGGCGCTCTCGAATCCACTAAAAACAGTGTCATGTCTGGCCTTAAACACAGTGTGCGCGGACCGGTGAGGTCTGGAACAGCCTTGATTGTTGACGCGTAGTGTCACGTAATTGTCTTTCATCTCAAGTACCAGCAATTATGTAGCCTACGCAAACACACATTACAGCTGGGCTCTGCTGGGATAGCCGAGATACTTGTAGAACGTTCCGTATTACGTAACAACATTAGAAGAAAAAGGTTACTCGCACATATGAAAAAGTTACAGAATTTAAACCTCATCGAAGTTTGGAACGGGAACGCGAATTCGGTCAGTTGCGACCGAACGAAAGTGCGAGGCGCAGTTGACCGGTTAAGAACGGGTAAAAACGACTTTTCGTCGCAACTGACCGGGACCGGCCTCACACGGTACTACACAGGGTTGACAAAGCGAGCACTATTTACACTGAGGAAGTCTTGAACCACACAGTAGACTAAGGAAAAGGTCGACTGTCACACGAATTAAGGACGGCAATTACGGTGGCGATCGCTGATTACATGTTATGTAACTGGTATTCATATACTGGTAATTTAATCAGATTATAATTCCAGATTGTTCAGTCAATAATGCGTTTATTCATTAAATGAAATTTAATAAAGAAATTAATACACGCAACGTATCGCAAGGCAGTTTCATTGTTAACTATCGTATTGTTGTAGCTGATTAAGTATTGTTGGTTAGTTGATTGTATTTGTGCGTGTAGAGAAGTTGTGAAATTCCTGGACCAGAGTGATAAATGCCTAAAAAGCCACATAGTATTAGATCACAATAAGCTGTTAACATCCTCCACCATGTAATAGTAACATTTTTTCGAGTCTACATTAAAGGAAAATAAACTGTTTTTTTTTAACACTTCAAGATAATTTGGAATATGGAAGAGTCTAAAGCAAAGTTTGCCAAACTGTGTGCCGCAAAGCCCGGCTGGGTGTGCCGCAAAATTTTGGAAAAATAATAAAAATATAAAATAAAATGTCTAACTCGGCACAAAACGAAATCAAAACGCTGCTTCACTTTCCTACATCTTACATTTGTGAGTCACCGTTTTCCACAATGAACCAAATAAAATCAAAAAATCGATCTTAACTTCAAACATTGGAACATGACATAAGATTGTGTTTGTTCACTATTCGTCCGCGGAACAAGGACCTAATGAAGGACCAATCCCATGTGTAGCATTGAAATTTTTAAGCAGAAAAACTACAAAACATACTTAATACAGAACAAATTTGAATCTTCTAATACTTTGTGTTTTTCATTTTCTGTAAATTAAGAAAGTGCAAATAAAAGTTATGTGAGAAAATGTGTTTCAATGACTTTTTTGCTATTTAATAAGTTAAGTTAGTTGATAAATTTGCGATACAGTTGGAAAAGTCTTCTGATATAACTGGGAAACCACAAGTAGTAGTTAGGTAAGTAAGTAACATTCATTATTTTGGTATACTACGCTGCAGTGTGATTTTAAACACCTCGTGGAAAGGTACCGTTGGTGAGGGGGGGGGGATGTGTGCCACGGCTTCTGACTAATTATTTGTAGTGTGCCGTGGGCAAAACAGTTGGGAAAACGCAACTTCAGAAAAAGCACTTTTTCTCGACACGTGCTTGCAACTGGAAAATATTAGCATCGGTGCTGAAGGTTTCATTTTTATTAGAATTCGTCACTTCGTAAATTTGCGACTATTTTTTGTTTACTAATGCCTCCACGTTTCTTGATGCTGAATAGTTATTGAATGTGTATTGTAAAGAATATATATATGTGTATAATGTGTATAATTAATTAATATTAAAGTATAGGTGGTTAGGTATTTACGTACTAACTTTATGCTATGTATTATCGACAGGTGTCATTTTAATTGGAGGTAAGTCACTCAGAATATTTGTATAGTATTCTTCTGTAGACTGGAAAGATGAAGATTTTCCGAGAATCGCGGAATGCGAGGGTTAAGTAGTGTAAAAGGCCCTTTTGCAAAAAACGTTTTATATTATTCTTACTGTCATTATTATTTTCATTATTATTGCAAATTATGTTATGATAAACGGAATGTTTTCTTTCGTTTGCACAAATATTATACTTTTAAAACGTGTTATTCTTTAAAATATAACGTAGAATTATACTTTATACTTTACAGAGTCGGCCGTTTACGTTTTATTACAACAGTTTAAGTAGTTTTAGGTACCCTTCACTCTCTCTCTCTCTCTCTCTCTCTCTCTCTCTCTCTCTCTCTCTCTCCAATGATAGCTTCTTCTTATTCTTTACCAATACAGCCTGACGTGAGCCCTGGATTCTAACACCAATCTTCTCCAAAGTCTCCTATCCTTTGCCATCTCAGTGTAACCCCTCACATCCATTCTTCCGAGATCTTCTAACAAATCATCCAACCAACTTATCCTAGGTCGGCCCCTCTTCCTGTTTTATAGACTTGGGCCCTAGGATTTTCTTTAGCACATGCTGATCATACATCCGCTCCAGGTAACCTAGCCATTGTATTCGTATGAATCTTACAATGTCCTCGTGATTCAGTAGCTCACTATCTCATGGTTATTTCTTATTCACCTGTCATTATCTTTTTTAACCAAGACATAAACACGTCTTTCGATCTTTCATTAAACATTTCTTTAATCTTTCTTAGTGTTTATTGTTCCTTTTTTGTCAATGTCCATGTCTCGCCTTTATAAGTAACAATCGGTTTGATAAGTGTCTTAAATATTTTTTATTTTTGTGTTATGTCTTATGAGATTTATTGCTGATTTATTGCTTATGTTATTATATTGCTGATATTTACATTGAGTTCCATTCCAGCGGATTTTTGACTCAGCTCCTTGTATACCTCAAATAGCCGTTCTCTTGATCTGGCTATTATCACAACATCGTCAGCGTAAGCACATATTTGACGTGTCTTAACCAAAGATAGCTTAAGTTACTTGTCATTTGCCATTTTGCCCAATATTAACCTCACGACATCAAGTTCTTTTGTTTTATTTTCTTACAATGAACCGTACGTTTAGCGATTAACAGCTTTCCGTGTTGAGGTTCTGACGTTGCGTGGTGAGAGCGCGCGTGCGTGCGTGCGTGCGTGTGCGAACCAAGGTAAGACGTAACCGAGCTAATGGCCTACTAGCTGGTTCTCGGCTTTCTCCGTATTATAAGCTGAGCTGAATTTTATCTAGATTAATTCAACCAAGTGGGTGACAGTGTTGCAGAAAACTGTACATTAAGTAGGTTGGGATTGTTATGAAACTACAACTCGTTCTGTGGGCTTTAAATTGATTAATTTGTACGTCGTTCTTCATTAACGAGAAATATTTTCTTTAGCTTTACAAACGCCAAACTTTAAATACATCTTACATAAACTAATGATGCACATTAATTATACCACTGTTTTTCAGTGCTTAACTTGACTGTTTTTTTTCTTATTTTTGTTAAGAATATCACATGAGTTATCGATAAAACTTCTGCTTATTTTAATCAGAGCAAAATATTTAAGAAAGAAGTTATTGAGGCAAACCTCTTCTTCTTCTTCTTCTTCTTCTTCTTCTTCTTCTTCTTCTTCTTCTTCTTCTTCTTCTTCTTCTTCTTCTTCTTCAAAGCCTATTACTCGTCCGTTATTACAACTGATCAATCTATCTTTTCATCGGCCGTCCCAGACTTCTGGCCTATATTTTGCACTTACGTGTGAGATTCTCGATGGGCCCATACGTTCTACGTGATCAAACCATTTCTGTCAATATTCCCTCACCATGTCGTTCACTGGTCGCACAGCTACCCCTTGACGGATGGCCTCATTCCTTTTCCTATCTACCCTGGTATACCCGGCTACTGATCTAAGGAACCTCGTCTCTGCAATTTGCAGTTGATTTTCGTGTGCACTTGTGATTGTCCATGTTTCACTATCATATAGACACTTGGAACAGACATCACGGTGTAAACTATTAATAACGTCTCTTGCCTAACTTCATTCCTTAAGGCAACCTTGATAGTGGCATTCACTATTAGTGAATCAAATTATTTATTTTGTGCTACTGGATCAATGTGTCACGAAGGTGATCCGTTGTAACGTGTTTTGTAGACGTGTTAATAAAAACTGTGGCTATCGATTTCTTTAGACTGTACCTTAAGATCTGGATCTATGTGGTTGTTGTAATAAAATGTGTATACGAGAAAAGCCTACAGTAATATAACAGTTATTACATACAAATAACCATAAATAACCCCCCACACACAAAAAATAATTTTAATTAAATTTTTTTAACGCGTGTAGAAACTTACGGAAACATGTCGCGCAATGCAACAGCTGTGTTGTTGCATTATCAGGCCAAACTCTTTCTCTCTCTCTCTCTCTCTCTCTCTCTCACTCTCTCTCTCTCTCTCTCTCTCTCTCTCTCTCTCTCTCTCTCTCAATTGGCGCTACAGCTCTTGGAGAGCCTTGGCCTTCTGGACAATCCGTCTCCATCTTCTTACACCAAGATAATGTGGATTAATACGGATGTCTCTAACAGTCTCTGGACATGCCCTGCCCACCGGATTCTTCTTTCCTTTATGTCAGTGACGATATCTGGTTCTCCATAGGTTTGCTGGATTTCTGCATTCGACCTTATTCCTTGTGTTCCTAGGACGTTCACTGCACCAAACATCCTACTGAGTACTTTTCTTTCCCACCTGCGCATACACTCTGCCTCTGTCGGTGTCATTGTCCAAGTTTCGGACCCGTATGTGACCACTGGCTTAAGAACCGTTTTGTAGAGAAGAATCTTGGTCAAACTGTTTAATGAGTATTAATATTCAGTGGGCATAACACACATTATCGATGGAGATTTGTTTATTTAATTGAGTATTTCATTGATCAGAAAGTTTGGTCTTATGTTTATCGAACGTTGACGGTAAAGCGTTCCGTCGCTCTGGAACTGCGATACAGAATATGAACTCCAGTTCGAGCGCAATACCTTCTGAGCCAAACACTTTGTGGCTATCCGTAGAATTATAAAATCTTGAAAAAGGTATTAGAAATATTGGAAATATATAAAATACGTAAAAATAATGAATATATATGAAAATCTTTGCTTGTGCGATGTTGTTATGGGTGTGTTGTTACAGAAATTTTTTGTCAAAACAAAGCTGAGACACAGAATTAAGTTGTTTTATTATAATTAATACAAATATAAATATCACTGTTTGGATGACGAATGGGATTAGATGGTATGAAAGGCTGGGTGAAAACAGGAATATAAAACACACACACACAATTGACCTTTTAAGAAATACTAAAGTTACTTGTGTTTGCAGTGTTCCACACAAGTTACCGTCTCGGGATAATCGGCGGCTTTAAACTCCTTCTTGGTTGAACCTAGGTGAACTTATCAAAACACCTTTCTTTCACTTATTTATTTCTTTATTTTGTGGTATAACTTTCAGCATTCTCTGGTTAATGATGTCATTTGGTAACAATCGTTGCCAGATTGTGAATGTTGGTAATAACAACAGCTGTTATTGAGTAATAAAATGAACATTTGGTTTTGTTTTATGAATGTGTTGAATTGTGCCAGCTGTTGTACCGATTACTTTGAGTATAGCTTAGCTGAGAAATAATTATAGACGCCGCCTGAAACCTCCGACAGGCAGGTACAGAATCTGACGGACGGGACCAGGAAGCCCTGTTAGCCAACCTCGTCCAGAATACTGGTTAGTTTTCTGTCCCTTTTCCTACATTATATTTGTGGCACCCCAGAGCTAAAGCTTTTAGCCAACCAGTACATTTATTGCCTTTGTTAAGGTTATTAATTATTTGCATCTCTAACGCTCTATGTTAGAGTTTGATGTTTTAATCGAACTCTACGTTTGTCAAGCTCTATTGGACAAGTTAGTCTCTGCTGCCTGCAGAAACCTGCAGGATCACAGCCGCCGGATTACTGTACACATTTTCCCGATATCTGCAAGGCCACAACCAGGGGAGGCAAGTGGAGTATGAGATGTAAGATTTATGTATTTTTGAATACTGAACGAACTAGGTTCTATTACGAAAAGCGTGATCTACTGCTCTGAAGGCTTCTGGCGTATTTTGTGATACATAATATGATGCAATTTAATAAAATTGTGCAACTGGGGACTTTAAAAGACGTCAGTGATGGGTTATTGACACTAGGCCTACTAGTAAGACTGACTTCTTCCATAATTTGAAATTGTTTACGTTCACTTAAAAAGTACTAAGCCAGAAAATTCTATATTGAATTATGTTCTTTTTCAGAAAACTACAGATATCTGGGTATAATCCAATCTGGGGCGGTTTAAATATTTCAGAATCTTATTTAAAAAATTTTCCTTATAAAACTTTTAATTTATGAAGCTTATCAAGTTACCATTCAAATTAAATTTTATTAAAAGTTTAATTTTACCATGAGTAGGTAATAACAGAACCGTGTGAATTATATTAGTAATAAGTTACTAAGGGCAAAGCAAATACTTTTACTTATAACTTTGATCGTAATTAACCTAAACTAAAATTTACTGTTTATTTACTAAAATATGTCGTTAGTAAGTGGGTGAGACTAATATTGAAATGTAAGCGTTTAATTGCTGAAACTATTATTTTCTAAGTTTTACTCGACATAAAACTGGTTACGATCAGTCGATGCAACACATTAATTTCGTGCAATAAAAAAACCATTTGAAACACTAGGCTCGTCTAACGACTACTATACTGTTTTTAAACGCCGTATCCTTTTGAAGAAAATGTACTTCGACTATTATGTTACAGAAAAAAAAAACAGTGGCAGAGAAATTATACCGCACGGCAATTGTAACAATGACGGTTACAAAAGAAATAAGTGTCGATCCAACAAGGTAAATCTTGAGAAACTTTACAAACGGGCAGTGAGTGCAACGAATGTCGTTTTCATCTGTTTCTAAAATACTGTCGGTGGCAGAGCCCATGAGCTTTATTACTATTGCTTCAATTACCCTCGCTTGTAATCTTCCATTGTTCCAATTCGTTGACGTAATGGAAACGCTTATCCTTGACTGAGCTCACTTCATCTGAGACGTTTCCATAACTGCGACGTGCTCGCCATAAACCCAAGTGTGTGCTGCAGCCATTAGGCAAAATAAAACAGTATTCGCAAAACAATATTCATTTAATTATTCCTTAGACAATTATTTACGACATTTTCTGCACATTCAATAAATAAAGGCCACTGGAAATGCGATTTCGTCCAGTCTTGTCAGACCACACCGGACTGCCAGTCTCTCATTCGCACTTTCAGCTCTCACCCCCAAGACGAAGAACTTATAACTTAAGCGACTGCTGGGAACTGTGGTTGCCAACTCCGACGGGAAGTATGATCAGCTTTGACGTGAACGGAAAACGATCTGTGAAAAAATAATTGGACTACGAACCAACGGGTTTCTTCTTCTATTTCTTCTTCTTCTTTAGCACTACAGCCCAATTTGAGCCCTGGCTTCCAACACCTATCTTCAGCGTAATCTCAGTTGCCATCTCAGCGTAACCCCTCACGTCCAGTCTTCTTCAGAGATCTTCCAGCACATCGTCCGACCATCTTGTCCTAGGTCGACCCCTTTTTGTGCTTTTATTCACCTGTGGCTTCAGAATTTTCTTTGGCATATGCTGATCACCCGTCCACTCTACGTGATCTAGCCACTGTATTCGTTGAGCCGTTACAAATCTTAAAATGTCCTCGTGATTCAATAGCTCATCTATCTCCTGCTTATTTCTCATTCTCCATTCATAACTTTCCTTAACCGGTCCATACTTTTGGATTAAACATGCTTAATATTATGTCTACAGACAAAGGAACCGTATAGCTAAACAATTAATTTTAAGCTTACAGTTAGCAAACCCATTGGCGTATAATAAATGGAACGTCTGTACATGGCGTCTCTGACTTTGCATGTATATTCTGTAAATCTACGATATACTCTAGAATTTTACGGGCCTACTTGTAGAAAATTTTCTAGTGATCATTGTCATATGACTGCAAGAAACTTTAGGACGAGAGTTCGAATTTAGCAGTGTGTGTGTGTGCAGGCTCGTTTGTGTGAGTATATTGTTGCTTGCCAAAGTATGAGAATCGTTAGGACAATAAAGGGTTGACCAGATTTCTTTCCGGTCCTACAACAAGTAAACGCGTTTCATGGTAGTTAAAATTTTTTCAGTCCAGTGGCACAAGAAATACACAGTTCAACAGTTTCCAGAGTCGACTGGCTAATAGGCCTACGTTCTCCGCTAGATACGCAGACGATGATTGTATTCATAATCTCTTGTTCGAATCCCCCACAATGGGTCGTTTTCTTGTTTGAATTGCTAATTAAATACTTCACCATCCACTGAATTCAATTCAGTGATCTCATTCAACCTTTGTGCTGGCTCGCATTCACCTGGCATATCTTTATTACTTAGAACGTACAGACCTGCTATATTATGCAAATCACAGCAACACTGCTCCACCTATCATAATTGTTACGGTTATTGCTTTCTTTTTATGCTCTTCGAAAAAAAAAAGAAAAATTATTTTAAACCACATGGTAACAACTAGTGGTTGAAGCAAATCGCTTTCATAATTTCAGTACTTTACAGTAACAAAAACATTACATTTGCATAAATAACTCGTCTTGTTACTATGCTGTACAAGTTAATTGATTACTTAGTAGTTTGTTTTATTTATTTAATCTGCGATTAGTAAACGAACAAGCGTAGATTGGTCAGAATGTTACAAGCAGCTGTTCTGCCTTTTGCAGCGTTGCGTAGCTATCAGAGTGTAGGCGAGTCTGACGTTCCATTTAAAACAATGTTAAACTTTGAATTTTCAGGTACGATTTTATCAAACACCATTTGAGATAACACATTCAAACTTTGAATGTTCCGGTACGATTTTATCAAACACCATTTGAGATAACACATTCAAATTTTTCGCAGGTAATAGGCGTAACGTTTAACGTATACCACATTTCAACTCATTTTGAATTATAATTTTAAAAAGGAATCCTTCCATGTAAAAAGCATAATTTTTAATCGATTTTTGTCATTATAGTTTTAGGCCTATTGTACTTTCAAACTCCGTAAAAAATGGTTAACATTACTCAGATTTTGTGGTACGATTCTCATAAAATTTCCTACTCTGCGCGCCGGTAAATGCGACTATACTATTATCAAATAGGGAGTGCGGCTGGGCGAGGATCAGGCTCACTCACAAACACGCAGCCCGCACACACACAAGCGCAGGGGATTAGGACCGGCTGGATTCTCGCCCCATTAGTCACCTAGTGGACTTCAGTTGATCAAACTTTGATTTATTTTATTTGACATTTTATCTTAAGATGTCTAATATATATCAATTCTACACACCAGCCGCCCAGCTGCACTCCCTAGTTGATAATACTATAGATTGAGGTGTAAATATGTTGTTCTTAAGTTTAAGAAACCGGGGGGATAACCGCAGTATCCCGGCATCTCAGGAGGAAAGCCAGTGAGCAGAGCAGGTGAGACTTCTTCTTCCTGAGTCCTTCGAATCGTCTTATCTGTTTTTGTGGTCCCAGCTTATATCATCTCACGTTAGCGTTAATCGTTTCCACCGAAGATGGCAGTCGGTGGCACTGGCGACACGTCTGGTTTTGTCATAAACTTTGGACCACGGTCAAACAGCCCGGGAAGTAATTTTAATCAAAATTACTCAGATATGTGTACGACGTTTCAAGTTTCTATCTTAAACGGTTTCGAAGAAACGTGTACCAGTACCTCAATACGGAAAAAGTTAATACTGAGAAAAACAGCATACAATTTCAGTCCAGCATTTACTTTAGACAAACTCACCAATTCCGGGCCCATAAACTTCCACTTCATTGTCTCCACCTTCCACCAGATTCCTTTTCCTGTTTCTCTGAACCGTTCTTTCATTTTTCACTATTTTCTTCGGCTTGCTATCTGCTCTTCGGAGCCGTTGCTTGTCGAGCACTTTTAGTCCGATAACACAATCTGGAACTGCGTCACCATTGCAGTGAGCTCCTGTACCATTTTAGCATTTTGACTCTTCCTAGGTACCAGAGTTATAAATTACCACTGCATTCCAAACAACTATTTTTAGTCTGTCTATACCTACGAAAATACATTGTGGAATACGTGACCAGACTACATTGTTGAAGTCTGTGTAGTATACATTAGGATTCTGTGTATTCCCTCGAGGACAACTGCGCACAGTGGCGTGGCGTGGGTAGATAACAACTGTTGCTGGTTGTGTTAGGCCTAAAAATTAATTAAAATTTTTCTAGTACGAGATATTCTTTTTAGAGCCAAAATACTTTTTTACTGTATTTTCTACGTATCATCCACTGGCAGAATAAGATGTCCCAGTTCAACGTAATCTGACTCCATTATACTTACACAGAATAAATCCAAACACAAATAATCGAATTAAAAATTAGTAAAGAAACACATATTGAAAGGGACAAAACAGAAACAGATGCACGTAGTAACCGGTACGCGTCGGTTCCGAAAACATAGCTGCTAACTGAGCATTTTGCCGGTTTACACAGCGGCAACACATGGGACGGACGAACGCACCTCCTTCCCTAGTATGTACAGTGACAACTACTACGAGATCAATGACAGTACCCAGTAGAACGTCGCCGGTATATGAGTCGGCAACACAACATTAAAATGACGGTACAAGCGCCCAGCAGTTTGAAAGTAATGTTATGCTTTTCTTCACGTTTCTCGACTAATCTTGTTCACATTTCAAATTAATAAATAATTAAAGTATTTACTCTCTGATGTAATTAATTTTCTTTTCTTTCATTGCTTGTACTGTTGCCGCCTGCAACAGCGGTTACATGGACGCCACGTCACTGTTTAGATTGGATTAGACAGGTCCCTAAACATTAGTATTATTTTATTCATGACTGCTGCTGAGAGTGAGTCTTGATTGATGCACTTTTCTTTAGTAATTAGTAACGTTTATATTCGCACCAGGAATCAACACCATCAGAGTAAAGGAATGTTGATGATCTAAGCATGGTTCCAAGGGCACTGTACTGACAGGCCAAGCGAGTATGAATTAAAACAATTAATTTCATAATTAAAACTCATACCAATTTCCATGTATTATACATCAAAACGTTCGGACTGAACCACAGAATAATTTAAGAAATGAAAAAAGAGGAAACCGTAATTTTCTCAGAAAACCGACGTCAGACTCTCCTTAAGCGTAAACAGGAGGAAATTACAAACAGCAATAAATAAGACTACGACGTAACAGTGATGACTAGAGAACCGAAAATGAAAGCTGGGAATAAAGTTAATGAATTCCTTAAATCTAATACAGGGGTCAAACGAAAGGATTTTTTAACAGGAGTTATTTTTGTATTGGAATTACACTATTTTATAAGACATCTTAAACAAAGAGGCAAAATCTTCAATAAAACTAGCCAAATATGCGCGTCTACTGACGACAGAATCATTGTAGCAAGATCTAGGTAACGGATTATGAAGAACTGGTAAGAAGGGCAGAGGCGATTGGGTTAAGTGTTAATGGAAGAAAAATTAAATAATGTCATGGACGTATTTAAGAGGGAGGTGAACGGGATTCCCCCCCTCCCACTGAGGATCGAAAAAGTTGACGAATTTTGTCAACGTCCTAATTTTTAGGCTGTTTTATTATTTTTTTCAGCTGTGTATGCTACTTTATAGTAGTAACTCTTTTTTTAAATAAACAAACAGGCTTATTACACAGCATCAGTGTATACGTTTTAAAATATGAAATATAGGAAAATCAAATCAGTCAATAATTATCTTGTAAACAATGTTTCAATAACGGGTATTTTTACTTGTTATTACCGTTTACTTTAATAGAACTGATTTCAGCCACTTTAAAGGTTAGTCTGAAATTAGGTTGATTAGTCTTAAATTGTTTCTTCTTTTGTATGAAGCCGACCCGGCATCTTCGACTTCAAGGTCAATTTCTAGATTCGCCACTGGTCATGTCGACATGCAGAAAAAAACAGTCAATTGTAACATCTAGAAATTGGAAATAAATTATCTGATGAAGCCTAATTAGAGGCCTAACTTAATCGAGGCCTAATTAGAATTCATGTTGATAATAAGGGTAGAATAAGGAGTGCAATTATGGAAAAAATACAACAACATAAATTGGGACCAGGCAAATATCATAATGTCAAGAAGCAAACTATTATCTACGACTTCAAAAACAACAAATTTATAGAAATAATACGGTTCGTGGTCTTCTGTGGGAACGCAGGCAATGACCGAAAGTGTGCAAGATAATTGGACCAAATATGGGAATAGTCGCTATAATCGAGAGTCGGATCTACTAATAAAGGAGGACGATTCGAGTCAAGACCAAGTGGCATGAAATCATGGCTAAGAAAATTATGTGTGACAAAGTTTTTCCGTCTAGAAAGCAGAGAAGTAGACCGAGATTACAATGGGCGGAATGTGTAGTGGAGGACTTGAAAGTGAGGATACGAGGAGAAACGATTGAGGGCATCAACGAGGCCAAGTCGCTGTAGAGCCGAATGTGTGGCGATCATTCCCTCCTCCCCCAGAGATAGGCTATTTCAGCGAAATTCCACAATCACTAAAGTAGGCCTATTTTTAAGCCACTTACGTGTTTTATAGGGTTTTAAGAGGAATTAAAATACTTCTAAATTAATAAAATAAAGTCAGAGTTCTCATAATAATGACAATTACCCAACATATGGTAAATGACGTACGTATTTTCCGAATTAAGAAAAAATATTTAAACGTGGGCCAGAAAACGTTAAAAACTTTGAGACGCAAAGAATTTACAAATCTGTTTATAAATTTATACGGAAAGAATCTTAAATTTCTCATTTTCCTTAAGGAAAATGGCGAGTCTCATCCCCCCCCCCCTCAGGAGCAGCTCCTAATTTGGCTACTTTTCGTAGTGATTTATACGGTACAGACGTATGATATTAAAGTCTAACGCGTAGATAGAATGCAATCCAACGTTTAGAACGTCCATCTTATATAAACAATCCTACAGCCACAGGCTGGAACCTGATGGGAAAGTTTTAAAAGAGGGACACAAGCCTTCAGCATCTGAGACAAAATTCAAACATTCTGCGTTTTAACTGGAAATTCGAGTTTCTGGCAACTTTTCCGTTTCGTGTTAAAATAATAATAAAAGAGCTGTTAATTTTGCACACCGTTCTAACGCAGTATGTAAACATAATATTCTGTATAGGTAAGCATATATTTTCTAGGACAAAGTATCGGTGTTTGTGGAGAGGAATTTGCTTTTTAAACGTGTTCCCAAACCCAAAGATAAGAATTTTGATGAAGACAACAATTGACAGGAGAAAACGAAACTGGTGGTATACGTTGTAGAGTACGTAGATTGCACACCCGATTCGCTGAAGATGATGAAGATACGAAGAAAAGTGACCTAAACAGTCAAGACCGATTGAACATACAGAAAGATAAAACATCGTTGCATTTTTTTCACGAGTGATGTTAAAGTGAAGAGAGGTGGTATTCGAGATTCGAGGTGCAAAAATGAATAAATGGAAATAAAATAAATTATGATTGTTCGCGCGCAGTAACCAACCACAGCCTGGTTTAAGTTTCGATGTTTCAGTTCCTTTTGACACATTACACGCAAAACTAATTGTATTAAATATACAAAGAATGAACTACGGTCTGATATGAGCACATACTGGTGAGAAACAGATAGAAAGCATTCTCTTTCACCAGTTTTCTTCAGCACGCTACGTGTCTCAGCCTTTGAAAGTCGTTCTTCAAACACAAAACAAAAGGCACAAATTGAACATTATTACGTGATTCCACGACAGCAGATAAATCACAAAACATTTATTTATGACGCGGCTTGCTTGCGTTAACCCAATTGTTTCTTCGGACGAAATTATGCGCTGCCAGGTTTAAATCATTCGCTTTTGTATGCAATAGAAACTCGACGACTGTCGTTTAATCAGTTATGCTTTTGTTTCGTAAACGCTGATTCTGGAGTGAAACTCTAACTTCTCTGTACTGAGCCAGCGAAGGCGTTTACTAGTCTCATAAATATTGTTGGCGGCCGCCATTACCGAACCAGAACAACGCATTTTTGATCGTCTGGCGTTGTGTTTGTCATTACGAAATGACGTGTACATCATTCACTCTTCGTCCGCCTTGTTGTGACTTCAGATGTAACACACACATAAAATCGGTCACGCTCGGTATTCTGTTCTCGTCTATGGATTTAGCTGAAATTCGATTTTATTGTGAGAGGATATTGAATAATTTATGACCCGTGTAAATCTACAAAACTGTATTTTCACCATTAACAATCTCTCGTTATTGTGTGTAGGGCAGCTATTATATTAATAATCAATAGGACTACTTACTGTAATCTATCTAGACACTAGGAAAATAGCTTGAATTAAATTTAAAAAAAAATATAAAGGAACAGTAGTCTTATGTTTTTCAAGTTGTCCTCTGTTCGTTCTGCAGAACAGATACGGTTATTAAAAACGGTTTTTTTTTCAGACTGCTATAAACGGTTTTGTAATTGCAGAAGACTAGAATGACAGAAATATCTGAATCGTCCGAAACTGTCATATCTATAATCGAAGCAATAGTAACAAAACTACATGAAGAATACAGATGGCGAAATGATGATAACTAATTGCGAGTATTGAGTAGTGTGACCTTATAGGTCCTAAAATTGGTGGCGATAAGAAAAATTGCAGAAGTGGAGAAGGGTACCTTGGTGTGAGTGCAGGACTGGAGAAGGGTAAATACCTCGGCGTGGATGCAGGAGTGGAGAAGGGTAAATACCTTGGTGTGAGTGCAGGAGTGGAAAAGGGTAAATACCTTGGTACGAGTGCAGAAGTGGAGAAGGGTAAATACCTTGGTGTGAGTGCAGAAGTGAAGAAGGGTGGGTCTACAATAAAGTGGTTGGATGATGTGTAGGAAGATGTCAAAAGAATGGATGTGAGGGGTTACACTGAGATGGCTATGGATAGGAGACGTTGGAGAAAACTGGTGAGACAATACAGGGCTCACATTGGGCTGTAGTGCTAAAGAAGAAGAAAAACTATTGTACACTGTGGCTATGTTAACATTGCATGTTTGTTTTATGTTCTATGATTAAACTATTTCTTCTTCTTCTTCTTCTTCTTCTTCTTCTTCTTCTTCTTCTTCTTCTTCTTCTTCTTCTTCTTCTTCTTCTTCTTCTTCTTCTTCTTCTTCTTCTTCTTCTTCTTCTTCTTCAGCACTACAACGTGCCCAACGTTAGCCCTGGCTTCCAACATCAATCTTCTCCACAATGTCCTGCCCATTGCCACCTCCTGATTGCGAGCTTCTAACACATCATCCAACCATCTTATCCTAGGTCGGCCCCTCTTTCTACTTTTATAGACCAGCGCCCTCAGAATTTTCTTTGACATGCGCTGATCATCCATCCGCTCTAGGTGACCTAACCATTATATTCGTTGAGCTGAACCTTTATGAATCTTAAAATGGCTTCGTGATTCAATCTCCTGGCTCATCGATCTCCTGGTTATTTCTTATTCTCCATTCATCATCTTCTTTAACCGGGCTATAAACACGTCTTACAATCTTTCTTTCAATTCTTCTTAGCGTTTCTTGTTCCTTTTTTATCAGTGTCCATGTCTTGCCTCCATAAGCAACAACCGGTCAGATAGGTGTCTTATATATTTTTACTTTTGTTTTACGACTAAACAGTTTGCTTCTCAGTAATCTGCTACTGGCATAATATGTCCTATTTCCTATTTGTACCCTGTCATATATTGTCCTGTTTGTGGACCCTTCATTATATATCGCGTTACCCAGGTATCTGAACTTGTTAACTGCATCAATTGAATTAGTCTCTATCCATAAGATATATAGATTTCTTCTCCTTCCTGAAGCAGAAATCAGCATATATTTAGTTTTGCTGATATTTCAATTGAGTCCCATTCCAGCGGGTTTTTGATTCAGCTATTAAATTATTTCTTTCTAGTTTAAACCAATTTTACCGGATATTTAAAAAATGCACTTACTTTGTAGTGAAAATAAATGTCAGTAGCCTATTTACAGAAATATCATGCATGTAGTCCACACCGTATTTCAATTTGTCGAAAGAGGGGCCAAATTTTGGCTTTACACGGTCTTAAAGTTTTCTTCTGAAGGCCTGTTCAAACATATCACGTTCGTTTGTAATTCAAAGCGGATAAGTCCGTGATGGAGTTGTAGACAGCCGAAACGTGTGGGCTAAGCTTCTGTATCTCTCGTTATTTAACGTGAGTTGAGGCTAACAGAAGGTTGCGTTTACCTAATATCCAATTATTTGGTTTGTCTGGCCTCCACATTGGATGTCGTTAGCACGGTTGTTGCTTAAGACGCTGTACAGTACGAAATCTCAACGTTGAAGGGCACAGTGACATTAGCACTGCCGCAAGGCCGTACTGATTCTGAAATCTCAACGTTAAAGTCATCGTACCCAAAGTTTATGTATACCTCTCTCTTTCACCGTCTTTAGCAAACAAATAAAATAAGATAATAATATATACAAACAAAGAGAGAAGCAGCCATTAAAGCACGCGTTAGTAAGATGAGAGTTGCTTACCATTTAAACAAGGATAGGGCTACATATAACGATAAATATATTTCCATTAATGACAAACTTAGGCATTACTCAACAGTGATTCGCCTGGAAGCACTTTATGCAGCTGAGTGTCTGACTCTGAACAAGAAAATGATGATGGAAGAACTGGAAGCCACGGAAAGGAGATTCATGGGACCAATAAAAGATGGAGAACTGTACAGAAGACGCCACAATAATGAGCTGTACACACATGTTGAGAAAATGACAAACGTAAATAGAAAAAGAAGAATTACTTTTTACGGACAGATTACTCAAGAAGGCATAGAAGAACGCTTACCACTAAAAAAAAATTAATAAATTCCCAAGGTTTTCAGGAAAAATCCAAGAAGAGGATAGGTGCCATCTGGACTGACGAAAGGAGGGAGAGACATTGATCAAGAGTGAAGGAGATATGGGAGAGGAAGAAAAGAGAGAAGAAGGGAGGAACCAGTAGATCCAAACGTTGTCCACAGTGGCTCATGTGAAATAAAAATATACACAAAATGTAAACGTAATATAACTTGCAGTAGAAAGGGTACTTAAACGTGATTACAGCAGCATCAAAACTCTCTATAAAGCTATGCGCGCGCCAACGTGTGTTGTTTTAAATTTCCCCCAATCCCTTGTATTTTCAGCATTCTGCTGTTCCTCTTCTTCAGTTCTTCTCTACGCTACGACACCCATTCTCAGGAGTATACGTTTTTATGGATGTGCGCGCGCGCGTGTGTATATACGAAGCCTGGGTCTGTACATAAAACTTCAAACGTTTTTGGGCGTGAGGTAAATACATTTACTGTCGACAATATTTTTATGTACACATAAAATTTATTCATTGTTCTTTTACAAATTTTTATTTAAATGACGTCCTTCAATGTTAACTTAAATTAAAAAAATTTTGAATCTTTTCAAAGCCGTGCAAAATGTGAAAATTTAAAAGGTCTTTATTATATTTAACTTTATCAAAAATTGAAAAGAATAACCTTCTTTACAAATATAGCGTTAAAACAAGTTTATGAGATCAAAAACCTACGCTTTTACTAATTTTTGTATGCGTAATATAGTTTATATAAAAATCGTCGTCTCGTTCATAAATGTCAAGTCTTTACGATTACTTAAGTTGTCTTCAATAGTTTTACGTGTCTTTATAAATGTTATTTTTGTACAATATTTAAAAAAATAATTAATTTCTACTTCCCTGGTGTGTTGCCAGTTCCCGTCGCTAAAATCTCAATAACTTTTCTCCGTCCTCCTGTGTTCCCGTCGTTCTCCCGCGATGTCGTCCGTCTTTTAATTACAGAAAACACGATTGCAGAAAATGTCTTACAGTTGTGCCGGTTACAGCGGCTCGACAAGTCGACGAAGTTCAGTCACGACTTACTTGATCGAAGTCTACGAAACTGATTTTTCCAGAAATCAAACACGATCGACACGGTATACCGCATTGGAGAAATACGCCACTTTGTGATCTGATAGGACAAAAAGGCGGCTGAATTTATAATCTTGAAACAACATTTTTGTAAACATCTTTCCTTACGCGCGAAAATCGTCCAACCTTTTTTTTCCCAAGATATACGTAACCACGTGGCTTCCATTATGAATAAATTTATATCAATTTTAATCCGTGATTAGGATTAATAATATCTTATTTTATTAATGCTTACATTTCTTAACCATAATGCTTCTAACTATTATGCGCATTAATGTAAATGAACAGCGTGTTCATGAATGGAATGCACTGTCATTATGTATGCACATGTGCTTTTGTTTGACGATACACGCCCACACTTTTACACTTGTTCACTTTTTCCACCAACACAACATTTTAGCTCATTGCTTAACACTACATTAAGTCTAAGTCACTTAATGAAAATATATTCTTGTTCATCCGTATCTTCGTTATGGATGACTATACGCTACGTCAGTCACGATTGGCAGCATTTGATCGTCAGGCGGAGGATTCTCAAATTTGTCAAAATTGAAAACACATTCATACTCTGAAGCAAGTGAGTGAGCAGCTTGAGTATATATGCAGTAATGATAAGGACAACAACAACAATAATATAAGTACGCTCACTAGGCAACTGGTGAATGTTTTAAGCAGTGGCGTAAAACACACAGTGGCGTCTATTTAACCCTTACAATCTAACGTTAGTTGCAGCAGAAAATGGAAAAATATTAAAAATTCAATACTGAAGTATGAAATCGACAGTTGGTTTCAAAGCTATAAGCTGTCTATTTTCATTGGTCAGTAGTTTTCCTTTTTTTTACACTTACGCCACCTCCCACTCTCTGTTCGTAATTTCACATGTACAATTCAACAATACTTGGCAAAAATTAAATTAAACGAGCGAAGCGAGTTCTCCGTTTCAATTCGACCTTTTGCATTTGTCTGTCTATTTATCTAGCTGTTTGGGATATGTCTCAAGATAACTTTTGAACGCGTCAACCGATTCACGTAAAACTTCGCATGCATGTTAAATTTTTACGCTACATAACCCTATTGTTTTTTACATTGATCCCCAAAATCCCGGGGGTAGGAGGAAAAATTCTGAGGTCAAAATAGTGAAAAAAATCATATAAATCTATGTAAGGTATCAAATTAAAGGTAATTTTATTCAGAATCTGAATAAAGTGATCATTTTTAAAAATTTTAAACTTTTGAAAAGGGCCAGGGCCCTAAAAAGCGAGTGAAAAGTTTGATAAAATCGCAAAAATTCATGTGGGGTGCCAAATTAAAAGGAATTTAGTGTTAATTAAATAATTAAACAAAAAATTAACCAAAAACTTAATTTAGGTTTTTATTGGTGGAAATTTAAAAATTCTGGGACGCCAGAGCCCACAAAGTTTGTCAAAAATTTAATAAAATCGTAAATTCCATACGGGGTATCAAATTAAAGAGGATTTCAGCCAAAGCCTGAATAAACTATACACTTTTAGAAATTTAAATTTTTTTTTAAATTTTTGGACTCCAAGGTGTCCAAAGAGGGATTAGGAATTTGAAAAAATTGTAAAACTCCAAATGTCAGACTAAGTGGAAACTTAACTGGATCCGAATGTTTTGAATGTTTAATGCTTATTGTATGATTGTCTGCTCTACAATTGTTATTTTACTAAAAAAACAGTAATAGCATTATCGAGATTTTCGTAATTTTTCTGACAATTGAAAAATTGTAATATCGAAATTTATATAATAATATAAATAGTAAAGTAGTTTGGTAATATAATTTATCTACTTTGTTCAATATATTGAGCGAGTTCTGCAGCTCAGGGAGCTTATTGGTTTATATAAAGTATGTACCTTGGAACGGCTTTCAGCACACTGTGGTCCCAGTCTTGTTTAACACGACCTCTTTAAGGGCTGCCCCTCCAAACACTTATTCCAATTATCTGCGTCTACATATCAAGGCGGATAGTATCCTGCTCTTTATCGCCGCCAGACTGGTCAATGGAAAATGATCCTTCTTGCAGGATGTATCTAGCAGATTCTCAGTACCTACACGTGCGGTTCACTTTTGTCAGTTTGATTTGCTTCGTTGTTTCATTACTCTGGGTTCTCCGATTACGTCATACACCTTATGGTTGTCCAGGAGCCCCGTCTTTTTTAAGTTTCACGGAACATGAAGCACAATTTATGTTTCTTCAAGCAGTCAGGATGCGTGTCTCTGCGGGGTAACGTGATGACAGAAAATAAGCATTGAGTAGAGACATCTCAGTCAGTTAAACATTCATGTTCGTTTCCCACGTTGTAAGCGAAAGTACAAACCCACTGGTACGCATGTACGGACGTTGACGTTAATTAGTTTGCATCTGACCGTTTGACGAGGGTCAAACTTACGTAGCATACATACGTTTCAATTTTATTTATTTGCATTTCATTTTTTGTATCAAGGTAGTTTTACTGAGATAAGAATTGTCAACATTGAAAGTAGTAGTAAAATGTTTAACATGTATTATCGAAATCATGCAAACCGGTTTTAGTGACGAAAATAAATACAGATTTAAGAAAATCTATTACTGACCCAGACAAACGTCAGCAACAAGAAACTATTTATTATTTATTATATCTCTTAAGTTGCTCAAAATAATAGCTTTGATTTACTTTTTTCGAAAGCCTATTTTCTTTAATTAACTTTTTCCAAATTCCTATATTCGTGAATATCAGAGCTAACCATACGTTTTATATACGCAAACAAACCAAAAGTAATAACTTTTAAAGGAAGACATCCAACCCTACCTAAAATCGTTAATGGGCGATCGTCTATAGTCTCAGTTAACCACGCTCATGTAACGTAGCGGTAAGTTTGTCTCTATCATTTACGCACCATCTTTTATGTTTTCAGTCAACCAGAAATTTGTTTTTCTAAAAATAAACGTGAATCAAATTTAAGCTAAACTAAAATTCAGATTTGTCCTTCTCGTGCCACTGTGATAAGTGATACGTGCAGCAGACTTACTATGTTTTTGCACTAATAGGTGTAGGTAAACTGACCTATGACGGTAAGCAAAATAAAAATTTATTTTTTTCTATTCCTACTATGTACAATTTTTACCTTTCGAAGGAAATTTGTATTAGTAATATAAACAAATACTACTAACTTCACTGGTTTTATTTCACTGGTAATTCGATAATAAGATTGTTGGCACAACTTTCTGTTTTAGTTATCATCGACATCCACAAACGTCTGCATGAGATGGAAAATTAGCAACTGCCTACAAGCAGTGGCAAATTCAGAGAGGAATTTTAGGGAGTGAGAGGGGGAGAATTTCTGAGGAGTACGGGTTGAGGAAAAGCGTAAAGATTCTTCTTTCAAATCGGAATGCGATTTCTGATTATTGAGAGGCCAGGGACGGCGTTCACGCCGCGTCCCGAACTCCAGATGAGCTCCCGCTAACAAGGATAGCTTATGGTACTCAGGTGTGGCCTGCTACCCGCCGAGGGGTTTCAATTAAACCTTGTCTAATTCAGTGTCAGCTTACTTTTGATTATTCTCAAATCAAATATAGGTTTTGTATTGTTTATAAAGAATCATTAATGAGAAAACTAAAATAATTTTCCGTCAATAGTGCTGTGGAAAATATTTTTGTAAGGTTTGAGAGCAGGGGAATTCACTGATTCCCCTTCTCCGTAGATCTGCACTCGGGTCTGTTAGATTTTCTCTGTTGTAGCTTTATGGAGGAGCTATGTTAAGCAAAAGATCGAAAAAACATATTATAGAATATTTCCCGGTGAACGTAGAAGTACATTTGAAACCCGTGTTGTTAGTACTTAATCCTTCCAATTGCTGATGGAGGTAGTGGTGAGACTTGTTAGTCAATAGTCTGTTTCACCGAAAAGAAATAGACGCCTTGACTTAAAAAGTTTATTTTCCTTATTTCTTCTTCTCTAGCCCTTTAGTCATTCGATTCTCGATTGGCATTACTGGAAGACCCCGCCAGGCAAAGCTCAGGTACTATCTGGGACGCCCCGCACTATTTAATAATGTTCGTAACAAAAAGAGGTGCCTTAAAGAGACTCTGTAAGGAAGTTTTATATTTTAAAGTGGCTTGTAACAGTTAAATTACGTTAATTTATAAATTAATTAAAGATGCGTTTCATTTTCTTCCCTATTAACAAAAAATTGAATTCAAATTTTATTTATTTTAAAAATGCCGTACACAATATTCAACTTTCCGTAAATTCAAATATTTTTATCTTCAGAGTATAAAATTAAAATACATTTTTAATTTAGATCTTTTATTTATAATTCAGTTACTTTAATCAGTCCATACTAAGCATCTTTTGTCGTATTTAGTCTCATATTTCATCAGTCATACCATGTACTGATGCGTCTAATTTCCTAAATACGCCCTGCGGTAATCAGCTAGTGTTCCGCGGGTCACGTTTTGGAACAACGGTCTGAACCGTGACGTATGCACATAGATAGTATCGCACAGAATTCCAACACCTAGACAGAAGTATTATGAACGGAGGCAGACTGTCGGTACAGAAATCTGTTACGATCTGAAACTAAAATATGTGTCTACTCGGAAATCTCGCAGCCGTTCGAATTAAAGTAATACGCGTTATTATTATTTTACACTGCGTTAGGTACTCCAAGGGAACATTATTTTGTCAATTCAAGTTATATTGGCGTTATTTACTCTCGTGGGGTAAAGATTTTTCGCAACGCTTAACACCATTTCTGCTGAAAATCCACGTTAATTTGCGCCGTCGCCAAAAGCTGAGTCACGAGTGCTCACTTCTCTGTTGCACATGTGGAAAATAGTTTCTTTCACTTGGCTTTCGTTTTATAAATCAAACAAACGGTTTTGTAATTCAAATGCTGTAATGAAATGACCACGCAATTTCTTTTGTTGTGCTGGCACACACACGCGCACACACAGCCGAGGAATGCTCGACCCACACAGAATTTCTCAGCGGGAGACGGCAGCGCGACCACTGCGCTTGTTTTACAACAGAAAAATCAGTTTTGTTTTTTCTTTTTTAAAGGCAATTCTCAGTTTGGGGGGGGGGCGAAAACTCGCCAAATTTTCCACCAGCATCTTCTACTGTTACAATATTACGTCAAGCCGATGTTGCAACGTTCAAGCATTACATCGCACACATTGTTTTAGTTCGTACGTAATTAAGACCGGGACATTCGCCGTTGAGTAGCCTACTTGGTTAATTAAAGGGATCTTAATTAAAGGGATCTTGTGTACGTGGTTTGATCAAAGAGTTCGTGCAATTTTGTAATTTCCGCAGCTACAAATATCCGATTAAAAATGGTTTTTATCTGATGTTGGTGTCACGTTAGTGACAACGTTGAAAAACGTTTAAAATTTTAGCCCTATTTGATATGCATAGTTTACATTTCACAGCCTTGAGCTCGCTAATTGAGTAAGTCGTCATTAGCCGTATTAAGCGTTTTTTGTCATACTACAATGCAAGATTAAAGAACGTGGATCAAGTTTTCAGATCCACGTGGTGAACGTGTTCAGATGGCTTCTAGCGAGACTGCTGTGCGTGAACAAGCGGTTTACAAGCTTCAAAGACTGATGAGTTGAAGAACGTGGTTGTCGGATGAAGATTACGTTTTTTTGTGTTCCACGAAATTTCATCGCTAGGCGCAGTGGTAAATAAAGAGTACTATTCAGACATTTTGCGCCATTTGTATGAAGCTATTTGTAAAAAACGGCCTTATTTACGGAAGAAAATTGCAGACCGATAATGCGCCTGGACGCACGCCATTGCTTGTTAAGTATTTTACCAGGCTAGGCAAAAGAAAATGTCATAATAATGACACGGTAACTGTCGTATTCACCAGATGTGTCCCAACGCGATCTTTACTCGTCCCAGAAGTCCATTACTGGGAGGAGGAAAGGACCAAGTTTCGCGACCGTTGAAGACATAAACCTAAGCAAGCTCAAGACTGTACCAAAAACTGCATGTTTTAAATATTTTGAAGACTGCAAAACGGCTGGCTTAATCTTGTTACATTCGACCGAGACTACTTTGAAGGGGGCAGTATAAGTGTCGATGAGTGAAGACATCATTTTGTAAATAAACAAGAACTGCATGCATTTTTCGGTCAAACCTCGTGTTTGTCCACTTTAGTCTCATCTCTAATCAGTTTTGCTACTCGGATGGTTTCCAAGACGGTACTAATTTTCAAACAACTTGCGTGATTTTCAAAACGTTCTGTTGAAATTTTCAAAAACGTACTGATTCGACGACTACGTTACAAGTTTAAAATTTATCGTTAAGACTGACTCTACGACTGTTGTTCAATTTTATTGCTACGACGTAAAAGAGTTCCTTCTAAAGCTGTAAAAAAACTGTAAAAATCCAGCCGCGTGTCGGACTGAAGGGAATGATAACACAAATCCGATTGTCTGGAACGTTCAGTGTTGATTGTATGATTGCTTTACTAAACAATTGTTACTTGCTGAAAAAAAAAGGTAGAGTAACAGGGATTTTGTAGATTTTATGTTAATTGAAAAATTATCTTATATCAAAATATATGTTAATAATAAATGCTCAAAATACTGAGAGATTTCAGTAGCTCAGAGAGCATACTAGCGATATGACCGAATTTTTAACGGTGATATTTTAAACCGCGATCACGTTGTGTAGATCTGGCGTCTCCCACCGTTTGGGTTTACACATTTGATGTTATACTCGGCGCGGTGCTAAGACGACCAGACACAGAGGGAAACCCAAGTACACGTGACGTCCCTGGACTACGGATCGATAACCCTGGAAACAGATAAATCCGAGCGTCAAACTGAATCCATTGCGTCGAATCCGGACGACGGAATATTGACTGCACTCAGCGATAAGGATGATGTAAGCTAAGGGTTTCACCGCTTCCATTGTCCGTATGATTTGTGTTCCCTACCAAAGCGGAGCAGAGAGGAGAGAAGGCCCAGACGTTGGGCCTGATAGCTATCGCACCTAATGTAATTTGGTTAAATACACTCCGAAGTCTATTGAAGATGTAAAAATAGGCAACTTTATCCGTAATCAATGAGAACAAAACCGTAGTCATAGACTTTTGACAAAATGTTTTTCTCTCCTTTTACTTTCAAAAAAAAAAAAAAAACTACAAGAGAATTTTGTATTTGACTAACGAACCAGCGAAGTAAAAGACAAGCCTCTCTATAATCCAGAATATCTCATTTCTTAAGGTTTTAAAAATGATTGTTCCGCGCATATGGAATTCTGTCGTGTGG
Organism: Magicicada septendecula; assembly: GCA_034769895.1. Classification (NCBI taxonomy): domain Eukaryota; kingdom Metazoa; phylum Arthropoda; class Insecta; order Hemiptera; family Cicadidae; genus Magicicada; species Magicicada septendecula. Next base: position 312,124,999 of record CM068376.1, read on the forward strand.
GAGATTGCAGACACCACAGTGGCCTTGACTCGTATCTACAGTATTCCAAGTTTCAGACTTCATCACTTCATTCGATACTCCTATTGTGTGACATCCAGGAGCCTCAATATTCTCCTCACACTATTCTTCTCTTCTTTGGCTGGTTATCCAAAACCGTTTTAGTAGTCCATTTGTTTTCAGGAGACACAGTCCAATGCAGTTTTCCTTTTCCCTCTTTATAACCTGAAAGTAATCTTCTCTCTCCCTGATTCTTTTGAGCAGCTCTCCAGTCCCTGTTTCATCTGCCCAAGCCTGTCCTTCCACCCGCCACCAGCACCTCAATCCTCCCTCTGTGCCTTTCCTCGTCATCCGTGGCTTTGATTCACTAGTCTCTACCTCAGTTCCGTGCATATTCAGTTACACAAAATTCCTCTTTTACGATTTAACTTTTCATTCACTGTGATTTGTATATTATTATTGTTAATAATTGAACCGGCGAGTGGAAAACGGGAATAACTACATTATTTTGATAAATAAAACTGAGACGGCCATTTTGTTCATCAATGATAGGCGCAAAGTGTGGGCCGAAAAAGGGAATGTTGCTAATATTTCCAGCCAGTCAAAACTTCGTGGTTGCTCAGTGTCAAGTGGAAGAAGGGAATAACTGCCGTAGTAGTCCCCTTGCCAGTGGCCGGCTCAAGTAAGTCCCAGCTGGCAGTCTTGCTATTGTGTACACAACTTTATTTCACTATTCTGTGGAAATATTCAGTATAGTTAACGAGTGAAATTTAACATATTCGTGTTTACGTACACAGTTTTAGCGTTGTCAGTCTGTTTATTATCATCATTCATTAGTGTTGTGAGACAATATTATATACAATAAGGGGAACTTTATTTTTTATGATGTGAATGAGAATATCTTTCAGTGGACACTGCATTTATTAAAACTTAATGTAAATTATTTTAGCTTTCCATCTGATAAACCGTATGACAGAGCAGGGTTTATGATGAAGAAAAAGGTTAACGATGTTATGAAGATAATGAAACATATTCTAGACGAGTATAGGAAACTCAATAACAGTACTTTATCTGGGAAACTATGGATGGCAAATAATATGCTGGCCACGTAGACGGTAGAGGTGAAAATCAATTGTTTAGATCAGATATAACTTTTTTAATATTGTTTGTGAGGTACACCATTGTAATTGTAGAAACTATTGTAATAGAACTAGAACATAAAATATTTCTTCTTCTTCTTCTTCTTCTTCTTCTTCTTCTTCTTCTTCTTCTTCTTCTTCTTCTTCTTCTTCTTCTTCTTCTTCTTCTTCACTACATGGCTTGGGCTATAGCCCGTTCCGACTTCACAGAGTCTCTGACCATTTTATATTTTTTCTCTAATAATTAATCTGAGAAGTGTTGTAAATTTATATATATATATATATATATATATATATATGCGTGTGTGTGTGTGTGTGTACAGTGCCGGATTATCCATAAGCTAGGGTATGCTGCAGCACCGGGCACCAGAGCCTCTGCTGCCAGAGGGGGGGGGCACCATCGAGCCCTAAATAACAAAAACTTTTTAATGATAATAAATGTGAAAAAACAAAAAAAATCCTTAATCCAAAATCGTAAAAAGATGTGTGTACACTATTCGACGATTTCCCCGTTTTTTTTTTTTTTTTTTTTTTTTTTTTTGAGAGATTATTTCCGTTAGCAAGGTTGAATGTTGAAAGTGAGATACTTGAATCGCTCGATTTAGAAGAAATTATACAATACTTCGTTAAGGCAAAATCAAGAAAAAAATGGATCGATGCTAGTAGTAGTTTCAAAGCTTATAATCACTATTTGGCTAAAAATCTGTTGTAATTTGAATATAAATAATGAATAAAAGGTTGAATTTTGAATCGGGGGTGGGCACCACGTGCTTCTTATCCGCCCCTATATATAGGCATAGACATAGGGAAAAGATTAGGAAGCAAATAAAGTAAAAGTTATTATAAATGAATGGAAAAAGACAATACATTTTAACAATAAGAAAGTCATGTACAGCATACAATTGGGCAGGGGTCTCCAAACTTTTTCACTTTTGGGCCGAATTGAAGAATCTTGGAAGTCAGGCGGGCCAACAACACACACGCACACACGCACACACACACATACATTGTAAGCTTAATTTTTTTTAGTTTACAAAATAATCAAGTCAATAAGATAGGTATTTAAATAAAAATTAAGCAGACTTATCCAAAGAAAACAAAATTCATTTATTCAAAATAATGTAAATAAAAGTAAGGAAAAAATAACATTCAAAGATATTTCTTATGTATATGTTTGGCTGTACGTATGGGATGTGTGGCGTTACTTTTGACATATAATGTCTGTTCATTTTGGATGAAAATTTGATGTTCCTATCACTAAAATGGATTTCAAGTGTTCGTCTGACAAGTTACCCATGTACTTTGATTTTATATTTATTTCTTGTTTAGTTATTTAGTAAAATGTTATAATATTTGAAGTATTTTGACGATCTATTTAAAAAAAGCACGTAGAATCGGCCGGGTTGCCGCGGGCCGTAGTTTGGAGATCCCTGCAATAGGGTATGAAGCAAAGCTTAGTATAAGGTTGTACTCTACAAACAATGTTGAACATTTTGTCTATTGAACATTTAAATCAAACCAACAGGGAAAGCTGTATAATGTTGCTGTTTCCTGAAAAGTACGGTTCCAAGAAGTTATTCCCTTTTTCCACTCACCGGTTCGATTATAATTTTGTATTTTACAAACTTGAACTAGCTATCCTGCAGTGGCGTGGCGTGGGCTAACAGCTGTTCCCGGTTGTGATATGCCTAAAACTTAACCTAAAAATTAATTCAAATTTTTTATAGTACCAAGTGTTCTTTCTAGGGCCAAAATATTCTTTTTTAGAGTATTCTCTATCATTCGGTGGCAGAAGAAGAGCGTCCCGGTTCAACGGGATCTGACTCCATTATACTTACACAGAATAAATCAGGACACAAATAATCGAATTAAAAATAATAAAGACAAACAGAGATACACATGACTAAACGAACAAAACACAAATAGGTACGTAGTAACTGCTGCACGTCGGTTCCGAAAACGAACGTAGCTGCTGACTGAGCGTTTTGCCGGTTTATGCAGCGGCAACACATTGGGTGGACGAATGTGTTCCACCCCTCCGCAGTTTGTACAGTGACAACTACTACTAGGTCAATGACCATACGCAGTAAATCGTTGCCCATGTCAGAGTCGGCAACAGAAGACGGTGCAAGTGCCCAGCAGTTCTAAAGCAAAGCTATGCTTTTCTTCAAGTTTCTCTGCTAATATTGTTCGAATTTCAAATTACTCAATAACCAAAGTATTTATTCTGTGATTGAAAATTAATATTATTTTCTCTTATTTCCAGTACTGTTGCCGCCGCCAACAGCGGTTACATGGACGCCACGCTACTTCTATCCTCTCTCCATTATTCACAATTGATGGTTGAGAGAAGAGCAAAATTACATAAAAATTTAATAAAGAAACATTCTAACTTAATATGCTTATTACATAAAATTTTAATAAGCATCCTCGTCATATGTATTACATAAATTTTTCATTTGGTGTACGCTTATTGTAAAATTGAAGGTTTTTCCTCTTCATAATGTAAAACTGCATAATGTATTCTACGTAACGTAACTGGATGATTGGCTTCGTTGAAAACAATTTGTATCAGTCGTTGCTCCACTTCATTAATGTCCGGTGACAATACGGTTCAAAGAAATTATTAAAAGTATTACAGACTTACGGACCGCTACTCTGAAACTGGGTTCAATTAATTTTCACCCACACACGCATATGAAAATAAAACACGCACACACACACACACGTACGTGTTGGATACTATGGGCTTTGTGGGCGAATCGATCGCCATCAAGCGATCTTTATTTTTTGTTAAGACAACTTTTATCTAGTAATTTCTTCAAGGTGTAAGGAACGAATATTTACTTGCTCGTTTATACTCACCGTGGCGCCTGATATTAATTTTTCAGTTTATTACTATCTTAAAATCCAATTGGATCAATGTGAACACTCCAGTTATCGTTTTGTTGGTTATGGACGCAATTCTAAATACATATCATTTGCGACAATTATAATTTCATCGTCGTCGTCATCATCATCATCACCATATGAATTCACCCGTGCTTGAGCCTTCATCTCTTCATACGGTATCCGACATTGTATGTCATCTAGGATCTTCAGTCTTCCCCTCTCCCCTTCTCCCATCCGTACACTGTTCCCTCAAGAACCGCTTTCAGTAGTCCATTTCCCCTCAAGATATGTCCAATCCAGTTTCCGTTTTTCCTGCAATTAGAATATGCTTAGGTGGAATTGTTTAAGCAAACGCCAGTGATCTGTTAGCGAATGACGTGGCAATCAATTCCTTCAGAATGTAAAGAGATATTGGTGGAAGAGACAACAGCGTGTTCGTTATCATTTCCAGTTTTTTTTTTTTCAACTTCGTCGTGCTTATTTGCTAAACTGCTATCTGTCACGCTCCGGACGAAGCCTTTCAGTGTCCCCACCGTTATCAAGTCCAAAACCACGACGAAGTTGGAATTATGGAGACTGCTAATACAGACAACACGATGGTTTTTCATTTTTGATTTCATTTTTTATCATTGAAAGCGTGTTGAATAAGTTGAATAAGGTAAGAATAAAGTTGTTAAAATTTTCTGATTCCGGGCTGTTTGGCCGTGGTCCAGTGCTACACACGTTAGCAGACTTTTCGACCGTCCCATTGTCGGCCATCATCAGTGAAAGTTGAGCTTCGTCTAACGTATATGTTACTACACAGTATTGTGGTAAGCCATTTTAACAACATATTGTGTGACAAAATTTTAACAAAATTGACTCCGGCCGTGTAAGCGTTAGAAGGTACTTAGGCAAGAATAATATTTAAATATTTAAGAACTAAAGTAAAATTAAAATAAATAATTTCTTAGCAAAATATGGTTCAACAAACAATGCACGCTTAGAGATATAGTACTAAATTATGTAGGTCATCTTTTCTACTTGATAATGGTGGAGACACTGAAAGGCCTCGTCCGGAGCATGACAGATAAGCAAATAAGAACAAGGAAGTTGGAATTACGGAGACTGCTAATACAGATAACGTGATGAAAATTGTCCAGGTTTATTGTTTAGTTTTATTTATGTTTAGCCTATTGTGACGTCAATGAAGCAGTTGCTATCCGAATCCTACGCTGTCGCTTACATAACGCTTCCACTATACTTGATAGCAGACTGTATGAAACCTAAATGCAGTGTCTCAATCAAATGAACTGTGAAAAAGTGTTCCGGTCTCTGTAAAAAGGTGATAACGTTTTATCCGATTTCTTTCAACGACTCGCAGTTAGTTCACCATTTAGGGCTTCGGTCTTTTAATCGGGAGATGTCACTATCGAATCCTACAATCCTACAGTCAGCCGAAAACTCCTAAAGTTTAATTTCCAACTATATTTCTGTAGTAGACGTTCGTCCCGTCTCTTCTGCTTGTAGTTACTCTGAACGTTTTTGCGTAACTCTTGTGTAAAGTAACCTCTTCTTGCATCCCCAGTCCGGAGACTGGTAGACGGCCGTACTCTGATACCGTCTGGTCAGAATATTTCTGTCAAAAGCCGATGTAATGTAGAATTTTAACTTTGTTTCTTTCCCGGCGTTTCTGGATTTTCGGCGGGGTGTAAATACAAGTACTCAGCGACGCTCAGTTTAGTTATTGTCGGGCGATTTACACAGTGCGGTTCGAAGTATTGTGTCAAAGTGTTATGTGTTTAATAATTGTGCGGGGCTATCTTGTTGATTACAAACTATTTATTGTGATAATTAAAGCTGGTGATTAGTGACGTAATTGGTGTCTGTATTTTGTTTTCCACTGTACCATACGACGATCAAAAGACCGTCGTAACAATATTGCTACTGGTACCATGTATAGTTTCTGCCATGTGTAAACAATTTAATAAAACGTATTGTGCGAGTGATGAGATTTTCTGTTTATATTTCAGGCAGAACCAGTGGCGAAGTTACATGGAGGCAATTGAGGCAATGGCTACCCTAAAAAATTCTGTAGAATAAAAATTATAAATACGTATGAACTACATAACGGAAAGATTATACGTTGTTACCGCGACTGTCGAATTTATTAGGCGGAAACGTGCTTTACTGAGCGACCGCTAGATGGTGACAGGTGAGACTCGGCATAACTCGTTTAAAGCGAATGAGGCAACCTGACTTGCCTCAGCGTTTTTTGTATACATCGTATGTAAGCAATGTGCCGGAGTGATATGGAAGTGAAGGGAGGGGGGATTGTCCCGTGCTGTACACACAGAGCGTTGAGGCATGCCTCACTTCTGTGGTCCAAACATTCAAGTTAAAGCGCGCTGTGTTGTTTATAAGTGTGTTTATTTTATGCGGTTATTAAAAGTGTCCCTGTTATTCCGCTGAACTAACAGATGATCAAGATTGTTATTTGAATTATTTGTAACATTAAACATATATATAGAAACTAATCAAGTTTAAAAATTTGAAGTTCAATCAGATGTATTATTGTGTATGACTAATACAAGGCTATAAAGGATTTTTTATTCAACGATTTTAAAAGAAGTCTCCATTAACATTAAGACATGAGTTCCACTGTTGCACCAACCTGTAGATTCCCTGCTAGTAAAATTCTTACGGCTGTTTGTGGAACCATTCGCTTACAGCAAACTCTACCTCAGCGTCCGATTTGAACCACCATCCTTTTAGTGATTCCTTAAAAAAAAATTTAAGATAAGATTTTTGCCTACCCATTCATTAACTACTAGCTTCGCCACTGGGCAGAACCTGCAAACATCCATTCCGTAAACGTTTATTTATTTGTATAGACTGAATCCAAAGCATTCCAGTAAAGAACAAATGACTTCAGCGGTACCGAAGCTCACTTATTGCACGTAGACAACCTAGTGGCCAAAGTAGACAAGGCTGTGGACGTAGTTGCTTCAGCAGGCGACTGCTCACTGTAAGATCCCCTTTTAAGGCATTTTCTTACCATGACTTCAATTCTGAGATTGGAAAATGGTTACATTTTGAAGTCAACAGGTCATTCTGTTTCCGGCTCTGTTTAGTGCCCCTGTTTCTTTTGAGATCAGTTTCGCCAGTGTCTTGTCTCCAAAACTCTATACGTTGTCTTCTAGCTTTCTTAGCGTCAGATTTCTCTCTAACGCCACAGCTCCTGCTTAAATAAGCAGAAGGTGTACAGCAATCGCATTGTCTTAATTGTGAACTACACTCTAACAATGTAGATGACCTACGTTGACCCTGTAACCATGTATTAAATACGGTAACTTTGATTTAAATAATACGTGTTTGTATTTTATAATAGTGTATTTGCTTCGTAAATTCTTTTGGGTCAGCTGTTATGAAACAATGATCCAACAGAATTAAAATGCTCCTAAACAATAATTATAGAAGTAAGATAATCTATAAATTATTACTCAAAGTTTTTGGCTAGTTCGAGACAATAAATAACAAGCAAAGCTAATTCAGTAAATTACGCGTAGGCCTATATGAAAGGTAACTGAATATTACTTTTCCTGCATGTAATGTAATTATGTGTTTCCTTTCTTTCCAATCCCACGCGTCCTTTTAAATTTCCATTTTATTTTAAATTTTATTACACCTGCTTAATTTCCGAAACCTTGATGACCGAAATTTTCTATTAGGGTATTGGTCTCCTAGTCTTTGGCAGCTCAGTATTGAATTGCAAGGTAACGACTTTCCATAGGGGATTTACATTAACTCCAATATACCAGCTGTATCCACTGTTCTGAAGTTCCTCTCCCCCATAGTCACCTCTGTCCGTAATCCCGGGCAAGGGCACAGCTTTATTCCCTCCTGTCCTGGATCGGGCCCACCCCCGCGTCATTACTTGCCCGTTGAGTTACCCGTAGGGATTCGGTGAAGAGTCTCCGGTCTCGCATGGGTTAGGTTTATGTTCGTGTCTAATGACATATCAGAGACAATTTTTCTAGTTAAGGTTACATAATCGACGTATAAGTTTGTCGCCACGGCACCAGGCAAGATGTACAGGCACTCTAAACGAATCGACACAAGCATTTACAATTGAAAACATAAACAATATAGTGTCTTCACTCCTCATTTATTAACACAGCTTCATGATTTACTTTAATTGTCCGTGTAAACTGCTACGTAAAATTACACCCCCCCCCACACACATATTGCGATGTTATGGATGATCATAAGTAAACTAATATTGCCTAGAGAAATGTATGGAACGGCGGTTTGTTAAAAATTAATTAATTAAACAATGGTTGAAATTTAAAGTTGTTATTCCTGGTTTACTTGACAAATTGCTCTTTTGACCAACATAAATTTATCTAAATTTAATTGCCTTTGAAGAGTTTGATTTACACAGTTTACAGGCATTAAAATACTTTAGAGTTTTTGGTGCTATTAAAATTTGGACTTCCGTTGACCGTAGTCTGAAGAACGATGTCTGTAGCTGAACTCCATTGCCGGTCACGTGATGATCTACATTTGATCTCCGACATTCTTTTTGATGTGTATAAACAAAAAACATTTACGGCGCGTTGTTTGTAACCAATAGAATTTAGGTTTACAATCGTGTAGCGTTATTACCTGTCCAATCACAGGATTATTCAGATAGAGGACTTGATCTCAATATTTTGGGCTTGGGCTTTATTGAATATTTAGTTTTGATCTTAGACCCAATTTTTACACCTAATTCTTCACTGTCGTTTGGTGTCGACGTGTGGCCACTTTTTTACATTCCCTGCCGTTGCCACGTTCCAACTGCAGAACATGATGGTTACAGACAACTCAGAAATACTAACCTCTGCGGTAGTTATCGGCGTCTGTTAAAAACAAGCAAATAACACGATGAACAAGCTCGCCCAATTTGTGATACAATAGAACCACTAGTTTGGTACTTACGGTTACATAAGGCATGTCATATGGAGTGCACAGTTTCGGTGTTGTGCATATACGAGGGATATCCAGAAAGTAAGTTCCTTTTGTAAATATTGCCACGGCATCGATCCCGTCACGCTGTTGCGCATGCGCAGCCAATTTGTTGATTTGTTAGCAAGCCATCAACGCCATTTGTAAACAACTGTGCACTGAGTACGCTTTGTTGGACGTGTTTATAAACTTGAAGAAATTTGAGACACCCGCCGCGTGTGAAAGTAGGTATGTGATTCGGTTCTTCAATGCGAAACAATTGAATTCACTTTCAGATTTTCAATGTTTATGGAGAAGAAGCATATGTTTATGGAGAAGAAGTGTCGGTTGTGAGACAGAGTATTTTGTTTGTTTGTTATGTGTATACTTTGATGTGTTTTGACTCTCTGTCGGTTGTGAGACAGAGTATTTTTTATTTTGACGTTTTAGTGTTTATTTTGACCTGAGGGCATTATTACAAATTTCCAGTTTTGTTAGTTTTATTAGCAGCCATCTTAACACCAACTTTGTCACTACTTATTGCCACTCTGCTAAATATTTCGTTCTTGACGAGGCCTTTCGGTGTCTCCACCATCTTCACCACCAACTAGGCCACGTCTCTCACCGAGCATCGTTACTACACGCATCATCGTGTAGAACATCGTGGCTAGTTGGAACATGCAATATGGGGTTGATTGATTCCGAGCGAATTCAAACAATTAGGGGCGGTCTCTAGGGATATATATGGGTTTGTAGAGGTAAAAATTGTCGTTTGAGACCTGAAGATGGTGGAGACACCGAAAGGCCTCGTCAAGAACGAAGTATTTAGCAGTGTGGCAATAAGTAGTTACAAATTTGGTGTTTACAAATTTGTTGGGTAGCCAAAACGTCGCTTTATATAAAAAAAAGGCAGCGATGGAAGAAGTCCGTCTCTCTAGTAAGCTTAAAGCAAACTAGTACATTAAATACAAAGTTTAATGTATTTACTGCATTAGATTGGCATAAGTTTGTATTTAATGTACTAGTTTGCGTAGACCTGAAGACGGCCACAGATTGCTTACTGGTCGAAACGGTGTGTGACAAATTCTAACGATAGCTATTTTCCGACTTAACTTTCTGACAACGTAAGGAAATATTTACACTTTGAACAGAAACAAAATAATCTATAAATTATTGCTCAAAATTTTTGGTCGGTTCGATGGTGTAAATAACTGTGTGTGTGTGCGCGCGCGCGCGGGGTGTATGTAGCACTAGCGCACACGCGCGCGCTCCGATTTAATTATATTATTCAGCTGCCGTTTTTATGCGATACTGCGATAAGGGCTTATTGTATTTTTTATAAGTTATATCGGCCGAAACATTCAACAATCCTGTATTACAACACAACTCCGTTGACCCTACAAGTGGTCATTACCAAGTGAAAGGCAATGACACACACAAGCAGCATGTGTACACGACAACGATTAATTGGCGGTATACGCGAGATCACGGTGAGTCTGTGCCATGAGCGATTCATTTTTGTACGTACGACGGTAGGTTGAGAACTGTATCAAAGACACAGCGAAGCCCGAAGTTAAACTCAGGACGACAAAAAGCTGCAGGACCGATCTTGCGGAAAAGCGAAATTACTCTGACAAAAGTTACGTGAACTACAAAAGTAAGATTCATTTCTTCCGCGATAGAACGTGTAACTCGTTGCACCCTACACCGTTAAACAAGACGACGATTAAAAGAAGACAGTCTGAATCCGACTATAATTTTTAACGCTTAGATGCAACTTGCGTAAGATGTTGGCGTCGAACATAGTAAGGTATACATTCGCATATTTTCTGGAACAAATTAACAGTTTTATAACGTAAACGATTAAGATGAAAACAAATTAAAGCGTTTGGACAGATATCGATTTCGAATACATGACCAGTAATTAATTTTCAAGAATTAAAAACAGATTCAGGTGCCGGATTAAAACGATAAGTATCCGAATTGATAATACAGTAAGTTATTAATTAAAGTAAATATTCTTTCGTGTACTTTGTTTTTATACTTTTTTAAACAAAATATTCGTTGAAATAATGAATATGTCTTCAAATAAAAACTACTTCTGAAAGCAAAATTTTTATAAGCTAAAATATTTTAACATTTTTAAGTGTTAAAATGTAATAATATTTAAAAAAATAATATTTACAAGTCTAATTTAGCCACACACTGTTTAAATAATAAACATCAATTTCCAGGCATTCAAAACGTCAGATTAATTAAAAACGTACAAAAATTTAACAAAATAAATATATGGGAAAATCTCAAATATTTACAAACACAATAATATTAATAATTTACTAATTAAAGAACAAATTCAAATAAAAATAAAACAAGATGATTTATTTAAAATTATATATTTTTAAAATAATGAAAATAAAACATGAAATACTTAATAAACACCTGACTACGTAAATAAACATTACAACAATCAAAAATTTACACCGAAATAAAATAGATTATTCGTTAATTTTTTTTTTAATTGAAACTAACCGATTATACGTTAATTCATATAAAACCCTCTGAAGATACAGAATAATTTGTGTGAAACGTGCAAATAAATTTTACTTGCAGAAGTATTTATTATTTGAAGACATATAGATTACATATAATTTATTATGTGACCAAATTCTGTCATGTAACTGGGAGTATCTATAAACCTAAGCTTTTGAGTATTGGCAATTTGGATCAGAGACAAGGTATGCAACAGAATTAGTTGCTCAGATCCACAATAATATTAATACTTTGTGTTGTAAAGTTGTTGCTTTACTATTTCACAATTAACTGTTACAGTGAAATGTCAAAAGCAACGAGCGTGACTTGCAACTGGCGACCGCGGTGCAGAGTTACGTGTTAAGGCGCGACTCCACAGTTCACATTTGTTGTATCTTTATTGAATACACCAGCTGCGTGATGCTCGTGACAAAATATGTCAGTCAACGTTAATTTAGAATTAGCGATCACAAACGTTTTTAAATATTTTCTTTATTCTATTATTATTCCTACAAAATTTATGTGTTTTGTGTTTGAGAAATTATGTACTTGTGTTTTGTTTATGAATTTATGTTTTGTGTATGATAGAAATTATGACATTGATGAAAAGTTAGGTAAGTTCCAGACGATCTGCGTAACAATCAACCGTCTTTTAAGAAACAGAGTACGTCGAGATACAAAATCAAAGTTTTACAATGCTTTCTACTCGAAAATTCTGCGAAGGCCTCGATTGTTGTAGCAACATCGCATTATGCCGCAGATAACGATGTGTTCGCCTGTACAAATATAGCGCAACCGCATTTGAGCTAGAGAGTTCCGGGAATTGTTTATTAAAGCGATTATAGTGCCAATTATTGGAGTGTTATCACCAACTGCTAACTCGTGAATTAACTTAACTTGATAACTTCTCTACCAGTTGTGTATAGCGTGTGTTGTATGTAACTTTGCAAGTTGCAAAATAGCCCAAATATAATTGTTTTGTATGAGTATTAGCAAAAGTTATGAGAATAGATTTGTCTCGCGTTTAATGGTGTAGTTCACTGTTTTAAGGTCACGGCCCAAGAGGTCCTTGTATCAGCATATTAATTATTTAAATAACAAAAATTCGCTTAATGTTTATGCACAAAATTGAAGTTAGGCTATACAAAGTTATGGCAGTTCCTGTACTGCCCTATGGATGTGAATTATGGACGACAGACAAGAAACAAGACGGTAAAAATACAGGCCTCGGAAATGGCGTTCTTAAGAGGAGTTAAAAGGTGTTCTAAACTTGACCTTATAAAGAATGAAGCCGTAAGATAAGAGTTACAAGTTTTTAACTTGAATAAAAATTAAAAGATTACGAACAACGTTAGAAAGAACACTTAGAAAGATTGCCAGAATCCAGAGTGGCCGAACAAGTCTGGAAATACAAACCTTTAGGACACAGGTGTGAGGATTTTTGAAGGCGGAAGAGGCAGCGCCTTGAATATGCCGTTTTGTGACGTTAATGATGATGATGTGTTTGAGAAACAAACGTTACTCGTAATCCATTTAATTTTTTTAAACCAACGTTTTGGCTACACTCGCTTCCGGTAAATAATTCTAAGACATAAAATATTACGTTTTAAATAATGAGTACTTCTGCAAACATTTAAGTGGGTTTAAAATCACTAAACAAACAACCGACTAGTACTTCATTTAGATATACTACATTTTTATCGGTTGAGGATTTCAAGTCGCATAATAGTAGGGAACGTAAAACCCATAAGGGCAATGTATTTCCCTATCTCGGCCGCTGTCCCCATCCGACTGTAGAACCAGAATAATAAGACCATATCTAAAACTCAATTTATTAATGATAATATAAAATACAGAACCTTTACTTATTACGAAATATAACTCGAAAGTTAAGTAAACAATTTAAAGATACACAATTAAATACCACGGATATTATTGTGTTTAGTGAAATAAAACCTAAAACTAAATCCAACATTCACAATAAAATGAAATATACACAAAATAGAATGTTTGGATTGCAATAAATTTTACGTAGGCCAAAAGAAGAAAAAGCTGCTCGACCGGTTCCTTAAACATCGCAATGAGTTTTTAAAACCGAATATTTACAAGCCTAGTTCAGCCACACACATTGTCTAAACAGAAAATACTAATTTCTAGATATTCAAATCGTGAAAATAATTAGAAACATACAAAAGGTAACAAAATGAATACTTGGGAAAATCTCAATATTTGCAAGCGCAATAGTAATAATTTGCTAATTAAATAACAAATTCAACTAAATAAAAAGTAAGTTGATTTATTTAAAGTTGTACATTTATTAATAAAGTTTAGGACGTTTAAGACCTGAAGATGGTGGACGCACCGAAAGGCCTCGTCGAGAGCGAAGCGCCTAGCAGTTTTGCAATAAGTGGTGACAAGATTGGTGTTAAGATGGCTGCTAATAAAACTAATATGACTGGAAGAATAATTTTCTTTACACTCCTTAAGAGAGTAATTAATATAGTTAAAGGAAGTTGTTTTGAGTTAGTTCTCAACTCGTCTAGTCTGAACGGCCAAAACATGTGTTCCTCAAGTGAATAACAAAAAAAGTGGTGTAGACGGAAACGTTTTTGGCGCGCCTTGTATAACACGAGCAGCCTACGTGAAGTTTGCCACAGAACGCTGAATCGACAAGTGAACATGAAAATCCAATGCTGTCTACTCGAAAATTCTGCAAAGCCCGCGATTGTTGTGGCAACATCGCATTATGCCACAGATAATCATATGTCCGCCTGTACAAATATAGCGTATTTGAGCTAGAGAGTTCCGCGAATTGTTTATTAAAGCGATTATTGTGCCAATTATTGGAGTGTTAACACCAACTGCGGACTCGTGAATTAACTTGATGACTTCTCTCCTAGTTGCTGTGTGTAGTGTGTACTGTATGCAACTTTGGAAATCGCAAATTTATTGTAGCACAAATATTATTGTTTTATATGAGTATTAGCAAAATTTTAGAGAATGGATTCGTCTCACGTTTAGTGGTGTAGTTCCCTGTTTTAAGGTCACGGTCCACCACTGTGTGAGTAGGCCTATATTTATTTTTTTTAAGTTAGAAAAACTCGCTTAATGTTTATGCTTTCTCCCAAACGCGTAATTAACCGTAATCACTTGTATAGGCCCCATACACTTTTTCACCACGAAACACTATTATTTTAGATAATTTTTTTTAAATCACCCGAAAATTTAAAAAAACAGGTTACAACGTTGCATATAGTACAAGACACAATTGATTCGTTAAATAACAATTATTGAATTATTAAACATTTTCATTAATAGCGCTTAAATTAATTAATATTATATGAAAGCACTATAAAAACACTATAAAGAATATGAAAAATAAAGCAAGGTATAAAATGCAAGTAGCTCATATAAAAACTAACCTAGAACCGAATACAGGTAATAACACAAACAATAATAACATAAAAAGGTGGCCAGCACTTACATTCATGAGCAAAAGTATAATGAAAAATACAAAACTTTTAAAGACACGGATATAAAAATAGATATACAAATATAATGAATAGTTCTTCAAATATTAACAACTTCTGCAAGTAAAATTATTATTGTATTTTCACCTGACGAACGTTTCACTGATTATATCAATATCATGAGAGGTTTGTAAACGAATTAACAAATAATCGAATTGAATCTGTTTCAGTATAAAAAATAACGAATAATAGAATTTAATATAAAAGAAATTATCGATTTAATTTGATTTAACTTATCGATTGTTTTAATGTTTATTTACTTAATAAATTGTTTTGACGGTTATGATGGAAAAATGTTATGTTTATATATAATTTACTTTAATAAATTTATAATTTTAAATAGATCGTCTTGTTTTGTTTTTACTTGAATTTGTTCTTTAATTAGTAAATTATTGTTATCGTGTTTGAAAAATTTAAGATTTTCGCGAATATTCATTTTTTTATTTTTTTTGTATGTTTTTAATTAACTTCATATTTTGAATTCGGGAAATTGATGTTTATTATTTATATTAAATTTTATTAAATTTAAAATTTATTTATTATAGTTTTACTTGGAGAAGTAGTTAATGTTTGAAGAATCATTCATAATATAGAAAACCTTCAAGAAATATTGAAGAGTTACCGGTACGCACAAAATAAAGATATACAAATATAAATACAAAACCAAATCGTACCAATATAAGCCAATAAATCGCTCGTACAGCAAGAATAATAATCTAAACAATGGTGTTTCATAAGATTTAACGTAAACATTGCAACAAATTTTATATACGCCAGGAAAAAATTAAAAAACGTTAATTTTTGTATTTAAACGTTTAAACAAAACAAAACCCTTTAAGAATCTAATTTTGTGACACAAGTCATTAATACAGGACACACGTTACCAGATGTTAATAATATGGAACCGATTAAATATAGGCTACCATACAAACGCTTTTTAACGATCATTTGGGACACTTACATGTTTATACACTTTAAACGCAAAACGAATTAACACGTGACATGTTCACGTCAATACAAAACGGGACACAGTTTTCGAAGCACTGAACAATGGAAAACAATCACGAAACGAAACGAAAGCCCACAAAACCAACCACAGCTGGGCAACTAAAAAGACGTACTTAAATACAACCGACAACAATATTCAACCAACCAACAAATATTTCAAAGTTTCTCGAGAACTGATTTTTGGACTTTGGACACAAACGTACGTTTCATTGTCAATGTTTAAGAATTCGTTTTTTGTAAATAGTAACTGTTCACAATATTGTGACCGCGAGTGCACAGTGTATATGTCCTGACGACGGTCTATGACCGAAATCGATCGAAAGTAAAAATGTGAGTAATTAAAACTTTATTATAAATCATATGTATGGCATCTTTAGGTTATGAGCAATGAATAAACTACAATAGAAGATTGAGATTATAGGTACCATTAGTAAGCAATGAGTGTGTGTATATTATAAATACATCACATTATCATTAGTAATAAATATTTCTTCAGACGACGGATCAAGACTCACGAGCACACTGCAGAGCGTTTGAAGTGTGTCTCAAGTAAAGAGAATATATATTTTGATTATATATTTACAGTGTGAATATATATTTATAGTAGTTTCATATGGTACTAATTTATCGGGACATCAGGTAAAGACTGTACCGTGCTAAATAGCGTAGACAGTAAACATATTTGTAAAACGTTGCAAGAATGTTTTGTAAGTAAACTCGCACTCAGACTCTGACACCCACTACTGTGTGTAACATATGGTATGTTGGCGTTGTACTGTGGGAGTTTCGGCTTTCCATACCTACATCTGGGTAACTTGCACTCGGTACACAACCAAAGTATACATTTCAAAATGAAATTATTTATGAATGTTCGTTTTCCTCTATACGCGTACAAATATAAACGCTACAATAGTTATGTACAGTATTACGGGGTTCGTACGTATTTCCTGAACGATAATTCGGGGTTTGTTTTAAACATCCTTTATCCGTCGCATAATGCTAACACGATTATGCATTACGAAAACGACATGTTCAGATCCGATTAAACGATAGGAAATAATTTTTTCCAAAGATCTTTGGATGGACAAGCAGCAGTGGAAGATGAGAATTCAATCACTTCTGTAATCTTTGGTTCTGGAAAATGTGTAAACATTGTACACCCGGGATAATAATAAATAATTTCCAAAAAGTTTATTATACAGTGATGACGTGGAACGAACGATTTTAAAACGGAGACAACTCGTGAAGCGGACTCTGAATTTATACTTCGTACTCCGCTGAGATTGTACGAAAACGGAGACAACTCGTGAAGAGGACTGTGAATTTATACTTCGTACTCCGCTGAGATTGTACGAAAAGAAAATGAAATAACGGCTTTATTAGAAAAGTTAGAAAAGTATCCGACCAGAAATTTAAAACAATCTGAAGTAAAATTTGCTCTCAACTAAAGTTTAAATTTATAAGTCATTTGAAAATTTTCACTGATTTAAGCTTGTGTCAACTGAAATGATTAAAACACAACAGAGAGCATACTAAACTCGGGCATCCTGTGAATACTGCGAACCATCATTTATGAATCTCCACTGTATCCAAAACACACGAAACAGTATTGCTATAATAATTTAACCTTCTTCTTATTCCAATCCTCTTCTACCGCAAGGTGTAGAGGTTGAGCAAAGGTCTCGCCATTGTGGTCTCTGCATGGCCAAGGCTTTGCTTCATTCCTCTACACTCCCAGCCACTGCAGAGATCACCTCACGTTGTCTTCCCGAGTCACTCTTCTCCGGCCACTGGGTCTTCTGCCAGGGATTATTATTCTGCCTCGTACAGTTGTTTTGAAAGTCTATCCCCTTCCACGTTCTGAACATGTCCAAACCCGCTCAACTGTGCTTCCTTAATTTTATCTTCCAAAGGTGCTGTCTTAAGACTCACTCTTATAGTAGTGTTTCTGACTCGATATCTTGTTGTCTTTCCTTCAACTTTCCTGAGGTATCTCATCTTCATAGCTTAGAGAGACTTTAGATGCTTCTCAATTAGAGCCAGATGCTGTCGGGGAATGGAATCCAGGGCCTCTAAGTTAGCAGCCAAGAGCCATGTCGATTAGTTTGTCCCAGTATATACTCATTTATCGTCTTCTACTGTAGGCAGCGATCTAAATAAAACCCTCGTATCACTGTCGACACTTGATTTATTTATCGTATCACAAATAAAAATATAATACTGAAGTTACAATTACTATTCACAACTGTCATATCGATTATTGACAAAACCGTAATTTATACAAACAAATGGTAACACACAAATATAATATTGATCCACTAATGTGATATCAAACACACGTACTAACTCTATAACATGATTAACCGAACTCACAATAAATACTGACCGACTTCTCCGTTTACTACCGTCTTATATAGGTTGGCAATGATAACGTCATTCACCAGCCTTTGTCACTTACTAGATAATATAATATTGATCCACTAATGTGATATCAAACACACGTACTAACTCTATAACATGACTAACCGAACTCACAATAAATAGGCCTACTGACCGACTTCTCCGTTTACTACCGTCTTATATAGGTTGGCAATGATAACGTCATTCACCACCCTTTGTCACTTACTAGATAATTCCACGCGCTTATTCTAGAATCTCGTAGAACAAACTATGTTTATCTATCAATGTAAAGTACATTATTATAAGGAACATCCCAGTGTCCTCTTTAATTAGTGTCTGTCAGTATACATAAGTTGTACATAAATTGTAGAAAATCTAAATACACGTGAGTTCGTACCTAACATAACCTACAGAAAATTCTAAATAGCTTTAATAATACCAATTACAATATTAGGTATTTGTGTGATTGGTATTATATTCATAATCATCTTCTTTTTCTCCACGTCAAGGTATAGGCTTACAGCCTGTTCCGCCATCACTGAAGCCATCTCTTCCTTGGTCTGCATCTTATTACTTGTTTAGGTAGTTTCACGTCTTCCATTCTCTCGATATGCTGCCTCCATTTTATTTGTCCTTCCCTTATTCTGCTGACCATAGAATATACAGCATTAACTCGATTCTTATATCTTCATATCGTATTTGATCTCTAAGGGCGCAACCTTTGGTTTTTCTCAAGAACTTCGTTTCACTTGTTTGTATTCTTCGCTCATCATTTCTCGTCATCGTCCAAGTTTCACTTCCATAAGTTAAAACAGGTGTTGCCATTACTTTATAGAATTTTATCTTGGCCTTACTTCCAATTGTTCTGTGTATAGTACCGCATATCATTCGAAAATTGTATTCATAATACAAGTTAATAATATTCATAATATTACTTGTTATGTGTGTGGGTTGGGGGTTCGCTAGTATACAACACATTATCACTAGATATATTGCAACGTTACGATCTGATGCGTACGTGTTCGTGTGTTGAACGTGTCTCTAATACATTTACATACTTAACCAGGCCGTGGAATTTGAGCTTATTTGAGTTACGATCAAACACTACGTCACATACGAACAACACATTTGTACAGAGGAGAGAGTATCGTCTGACGAAACACTTAAAGTGAATTTAAAAACATTAAAATCGCTTTTATTTAAAAACAAATCTGAAATTATTAAAAACGTATAACCCTTATCATAAGTGTGCATGTATTATAATTACAGTACGTAATGATCGTCATTTAAATAAATTACGCTTATTATAAAACTTGTATCGATATACTGTACCATAAATATAAAATATAGCCTATTTTACTTTGAGCGCCTGATAAGTTATTAAGGAATTACTGACACCAGTCAAGAAAAGCTGTACCAGTTTTATATATAATTGTGTGTGTGTGTGCGCGCGCGCGTGTGTTGTCTGTGTGTGGAGAGAGAGAGAGAGAGAGAGAGAGAGAGAGAGAGAGAATAAACAAATTTTACAGGCGTCCTTCTGCGACGTGACAGAGAAACGGCATTCTGAGCGACATTTTTAACGGCGACATTCTGAAGCGAGGCCACGTTTTTGACGTCCTCATTTAACCATGAGGACGCTTGAACCGTGATGTTTGATATCACAAAATTTGCGTGAACTGGACCTGTTACACGTAGGGCTAATGTGAAGCCAAAATATTATTCCTGTTGCAGAAAGTACACGACCATTAATGATACTGTCGATACAACAAATATTAATGTGTTAAATTCTTGGATTTCGTTGTCCATGACGTGTCCGTTACTTAACTAAATATAATTAATTCACTACCGACTCGGAACACAACGTTTTTTATGGGTAAAAACCTAAAAAATATACCTTAGAGCCTGAACCAGTTTTCGCTTTTAAAAAGCTTCTTCAGAGGCTGCTGCTGGGAGCACTGTCCGTCTTGTTCTTGGCGACAGTATCAACTTTTGAAAGATCGATGTTGTGTGTGTGTGGGGTGTGATACGTTCGAATAATGCGTGTGATTTGAATTGTGTCTGTTCGTTTAGGATGTCTTTTTTATGTGTTTTCGTGTGTTTGTATATTTCCAATTGTTCAAGAGTGACTAGTTTTCAGCCTTTTGTGTGTACGTGTAGAATGTCCATGTTATTGTCGATGTTTTTGTATGTATGGTTTGCTTCAACGAGGTGGCTTGCAAAGGTAGATTCTGTAGTGGAGTGTAGTGCCTTCGTGTGTTCAATGTACCTTTGTTTGAAGCTACGTCCTGTCTGGCCTATGCAGAATTTGTTGCGCAATCTGAGCAGTTCAGTTTGTAAACACCAGGTAGATCGAATTTGTTTTGTTCTTTGTGTGTGTGTGTTTCGATAATGTGTGTTCTGTTTTGTTTGTATGTTTTGTATACAAAGGCACTACACCCCACTACAGAATCCACCTTTTGCAAACCACCTCACTGAAGCAAACCACACATACGAAAACATCGACATGGACATTCTACACGTACACACAAAAGGCCGAAAACTAGACACTCTTGAACAATTGGAAATATACAAACACACGAAACACATAAAAACGACATCCTAAACGAACAGACACAATTCAGATCACACGCATTATTCGAGCATATCACACCCTCCACACACAACATCGATCTTTCAAAAGTTGATACCGTCGCGAAGAACAAGACGGACAGTGCTCCCAGCGGCACCCTCTGAAGACGCTTTATAAAAGCGAAAACTGGTTCAGGCCCTAAGGTAAATCTTTTAGGTTTTTACCCATAAAAAACTTTGTGTTCCGAGTCGGTAGTGAATTAATTATATTAATGTGTGTAGAGAATCGTCTTAGTTAGGAGTAGCCCTATTGGCAACGACATTTATAACGTTTGTAGAATCAGATGTAAATTAGCGCTGAAAAAAATTACAGCAAGTCAGTCGTTTAGCCTTCTCTTCTTCTTCTTCTTCTTCTTCTTCTTCTTCTTCTTCTTCTTCTTCTTCTTCTTCTTCTTCTTCTTCTTCTTCATTAAAGATGGTAATCACATGTGGTTCACATGTGGACAATTGGCATGTGAGAAGGAGAACAATTGGAAGAATGAGGAATATTTAGAAAGACAGACTTCGAAGTTTGAGTACACAATGTGTCTGAACTGTGGACTGGTAGCTGTATAATGCCTGTACGTTTAATTGATTCTCACGGAACAAGCGTTGTTCGTAATGTTACAGAAGCACAAAACGTTTATACTGGTCATACCGTAAGGAAGGAACTCCCAACAATACTTGAAACATAAGCATATGACCAAAAGATAGCCTATACAAATAAATAAGTAAAAAGTAATTTGAATTGTTATTTTCTTGTGCATGAAGAAAATCGAGGGGTTACATTTAAGAAAATCAGTTTTTATGCGTGCGTTCATAAAGTATGTGCTTTATGTGTGTGTGGGGGGGGGGAGGGATTCTAGGCTCACGAGGAAGCTTAGTACTTTCGTATCGATTTTGTCGTTGACAAGTGTTGTCGACGTTTCGACACTTCTGGTGACGCAGCTTCTAGACGTGAGTGGTGCGTGTCAATAGGAGGGACACACGGTTTGAAAAGGCAAGAGTATTGTTTGTGTAGTCGAAATAGAGGAATTTTTGGAAGCTTTGATTGCAGATCGATCGCGCGCGTTTATGTGTGTCTGGGTTTGTAATGCAAAAAATATTGTATTCACTTTGAAGTTTATGCATTGGAAAACGTGTGTACATCGATTGTAATTCCACATAGTTTTAAAAATCGTACTTGTAAGGTCTGGCTGTAGAAAAACCTCAGAATTAATGTTCATTCTCAAACAAATAATAATAACAATACTAATCGTCTTTTTCCTTCAAGCGTTAGACCTGTTTTAGCCCGTAGACACGAGACCATCTTCACACCCGTAGACTCCCGTAGTTCACACTGTACCATCTTCATAGTCTGCGCCGTGAATGGGTGTTATTGTGTGAGTTACACATAGATGTAGCATTGTTACTAACTCGTTCCGCGAATCTTATACCGCTGACAGTATGCAGACTGGGTTGAAATAACTTAACCTCAAGTAGAACCCACAGCACAATACCGTGCAAAGCGAGCTTCCTAACATTGAGCTATAGCAATATTAATAATAAATCGAGGGGTTAGTGGTAGAACTACTTGAGTCAAAGCTTTAAAGATGTTCAAAAACGACATTTTTATGCATTCCTCTTTTACTTTTTATTTTCAACAGCTATGTAATAAATAAAAATAGACTCTATTAATAATAAAATTAACATTGAAAGTCAGTTTTATGATTTATCATTTCACTTGAAGACCTTTAATTTCAGTTTTCCGTAAATTCACGTGAGTGGATACGAAATACAAATTCATTTCAATGCAGTGTAATAATAAAGTTACTGTACCAAATTCACTTAAGAACGAAGTTTATCGTTATCTTCTGATAAATATAATTAAAGCGACAACATGAATTAACGCATGAAAACGTGTTCTGTTTAAAAGTGTACTGTTACTTGGTAGTGTAGTGGTATTCATTACTTCTTTGACAAATATAAAGTCAATTTGAAATACATTTGCTGTTCACGATGTGGAGAAAAGTATATAATGAAGTGTCAATTAAATATTTACTAAAAGCTTATTAATTTGCAATTACCGTTACCCAATATTAAGGAGAACCAACAGCATTGAGCACACATTCCCCCTCCCTCATGCGTTGCTTTCAATTTCCGTTAAATAAATCTCTTAATCTGCGAAAGAACGAGATAACAGGCTGTTTATTAAAGTCAAATTAGCGGTCTCGGGACCGCCGCTTCCATTATGCAACCGAATCACGTCGGCTATTTTACCAAATATAAACATAATTGACAAAAACTCGAACCGAAAGGAAAGTGAAATTTCGCGTAGACACGCAGGCTACAACACATCACACGTAAAGGAGAGAACCAGTTTTGTTCGTACCGGCGAGGAAATCACTTTGAGACAGGTTTTACAGACGACGCTGTAACGGTTAAGGAATTCCACACATGCTTGCAGCCGCTATCCTTCTTAGAAAATAATTGCTAATGACGTTCGACCGTAACTATCTCGCGGCATATGTAAACTGTCAATGATACCGTGTTATTGTCGGATTCACAAATCGTTTGTGTGTCAGCGCGAAGGTTGTTCTGTCGACAACATGGCGGAAGCGTGGTAAGTCGGATTTTCTCGGAACGAATAAATATTGTAATATTTCGTAAAGGACACCCGTTATAAGTGCATTAGCTTGTGGCATTGACAGATAGGCGGGGACAAACAACGGCTTGATTGATATCCCGTCAAATTGTCCCACGCCGGCCATGTAGTGTTTCCAGTGAAAAATTAACCAATTATTTAATTAAGTTAAGAACCTATTTGTATAGATAAATGTACCAGTTATTTCGTGTCCCGTAATCATCATCATCATCGTCAACGATAGTGTACTATCAAGACAGTAAATGCTGCGGGTTTGACAATAATCTTACTTCATTTTGATTTTGAATTCTGCGCCTATCTTTTTTTAGGCAGATTTCTTAGGAAAGCGCCTTCCTTGGCCCAGCTGTACATATTCAGTCCCTACTTCAGTGTTGTTGTTAAGTCAACAGGCAAACTGAAAGAATACAGAAACACCAACACACCTTTAAAATAATACTCGCTTTTTATGTAAATCACAAAAAAAAACAATTCGAAGTAAGGCGAGTTATTACAGGCCTATATCTCGCATAATGTGACTGAATTCGTATTTCGATTTAAGCGTTAAATTTTGCACATTTTTTTGACGTCGAAACCCATTTGTAGTTTTTATTATTTCTGGTTCCGAACTATATTTCCAGCGTTTTCCTTATTTGATGTATAATCTGGATATGATTCCAGTACAATTCGTACAAATATTTCTGCTTTTTAAAGGGATTGTGTTTTGGGCAGTAGCGTGGCGTCCATGCAACCGCTATTGCCGGCGGCAACAGTAGGCCTACTGGAAATAAGAGAAAATGATATTAATTATATCACAGAATGAATACTTTGGTTATTGAATAATTTGAAATTAGTAGGGAAACTTGAAGAAAAGCATAGCATTGCTTTAGAACTGCTGGGCACTTGCACCGTCTTGTGTTGCCGGCTCGGACATCGGCAATGCTTTACTGCGTACGGTTATTGACCTCGTAGCAGTTGTCACTGTTCACTGTACTGATTGCGGAGGGTCTACAGTAGTCAATACAACGTACGTGTATCTTCAGAGTAATTAAGTTCTTCTCAGTTGTAGACGATTATTAATAATTTCACCATTTGAATCTTTCCACTACCGGTATTCTAATTTGTATTTACCTATTTAATACTTTTTGCCGCCTCATATTTATCATCTGTTTAAATCCATATATTTGGTTTTCATGGGTAATTTAACTTTGTTCTGGATAAGCAGTAGCGTATCTAAAATTTGGTCTGGGGGGGGGGGTCCGGTCGAGTCGGCTTCATACAAAAGAAAATATCCTGAAATCAATCTGAAGTAAACGGTAATAAGACAATAAAAACACACTTCATTGAAACGTTGTTTACAGATACTTATTGAGTGAATTGATTTTCCTATACTTCATATATCAAACGTACACGCAAATGTTCTGTAATAGACTTGGTTGTATATTTAAAAAAGAGTTACCATTATATTAGCGCACACAGATGAACAAATAATAATAAAACAAATTAAAAATTAAGAGATTAACAAAATTCCTCGTCAACGTTTTTTCGGCCCTCTGGAGGGAATGGGGTCCGGTCCCGTTCTTACACCCCCTTAAATACTCCCCTGTAGGGTAAGTTACAGTCCTCTACTGCATAAATTAAATAACGGTCGCGCGCGCGCGTGTGTGTGTTATCTCCTCCAGCTTTTTTTTGTCCCTTGCTACACAGCTATATCGTACGTTGGCTGAACAGAGTTTTGTATTGATGATTCTGACATAAATAAACTCCTTATTTTCGTAACGAAGCATAACGTTAAATTATGTCGCCAATTATGAACGATCTCTGTCTCTTATGATCGTTCATTTTAATTAATGATCATAATTTCCCGGAATATCCGTCGGTTTTGTATCTCCATTAATGGTATCTCTCTTCGTGCTGTATTGGACGGTTAATTAACGTCAACAACTACCAATGTAAACTTGCCGTATTTGCACAGTAAGTCACGCCCCTCCGTACTGTAGGCGGTCCGACATAACAAGGACTTTGTCGAAACGTCAATGTACGACAAGGACGTATTCGACGTTTCCGCGGCTTTGTCACTAGCGATTTTCTTTCAAACGCACGTTTCGCTAGCGCTTACTTGAACGCGACTTGTTTTGTGTTGGCGCAATATTGTGTTCCGTAACCGACTGGACTGCAGACCAGAAGACATGGTCCTTGAAACACGTATGTGCTAGTTTTTATTCACGTTGAAAAAAATTATAGATATATGAAAGAAACGAGTGCTACAATTATGCATGATATAATAAACTGTAACTACCACCACCGCAACTGCTACTGCGGCTCTTTCTAATAATAATAATAATAATGACAACAACAACAATAACAATTATTATTATTATACCATAGTGAATAATACACGTGGCTGCGATTTGCTATTCCGGGTGTAACGACGTGGCGTATCATTTGATCCTCGGTCAGACATTTCGCTACAACTCCGGTGGTCCATCTTCAGTGTCTGCGTTCGCTCCCTCGGCGAGACTGTTTCTAAAATATTAAACAATTTTCAAATTCCTACCGACTCTAAATTGATTAATTGCTTCACAAATTATCACTACACCTTTTTTACCGTTTTTAAAGTAAATTATTGTATTAATCTGAAACCACTTTTTCAAAGAAAAATTACTTTAATTTTGGAGAACGCATTCCAGGACCGGTTTTCTCCTGTATGTCGGTGCTTCACGATCTTAAGAGTGCTGCAGAAATGCAAAAGCATAACCGGTCCCCGAAAGCGCTCTACAGAATTAAAGTAGTTTCACTGAATAAGTGATTGTAGAATATAATAATATGATATAGTGTTCATTATAAGACCATATTATTTATTCTTACTGAATAAATAACGAAGGTTATTTAGTTATTTATTTAGTAACTTCTTAACTAACGAAGGTTTTTTATTACAAAAATAATAATAGTTGACTGCTGTTACTAGTCAACTGTGTTAGAAACAAACTGAACAATCTCCCGGCTGTTAGGCCGTAGTCCACTCCTGCTGTTACTAACAGACTGACCAATCTCCCGGCTATCAGGCCGTAGTCCACTCCTGCTGTTACTAACAAACTGACCAATCTCCCGGCTATTAGGCCGTAGTTCACTCCTGCTGTTACGAACAAACTGACCAATCTCCCGGCTATTAGGCCGTAGTTCACTCCTGCTATTACTAACAAACTGACCAATCTCCCGGCTATTAGGCCGTAGTTCACTCCTGCTGTTACGAACAAACTGACCAATCTCCCGGCTATTAGGCCGTAGTTCACTCCTGCTGTTACTAACAAACTGACCAATCTCCCGGCTATTAGGCCGTAGTTCACTCCTGCTGTTACGAACAAACTGACTAATCTCCCGGCTATTAGGCCGTAGTCCACTCCTGCTGTTACGAACAAACTGACCAATCTCCCGGCTATTAGGCCGTAGTTCACTCCTGCTGTTACGAACAAACTGACCAATCTCCCGGCTATTAGACCGTAGTTCACTCCTGCTGTTACGAACAGACTGCCCAATCTCCCGGCTATTAGGCCGTAGTCCACTCCTGCTGTTACTAAAAGACTGACCAATCTCCCGGCTATTAGGCCGTAGTCCACTCCAACAGACGTTTCGGTCTCTGGTCTGGTTCAGTGTCCCAGGCCGGTCGTATTCGAGCGGCCGAACTGAGATTTCTCAGGCACGTGGCAGGAAATACTCTTCAAGATCGCAAAAGAAATGTCGATGTACGGCAGAGGTTGAATAATATGAGTATATTCGATTGAATTGCCCAATTTCGGCCAAAACGGTTGGAACATCTTAAACGAATGGACGACTGCCGCATCCCCAAACAACTATGGTATTATAAGCCGAAATGACGGAGAGGTGTGATACGTCCGAAGAAGCGTTGGAGTGTCTAGCTATAGTCCATTTGCTTAGGACCGGAACAAATCATTTTTGCTTTAATCCTTGCCGAAGATGACGACGATTATGATTGTTTTTTTTTAAATACAGGATCGCGCTCCATCAACCTATTTCACTATTTGGTTTCTTTTATACGTTCTGCTTCCTTCGACATGGCGTGAGATGTTGTAGACAGATGTAGGCAGGAAGATGATTGGATTACTTGACATCAATTGTTTCCACGGTCCTCCGATAGAGTGCGCGAAAGCTATCGAGTTGCCAGCATGTAAAACTGTTCTTGATTTAGGGAACACTGTTGACTTACTGGCCCATTACAGGCCACAGATATATGTATACACCCACGTAAAAACACTCTCGCTCGCACGTGTGAGAGAGAGTGAGAGGGGAGAGATAGACAGACAGAGAGATTGTGAATTTGAAATTTATTAGGTAAACATTATGTACTTAAGATATCGGAAACATGTGTGTACCGTAAACTATTTTGAGTGTTTTACGTTTAGATTGTTTTCCCTGGTACGTCGTTTCACTAGTTATTTCAATTTCCTTACTACATCGTCGATATAAATGTTAAAAAGAATAGTTTATATGCCGCATTCTTGCTAACACCCTAATTGACAGATATTTGTTTAGAGATCCTACAATTATTTTTAATAGGGTATTTAGGCCTTGTATAGTATATATAGGATTTCACATCATCATTATACCAGAGTGTTATCTATCCATTTATGTTAGGGAATTATACTTAAATTAACTGTATCATTTTCATTTTTATTCATGGCTTTTAGCATTTTGTAGGCTACAGGTTGTCTTCCGTGTATATCATGTTCAATGCTCCCTATAACTGACTCCATGGATCATCGTGTATCTGTTTCACTAAACTCTTAGCTCTGTTTCTTTTTTCTTTATAGATGTCTGTACTTTCATCTGTATTTAGTTGTAGATGCATATCGTATTCTTTCTTCCTCTTCTGTTCCTTCAGCAACTTTATCATACCCAGTCTATGACCCCTGCTACTCCGTGTCTTCTTCTCTTTATCTGTTCCTTCTCTTGCTCCCTCTTCAACACAACCTCTTGTACTCCTCCATTCGTTTTCTATGTTCTTGTCTGTTCTGTTACAACTTGGTGTAATAGCTGATTTAAACGATTTTGATAAAAAGTGTTAACACTGTCATCCTGCAGTAGATATATTTTAAATACCTCCTCATTCGACTTGATAGGAAGAGTCTTTCTCTTCTTTCGAGCAACGAGCAAACATGACAGTCTTATCAATAAGGAAATAATGATCAGTTTCTTCTTTCCGTCCCTCCTCTGGAGCATAAACTTCAACCGGTGATAGACGGTTCGGCAGGTCTTGAATATATACTCTCTCGTTGACATATGTGTAGCTTTCAACTTTCGACTTCCATTTTTGATCTACCAATATTGCTACTCCACTGTTTGTTCGCTTTTGTTGGTCTGCTCCACTACAGATCGTTGTGAATCCATCGAGATCTTCAATTTCCCCTAAATTCTTCTTAGTTTCTGAAATTATGGCTATATTAATATTCCTTTCTTTTAATTCCCCGTTCAGTTCTTCTTTTTACTGGCACTTCGTACATTCCATATCTCCGATTTTAATCTTTCATTTATTCCAAATCGCTTAAACTTTTTTGGTTGCAGTCGTTTACCATTAACACCGTCCGGCCGTTTCCCAGTTACAGGGTACCCCCCCTGCCTATTGACATGTGGAGGGACTGTTTCCTTACGGGCCACGACTTTCGGTAATTTTTATTCAGAGTTGTCTTCCCCTACCCTTTGATGCTCGAACACCCAACTGCAAGGCAACAGCAAAATGTAATCCTATAACGATAGGACGCAATATTACAGCTGACTGAATCCAGCTGGATTCACGCCTTTGATATTCCAAAGATAAGCCGGTCCAGGATCATTAACTTACGTCTTAACTTGGTACTGGTGGCTAATGATGCCCTCCGCCAAGGAATCTGGCTACCGCTTATTATCATGTCGTAACTATACTTCTCTGACCTCTCTGTCAAACATCAGCTATCTCGCTCACTCTGTTCTGCGCATCTCTGTTCAGACAGCGCATAATTTCGATATCATTCTTACGGATTTTAATAATTAATTCGTTAGTAGGCCTATTATTATCGTAGACAAAATAATGTTATTGATATCTGTTTTTAAACAAAAGTGTACTAATCTATATAAATCTATACAATACACTATTTTAGAAGAAGGATATGAGATTCTTTTGTAGATAGTGTTAAGCTTATTGCTACTCGGACTGTGTTTGTCAGGTTTGTTTATAAGCACTACCAGCTTATTTGAAATGCATTATAGTGTGTTCGTCCAACAACCATAAGCAGGCAACCAGGTGTATAGTGGAAATCCACACAAGCAGACACCACACTTTCAGACCTCACATTCAGATGTTTGACTTTGTCTTTCTCCATCCTCACTCTACTCCACCCTCCATACATCAAAGACTGGCGAACAGTTTTCGGACCTGTTTAACGTATCGAATGGTAGATTCATTAAACAAATAATTATGTTAATAGTAGTAACATAAATAATAATAACAATAATAGAATGAACGAAGCGAGTTCTCAAATTGCACTCGACCGTCTGGGATTTGTCTGTCCGTCTATTTTTTCGAGCATCACCCGATTTTCATAAAACTGGATATGTCTGCCTTTACACCAGACTACAGACCTCTATTATTTTTATAATGATCCTCCAGTAAGTATTGGGAGAGGAGTCAAAAATGTAAAGGGGTCTAAATTGTGAAAAAAATCGCAAATCGCAAATCGCAAAATCGCAAATCCATGCAGTGTATCAAATTAATCGGAATTTTAATAAACTTATAAATATAGTGACTATTAAAGAAAATGTTTAACCCGTCAGACGCCGGGGCCTAAACTGTGGTCAAATTTCAATAAAATCGCAAAACACCATTGCGGTATCAAATTGAGGAGAATTTTTAACCAAATGTGAACGTAGTGTACAGTTTAGTAAATTTCAAAAATTGTAGGGCTTAAAAAGTGGATAAAATTTTTTTTAAATGTAAAAATTTAGCCAAGTGTCAGACTAAATAGAATTTTAACCAGAATACGAACTGCGTTTACTATGAAAGTATTTTAACTTTTAGGGCGCCACGGGCAAAGAAGGGAACTCGTAGTTTTAAGAAAATTGTAAAAGTCTATGTGAGGGATCGAGTTATGAGGAATTTTATTCAAAATACAAACTCAGCGTCTTTAAAAATTTGAGAGAATTAATGTCTCCCAATACCCCTTGCAAATTTTGGCCCGCCTTAAAAAAGTTGTGTGTAAGTTGTGTTTGCAAAAGAAAAACTTTAAATAATGTTATCAGTTATGTATACAGTAATCCTTCGCTATAACGGACTAATAGGGCTCTGAGATGTCCGTTATATTGAAAGTCTGTTGTAACTGTATACAGCAAGTGGTCCTTATAGTATGGCTACGACTCATTTAAACTACGTGGATAAAAATATAAACGATTTATTTTTTGTATTTGTATAAAATAATATAGCATCATAGCAATAAAAATAGTTACATCTTGTACAAAATACTGTAGGCCTATATACAGGAATTGTAATAAAAATTTAGTCCACTGTAAAGAACAGATTATATTTTACAAAAAATATTCGTAATTGTAGTAAAAATTATGTCCAATATCTATTCTCTTCAAAAACAAGATGGCTATGTGTCAGAACCACTTTCCATATTTATCGGCTTAAAAAATTATGAATTTTTGTTTGATATTGATTTGAGTCAATTTCGTCAGTCAATAGCTCACGAAGGTGTCGCAAGTGATTATAACGGGGCGATATATTTTCATTTTTTGATTGCTGAACATACTCACTGCCAAAGTTCAAGTGGTCTTTTACTCCGCCCGCAATGCCCAGCCTAGCTGAGCGTCACTTTTACTTCGCCCGCAATATCCAGCCTAGCTGGGCGTCACTTTTACTTCGCCCGCAATGTCCAGCCTAGCTGAGCGTCGCTTTTACTTCGCCCGCAATGTCCAGCCTAGCTGAGCGTCACTTTTACTTCGCCCGCAATATCCAGCCTAGCTGGGCGTCACTTTTACTTCGCCCGCAATATCCAGCCTAGCTGGGCGTCCCTTTTACTTCGCCCGCAATGTCCAGCCTAGCTGAGCGTCGCTTTTACTTCGCCCGCAATGTCCAGCCTAGCTGAGCGTCGCTTTTACTTCGCCCGCAATGTCCAGCCTAGCTGAGCGTCACTTTTACTTCGCCCGCAATATCCAGCCTAGCTGAGCGTCACTTTTACTTCGCCCGCAATATCCAGCCTAGCTGAGCGTCGCTTTTACTTCGCCCGCAATGTCCAGCCTAGCTGAGCGTCGCTTTTACTTCGCCCGCAATATCCAGCCTAGCTGGGCGTCACTTTTACTTCGCCCGCAATATCCAGCCTAGCTGGGCGTCACTTTTACTTCGCCCGCAATGTCCAGCCTAGCTGAGCGTCGCTTTTACTTCGCCCGCAATGTCCAGCCTAGCTGAGCGTCGCTTTTACTTCGCCCGCAATGTCCAGCCTAGCTGAGCGTCATTTTTGAACCTGATCGTCTTTAATTTTTTAACATTCCATGTTTCTTAGAGCTTTCCGTTATACGCGGGATCCGTTATAAAGGGGGATTACTTTATTTGTAAAATGTATTAGGCATTAGATAAGTAGGCTTGTAGATATCTATGGAAAAATTCAGACAATTAAAAGCTAGGGTAGATTATTTGCATTACGCAATACGCTTATAAATTAAACTAAAAAACGAACTCAGTATTTTCGAAGTTTTAGTGATTATCGTGCGATTTTTTCTGTTTTACAATTACTTTACTAAAAAAAAAAAAAACAATAGTAGACAATCGTGGTTTTCGTAAAATTTGCGATAATGATAATAATATAAACATTCGTCATTACGTTACGAAGCACAAAATCAAAACGCGTACAACTTGAATGCGCGCCTTCATTCCGGATATGAGCGGGTGATGTAAAAAGTGGAAGTAAGTTTACCATAATACACGCTGGCTATCAGATAAATATTGCGATATAATACCGTACAATAGCAGCTTTCTCTTATAGAGTAGGAACATTATGTCCATTGTGTTTTCATCTGTATGCACATTAAATTTGGATCAACTCCAACTTCTTATACAAGTCATTATAAACTCGGCGTAGACGGCGTTTCGTAACAGTCGGACTCGTGTTTTCACTTCGCCTGTCAATCCGACTCCACTTCCCGACCAATTAGCGTGTCCGACCCACTTAGCGTGTTATGTCCTTCACAAATATTTTACGTTTCCGAGAAACAGGGATTTGGAATGCCTCGTTAACATCGCCATCCACCGAACACGTCCGCGATCGCTGGAGTTGACCGACGCAAAATTCTTAAGCAAACAAAATAGAGAGAAATGGTGCTTTCTGAGTTTAAAGGCTTAGACGGTTTCGATTTTCGCCTAAAGACAGGTGAACACAGTAGACTCGCGTTAATTCGACAATTTGGTCTCTATGTTCTCTCGGATTATCAAGAACTCTGGATTATCCAAAATACACATAATTAAAGTGTTTTTAATAAGTCTTTTCCAAAAAATGATACAGATTTGTTTACAAGGCTCAACAAATTAAACTAAAAATACTAAGGCAGCACATCAAAGTATTTTACTGTTTAACTGAAAAAATCTAATCTGGAAAGTGCATAATTGTGAAATATTTCTTATATCTAATCTGGAAAATGCATAATTGTTAAACAAGAAAATAATGGGAAATATTGCTTTCCGAATTTAAAGGCTTAGACGGTTACGATTTTTGTCTAAAGATATGTGAATACAGTAGACTTGCGTTAATCCGACAATTCGCTCTCGATGTTCTGTCGGATTATCAAAAACTCTGGATTATCCAAAATACACATAATTAACGTGGTTTTAATAAGTAAAGTCCAAAAAATGATACAGATTTGTTTATAAGATTCAACAAATTAAACTAAAAATACTAAGGCAAAATATTACATCAAAGTATTTTTCTATTTAATTGATAAAATCTAATCTAGAGAATGCAATTTTCTTACTTAGGTTCACAAATTACTCAGTACCTACAACTCTGGCAGCATTAAAATAAAGTACCGCATAGTACGTGCCAACAGGTGTTATTACTCCTATGAAAAGCTTTTCAAATCCAGGATGTTAAGCAAACAACTTAAGCTGACTATATAAAAAAGTCATATACGACTGGCAGTAACATACGCACGCGAAGTCTGGACATTAACCTGCACAGACGAGCAACGTCTAAGAATATTTGAACAAGAAGTCTTGAGAAAAATCTTAGGACCTCTACAAACTGAAGATGGATATTGGAGGATTCGAATGAACCATGAACTGGACCAGCTGATTCAGGTTGCCGACATAGGCCGGTTTATTAAGAGTAGGAGGCTTGAGTGGCTGGGCCACGTAAGGCAAACTGATGACAGAAAAATGGCTAAGAGAATTCCAGATTGGAGACCGGTAGGAGCAAGAATAAGAAGCAGACCCAGAAAGAGATGTTTGGATGACGTGGAGGATGATTTGATATGTATGGACGTGAGAGGATGGAGATGGACGTGTAATGAGAGGGCTGAATGGAAGAAAGTCATTGAGCAGGCTAAAACCCACGCTGGGTTGTAACCCCAAGAAAAGGAAAAGAAGGAATCTGGGAACTTCATAATTGTGAAATAGTTCCCGTGAAGTCCTTTACGCAGTCCTTTCCTGATTCCTTTTAAAAATTAAAGGGGCCTTTTAAATATGTTTGTGTCTTGCTCTTTAGTAAGAGCGTTACTGCTTTTCTTGCATTTTTCTTCGGCATTAAAATATCCCGAAATCTGTTGTCTTTTCTCAGCCCGTTTCAGTAGAGCAGTAGCAAATCTAGAATTTCATATTGGGGGGGGGGGATCCGGTCAAGTCGGCTTCATACTAAAGGAAAAACATGTTAAGACTAATCAATATTAATATCTTTAAGGTGGCTGAAAAAACGTGTAATAGCATACTGAAATCAATCCCATTAAAGTAATAAGAGATTTAAAATAAGCACTACTAAAACATTGTTTATAGATACTTATTGAGTTAATTGATTTTCCTATATTTCGTATTTCAAACTTACACGCAAATGCTGTGTAATAAACTTGTTTGTAGACCTATATTGAAAAATAGTTACTACTGTATTAACGTACACAGCTGAGAAATTAATAAAACAGCTTAAAAAGAGATTAACAAAATTTATTGTCAACTTTCGACCCTCCGGGGGTGGTTCGGTCCCGTTCTACCCCCCCCCCCCCCCCCCGTAATACGCCCCAGTAGCAGAGTGTTTACAAATGTCAGGACTTCATCGCAAGAAACAGTGAATTTAGTAGCTGTCGAAGAGTTTGTCGGACTACAAGGGATGACAAACGTCGCATCAACTTGTAGGCAGCTGTCATGATGGGTATAGCACCCATCTTACAGGTAGAGTCTACGCAAATGAGACGACAAAAGTTGTCGTGCACGGGTAGACAGGCGGACATCGTTAAGTGCCACCAATAACTTATCGTTCCGTTTGCGACAGCATACATTTCACAGTTGTTGTTGATATTATTTGATTTATAACGATGCAAATCTGGTTTTGATTCGGTTGTTTAGCGACCCAGCCTATGTCGGTCTGACGCAATCCGCGCGTCTCGTTACGCTCAGCCGAGCCGTTCCCATTGGTTACTGACGCACTGCCAACAGGTTCCCAACTGAGAAATATTCTTTCACTTCTAATCTAATGCAATTAAAAATTTGACAACCAAAAAAATTTATAGAATATTTTTTATTAAAAAATTAGTCTATATGGAATAATAAATACCTCACACAAGAAGCAAAAACTAGGGTTTACAAAAACACAATACGTCCAGTAATATCCTATGCGTCAGAGACCAAGCCAGATACAGCAACAACTCAAAGAAAACGACAAATTATAGAAATTACTATATTACGGAAGGTACTAGGAAAGAAAAGGTACTATAGGTTGCCAAACGATAGTATAAGATAAACGTGTAATGTAACAGATATTAATTGTTGGATTGCGGAAAGAAGAAGTACGGTATATGGGATGAACACATGTCAAGAATGGATGACACAAGGCTTGTGCAAAAGGCAAGAAATAGCTAAACAAACACCAAGAGGAGCACTGGTCGGCCAAGGAAGAGGTGGAGTGACAGCATGTAGGACCGTTGTTGTAGCACTGGACAGAGAGAGCATCCTAACAAGGAAGCTGAAGGAGAAGAAAAAAAAAGAAAGAAAAAGCAACAAAACTGACTATTGTTGGAATTATTATAACAGCCGGACTGTTAGGCATTGTTGTTATTGACAGAGGTTTCGTCCCCACCGTCGGAGGGCATCATCAGAGACAACATTGTCTCTACCTCATCTCCGAGGTGAATTGGCGGACACCGTGCCAATTTAGACACTGACGATGGCGTCCGATGGTGGGGCCGAAACGTCTGTCAATAACAACAACTGTGGACCACGAGCTGATAATAATAATGTCAACAATGTCGAAGCCGGCC
Source organism: Magicicada septendecula (assembly GCA_034769895.1). Taxonomy (NCBI): domain Eukaryota; kingdom Metazoa; phylum Arthropoda; class Insecta; order Hemiptera; family Cicadidae; genus Magicicada; species Magicicada septendecula. The sequence goes on from CM068376.1 coordinate 312,161,190, forward strand.
GTGAAAACTTAAGAGCTTGCAAGACTGATTGAAGTAATTATTCCGATATTACTTTGTTGATATAGTAATTACCGAAAGACGGTAATTGAACCCAAGTATAGAAGATTATATCAATTAAGGTTTTTATCATCGACCCTAATGATTTTTATTTCGTTTATTTAAAAAATTTAGTTCTTCGTCGGCCACTGTCGACATTAATATGTCAGTGATATTCTGTAAATATTTGTTTATTTAAGGCCTACGTAAATAAAAACCATTTGACCATCAGTTAGCGAAGCCAGGAGTTAATTGCCGTTAAGAAAGGATACTATCTATCAAAGGCATTTTTGTTACGATGAACATGTACCTTATGGGTAAAATATGAATATTTCACGTTGTTAACAAATCAACCCTTAGTCTTACTTTTCCTTTGAATTGCACTGATTCCATCACAAAGATCTTACAAAATGTTACACTTCGAAGTCACCAAGGTTTCGGTATTGTTACGACGGTCCCACTGATCGTCGTATGGTACAGTGGAAACAAAATACAGACACCAATGAAATCACTAATTACCAGCTTTAATGAGTCACAAATAACAATTTGTAATCAACGAGGTAGTCTCGTACAACAATTCAAGTTACCTTTGTCAACACGCAATAATAATGTCAAGTAATAAGAGTTCCGCCCTACTTAGGCCTATAACGAAATATTCACATTTCATTAGTGACTCGATCCACACTAAAGAATATGCTCAACGCAACTGAACTGACAAAGCCAGCCGTTCTCGCTTATATAGGTCGGGCTGAGGTTCTAGAATAACTTTCCATCCTAACTGCGGCGTGCCACCATAAAGCGTATTTAAAAGTGCTCTCTAGAACACTGTGGAAGGTACTTGCCACGCACCTGCTCGACTAACGGAGAAACGGGTGGAAGGACGCTCTCGTCTTTTCCAGAGGGTTCCATCGTTACAGCGTAAATATTGAACACCGAAATGTGAAGTATGTCAGACTGAACCAGTCTTACAGAAATATTTCTGTACCATAATTATTTTTCAAGACTTTGAGAAAATATTTTCTTACCGTGCTAACCGACGAATCACGCCGCCAAGTTGTTTTTTGAAATTCGTGAGACTTACCTCCTTAATTTCTAACTTTCTGTTACCACCCAACAACGGCGGCTCTGAGTGCCACTTTATGATCGATAGCATTGAACATGGCGGTAAAGCAAAATTAATATAAACTTTATTATCGTTGCGTCATCGTTCGTGTAGAAAATCTCGGAATCTCTCGCGGGCCGTTGGTTCCGCGGGGCGCGATGATGAATCCTGATTTTCATCTTTAGTTTACTAGTATACTCAACGAGCTGCAGAACTCGCTCACTATTTTGAACTAAGTACATTTATTATTACATGAATTTCAATATTAGGTTATTTTTCGATTATGGAATATCACTAATATCCCGATTTATATACTATTTGTTTAGCAATGTAACAATTTTTTAGAACATAATGACACAATACACACTGAAATTTCGAAACATTCGGATTTGGATTACAATTCCTTTTATCCGACACGCTGCTGGATGTTCACAATTATTTCGAAATTTTTATCTCATTTTTGGGCCTTGGGGTTCCAGAATTTTCAAATTTCTAAAGCTTAACACTACATTCAGATGTTAGTTAAAATTCGCTTTAATACTCCACACCCATTTTTGCGATTTTATCCAAATTTTCGGCCACTTTTTAGGCCCTGGCGTTTAAAAATATTGAAATTTAAAAAATGAATATTATATTCAGACTGTGGTTTAAATTTGCCAAAATCTGATACCCCGCATGAATTTTTTCGATTTTATCAAATTTTTCACCCACTTTTTGGTTCCCGGCGTCCCAGAATATTGATATTTTCAAAAATAAAGCTAACTTCCTATTTTGATTGGAATCTTCTTTTGTTTGATACCCTACATGGACTTTTGCAATTTTTTCACAATTTTGAACCCCTCACATTTTTGCCTTTTGTTCCCTATTCTTTAGGGGATAAAACTCAAAGAATAGGGTTCTGTATGGTAAAAGTGTAGACACGCGTGCCAAGTTTTACGAAAATTGGTTAGTGTATTCTAAAGTTATCACGAGACATGTCCCAAATAGGTAGGTAGGTAGATAGGTAGAGAGAGACAAACAGATACAGAGACAGACAGACAGATTCCAAAAGGTTGAGTCAAAAATGAGAATTCACTTCGTTCATTCAATAAATTTTGTAAAAAATAATTTTTAAAAAACTGTTTCAGTTATCTGATTCAGAGCAAACTCGCCGGTAGATAAGTGTAATGCAAAAATTAAACAGCGGTTACTAAGAGCACTAAAATACAAACCATGACTAGAATAACGATCTATGTAAACACAGATACGGTACAACACACTACCTCTACAAAACCCTTTCCCCGGTTCCTCACGAACACGACCTTGCTCACACCGGACACCCACATTTACGTCGAATCAGGTTTTGCGTTGCTTCCCCAGATTGCTCCCGAATGGGATCGGAGGCGGTGATTTATTGTCTTGCGGAGATATAAATTGTCAAATATTTGTATTATGTTGAAAATTTATTAAACTTACGCTTCATAAAAGTTTAAATGTCTCATACTCATACGTATATGTATTATTTTTATTTAAACCAGTAACTGTCGGATGTTTTCCAGCGTCTACCCCCCCCCCCCCCCGTGTTTTCGCACTTACCTTCGCTAAACGGATGGGATGAAAAGAAATGGGAGAAAGAATTGGTTTAGGCTAAAAAGCTGTAAATAGAATGAAGAGTATTTGGTAGAGTAAGGAAGTATCATAACAGAAAATATAACATTTACAATGCACGGTGGTGAAATATGCAGAAACACTGAGATATGGTGAAGTAGGCGAAAGTCTATTAAACGTTTGCAAATGATTGAATCGCGTAGATCCTGCCGAGTAACAGGAATGGTAAGACTGCCTAATAAACAAATAAGAAAATGAATGGGTATCCCTATAACAAAGAGACAATAAATGACAACCTAAATGAAGGCAATTAATATGGTACAAACAAAGACCTACAATTCTCCCCCCCCAAAATATGAAGACCTTTCACATTTCTTTGAATCTTTGAATCACAAATTCTTTCTACTTACCAAGTTTTTGTTATAATGCGGACAGCAGACCAAGTTCCTTACTATAATTGACCTGCTAGTAATTTGATATGAAAGGATCAAAAGCACAATATTAGCCAATTTCAAATACAATAATTTATTTATGCTAATAATAAAAAAATAAAATATTTCACCGACTAAGTTTTTATTAGGCCTACTAGTATTCTAAGTCATTAGTTTGAAAACATAAGGAATATATAGTATATAATAGGTTAACAAAGTTTTACTTAAATTAAAAACTTATTTATTACTTTAACACACTCTTATATTTCTTAAAAAAAAAGAGCTGAACATTCCATCAGGATGATTTACAGTATCGTTACTTAAACAGTAATAGCCTATAATTAACACAAATTGAAAATCAGTATATAATTTTACAAAAACATATTGTATACAGTCTACCATTTTAAAAATTGTAAGTAAAATTTGGTAAGTTTGTGTAATTTGGGCCTGTTCAAGGTAACCATTTTAGGCATTATTTAAAACCCCTTTTCTACTTTTTCTATCAGAAAAAATGTCAATCACTTTTGAAAAGTCTAGTTGTCTAGCTCTTTCGTTTTCGACTGACAACAATGCGAAGCCGCTCAAGCGCTCCTGGCTCATGGTACTCCTTAAATAGTTGTCAATAAGTTTTGAACAAGTTTCTGCCTTTGCTGCCGTGACAGGCACGGTAAGATACATCAGGGTACACAGGCACACATCAGGGTAGCTGGAAACTGGAGTGTTATTATCTGTAAAAGAAAAATCTAAAGGTTCCATAACACCACTCATCTTTTGTTGCATAATGTACTATTATGTTTGCATAGGTAGTCTGTGCATAAATTAGTCAACTTTTTTATTATATGCGTTATTCAAAAATATTATGAGTCTAAAATAGAAAGTGAAAAAAATCCTAAATGTTCCAGAAAATGTTTGAAAAAAAATATATATTCTAAACTCAAAAAAGGTGACATAGTGTCAACCCTTCAAATCTACCGCTTTCGGCGATTTAACCCTCGTCAAAAACATGTTCCGTGCAAAAAAAAAAACGTAAAATACAAACTTTTAATTAATTGATTAAATTTTTTTGCTTTTGGAGGCTCCTTTGGTGTCCCCCGGAGTACCGCCCCGGCGGCCCTATTCTAGCTACGCTGCTGGGTATGAAAATATAAAAAGAATACCGGAGATTGGGCTATCTAAAACTATAGTATAGAGTGGGTACCACAAGAAGGAAAGGAAAATGGATGACCAAAAATATACTTGGGATCAAGAAATTAGGACAGCCACGAGAGGAAAAAGTTGCCAGAAGAAATATTGAGGGAGAGAAGAGACCGAAGGAAAAGTCTAGAAATCCGACAGCGTCGCTTGGGATCCGAAAGAGTGATAACGTTTAGAGTGCCCGAAGAGGAGTAAATGTCTTGAATGATTCAATAAACGCGGTATTTCCTGAAGATCGGCGTTTCGCCGGTTTCTCGCTTTTACAATGTTCGCTGAAAAGTCTATGAATTTTATAAACTCTAACCATTAAGCCTTCGAGTACTGTAAATCAATCAACAGTTTCAACTAGCAGCACAGTAGGCTGTGCTGTTCTGAATTATACAGGTATTGTTAACCATTTTTTCTGTAGACACAGTTTTTTGTACACACAGGGTGACTTGAATTTTCGCAGGTAATAATATGTCATCATCAGCAGTTATGCTGACATCTGTTGTAGATACAGAGGTTGCATCCGAGGGTATTATTATTCTTCTTCTCTTCTTATCTGGCGTTACAGCCTTTGGTGGGCTTCAGCCATAATACTCCTCCATACTTCCCTGTTCCCCCTGCCCTTCCTCTTCACCATCTGATCCCCAAGCTAGCAAGATCTTCTGTTACGCCTTCCAACCATCTCATCCTTGGTCTGCCTCTACGTCTAGTAGTATATAATCTTCCCTTCAGCATTCTTCTAGGTATTCTTCCCACAGACATTCTTTCCACATGTCCCGGCCAGCGCAGCCTCTCTGATTTGATGAATTTCACTATGTCTTTTCCATCCATGAGAGTCGGTAGTTCATTGTTATTAACTATTTTCCAACTGCCTTCTTGTCTTACTGGTCCATAAAGTTTACGCAATATTTTGCGCTCAAATGATTTTAAAGTAGTTTTGTCATTTTCTGTCAAAGTCGCAGAAGACTGGTCGCACAAGAGAATAATATACTTTATGTACAACGGTATTCCTTCAAATATTAAAGTCCGTTGGTGTTCTCCTTGTTGCTTTGAATTCTTTTGGTCGAATTCTTGGACATACCGGTCGATTTTTCTATTCTTCTGTTCGATCTCACGCCAACGAAATATCCGTGAAGGATTTTGGTATCGATAATTTTGGGTTCGAAGCTTGTATTAAACTTATAACAACATTAATTTGTTGTCATAACTCATATTGTATTAAGTAGCCATAGCAACAGATAGTGTTTGTTATATGTTGGTTTAACTATTACAATTTTGTATAAAATTGCAACTCGATCGAATTACTTCAGGATTTTATGTTAGGGAAAACGATATTTGGGAATTCGAGTAAACCGGCGGCAACGGTTTTCTGCAATATTCCGTCTACTTGATGGGAGAAAGTCCATAATACTTCGGGCAACCCTGTACCTAGCATGGAGTTGGCAGTCCGTCATTTTAATTCATATTTTCCATTGTAAACTACTTTTAAGTAACAGTTTTTAGTACATCGCTGTCAATACTTAAAATTAAAATTGATTGTTTATACTTTTCTAATAATCTTCAAAGGCATATATAGTATTATTATTATTATTATTTATAAACAGCGAACATTTCAAGAGTTTTTCATAAATATAGAAAAATTGTTATTTTAAACGCGAATACCCATAAGGCAGGATAAATTTGTTATAAGATAAATTCACGCGTCAATAATCTTCATATCTAAAAGTAATTTAGCTCATAATATAGGGTGGCCAGACGTCCCGTTTTGAACGGGATTGTCCCCTGTTTTGATCTTTGTCCCGGGGAAAAATTAGAGGTATGCAAAACGACCAGTTTTTTAAGATGTATTAAACATCTCCACCTCCCCAAAATTTTAAAAATCGGTACAAAACTAGATTTGAATGTTTTACATTCACTTATATCAACCCGAGGTCTATTCCGTGCTCTGTTGCTACTAGTTATAACGCGTATCGAATCTCGCACTTTTACAGCATCGAGCTTACACAATATTCACATCCTTTAGTAGTTTGAACTTAACCTTCAGAAACATTCTGAATCTAGTGTAATTTGTTCACCCATTCCGGAAACTATTTCAGCTGTAGAAACAATATTTTTAACATTAAATTCTTGTAGACAATGAGAAAAACACATTTCATATACGTACAATAAAATCAATTCTAATTCGTCAAGACTCAGTTCAAGACATTTCATGTAAAACGTTTCTTGACCTTCTCATTCAGAACCAAACGGTTTTGAATCATAGTGATTAGGAAATACATAAGACGCGTCCCAGACTAGCAAATCTATCTAGGTAATTTATAAAATTCATACTGTTTAAATATGTTATAAGTAACAAATGAGTTCATTTCTTTCTTTTTAGTATCAATTAATTTATTAAACAGTGTTGATTTCAACTTCAAGTAAACACTATTTTTTCGCATTTGACGTTGAAAAGTCAAAAGTATGCGTGGAGAGAGGGTAGTGACGAGGAATTCTGGAAGGGGGATAGGAAAGAGGATAAGAGGTAGTGTCCCGTTTTCGTTTTAATTTTCATATCTGGTCACCCTACCTTAACAGGATTAGAGATCTAAAAGTTATAACCTTGGATCTCATTGGGATTGTGTTTTACGCAGTACAGTATTACAAAACCGTACGGTTTTCTCTCGTTCACACATTAGTGGTAGCATAATGGCGTGATAATAAGTTTTTTTAAGAAAATCCGTTCAACAGAGTAGAGAAGACAGGGGCAAAAGGAAGCGTAGTGCGTGGGGTGCACAAGTCAACCGGTACACGCTACCAAGGTCGTTTTCGCTGAGTCACACTTCTCCTTTCATAATACTTTTTTTTATTTTATTCTGGAAAGCCAGTGATAATTATACACGCGTATGCGAGAACCCACAACGCGCTCTGGTATTACATAACGATTTCGTAACACTCCATAAACATAACCTTTGTTTTAATAACCGCTATTCACGATAAAAGAAAAAAAACATTCATATGTTTACGTCGAGTTTTGATTAGTAGCCAATGCTGCTGGATATCCGGGATATCGTCAATATCCAGTAACGTACGCGGGAGAATTTTTGTCGTAAGCTTATACGGCCGGTGTCGATATTCTCAAAATTATTAAATACCGAGCTGTTAGGCTCTGATCGGTTACTGTAATTACTCGATGGCAATAGACAGCAACAGACGATACCCGACACTTTTTTCGGGGAGTTGCTTTTAGCGAAAAAAGTGTCGGGTACGTTCGGCCTAAGATCTGCCATACTCTGTCGGTTTTTGCGGCCTGAAGAAGATCCTCGAGGATGGGATACGAAACGCTGCCGACGATGTCGAGTATTTACAGCAACCGACCACAGCGTAACAGCCCGGAAACAAACCATTTTGAGAATATGCCCACGGGGGGGATTTGGGCTCTCTATAGTGGTCGATGTCCAATTATTTACTGGGGTTTCGATCTTAGCGGATTCCGTCCCCGTTAGTCAGCACTCGATTGTGTCCCACAACGTTTTATTGACATGCTAGCACTGTGTAAGGATACTTGTTGTATAGAGATCCTAAGGTTTTCACGCCCGGCGTCAGCATAGTCGGAAACATTATTGCCGGACTGTTAGGCCTTGTCTCGACGAGGAGCTGCGGCATCTCTAACAATCGCTGCAAGCGAACAATTACTCCGTCGGGGAAGTGAGGCGTGCAGCCCAGCCGACAAGATCTGCCAGTCCGGCTGAGTTGGTGTCGCAGGAGACTGTTGGCTTCGCGGTCTTGCCCTACTACATTCACGGGCATTGGCAAGCTGCTGAAACGGCGGGGCGTGAGGACCGTCTACAAGCCGACCAGGAAGATACAAAAGTTCCTGAGAAGACCGGTGAAGGACGCAAGGGATCCGCTATCGTCGGGAGGCGTGTACCGTGTGCATTGCTCGTGCGGCGAAGCGCAGCGTCCGCACCCGCGTTGGTGAACACAGCCGTTAGGCCGGGAGCACACTGACACGCACGTGACTTAGGCAGGGCAGCTCAGTTTCTGTGACTCCATCTTTGGAGGGGGAGTCACGCGAATTGAGACGCAGAACAGGCCAGGGCAGCACTGCGCCAGACGTGGGCCTGCTCACGCTAGTGGATCTGACACAGAAAACGTGATACTAGGTTGAATCATGCTATGAACTTCTTCAAACTCCGCTCGATTCAGACGGAAATAGTTCACAAATCGTTCATTAGAGAATTCTTTTGTTAGTGCTAATTTCCCGTGAGTTCCTCTTTCTTCCATGTACTCACTTTTCCACAGCTTTACCTTCCTTGACTTCTGATAGAGTAAAATCCTAACTCGGCATCCGAATCTGGCTCAGAGCTCAAATCAAGGTATTCCGCCAACATGTTTTTGGTTACACGTACAAAATTTTGATTACAACACGGCTCCTGCCTTCGTCAAACTGACGCACAAAACTGCTATCCAATATACGTGGACAACTGTGCAACACAGTTTTTTCGTGCAGCCCTGTCGTGCCCCGCCCTACCCTTACTGCGCCAAGCAGCTCTATGTGCGCCTTACGTGTTGTCGCCTGAGGCAGCCGGAGAAGTTTGAGGTGGCCGAATGTGTACTAACTCTGATCATCGCGTTCTCTTCGAGGAGACCAAGATCCTGTCCTCGGTGAGTGTCTACTTCCCTCGGCTGCATACGGACTCCGTCCAGATCGAGTTGAAATGATCTGTTTCAACAATGCAAACTTACTGTTGTAAGATTCAAACTCTGAAAGTCTAGGAAACGTAACCAAACTAAGATTAAACATTACATTGAAGAAATAAAAAATTTTGAATTAGGAATTTTAATCATAAAACCTATGTTTAACAATATTAATATTAATATCACGTTGTACAATTGAAATGGCTTAGTAAAAGGGAAGATAGACAGCCAGTTTGAGGAAAATAGCACTCAGTTGGGAAGAACATGCAAGACGGTCAAAATCGATGACAGTGTGTTTGGTCGGCTAAAATATATCAGAGGAAAGAAACAAAAACAAAATTGTATTGCGGTGGCGGGAGTGGAGTGAGATTCAAATATATCTTTCTAGGAAATAGGTGAGCGATCCACACACAAAAAATTGAATGATTGTGGTCTAAGACAAGAGTATATGGACAAGAGTCTTATGACAAGAGTATATGGATTGTGGTCTAAGATATTTGGACAAGAGTATTAACGATTGGTGTTTCGATAATCAACACTTAGCCATTCTTTATAAGTATCAGTGGAAACATTTACATGCATCGAACACGCAGTTAATATCTTTTATCGTTCCAAATAAACATAAAATGTTTCCTAAGTAATCGCTGATTAAAATAATCAAAAAATGAACATAAAAAATAAAATAAACAATTAAAAGAAAATAATAAAAATGTCATGTGAATGAAGGTGGTGAGAGTGTGTGTGTGAAACGCGCGCGTTCAGATTGAGCGTGAATTGTGAACTAGAATATTGTACCGGCTCAGTAGAAGAAACTGTTTCTTACAGTGAGGGGTATATGTGACAGGTTTAAAGGAGGTTGGAAAATACCCTTATTGGGCTTATTCGTATTACACCCTAATTTCTCACAGAAGAAATACTCACTGACCCTACACGTATAATATTTTGCCCTATTTAATGTGTGCACATTACGGCATACTAGCACGACAATGTGGCTAGCACTACGTATCAGCTGCGCATTATTTGCGTTTCCGCAGGCTAATTCCACCTGAAGCTGAAAAATATATTTTATTTTATGGTACTGTTCTGGAATCGAAGCGGGAACCTCTAGTTAAAGTACTATATCCAGCTCTAGCAAGCCACTGTATATATAATCCGGTGGTCATAAAAAATGATTAACAAGTACAGTGCCCTCTCTCTTAACCGACGACCTCTTAACCTACCGTTCCATTAACCGACTGTTTCACTACAGAGGGTGGAAAAAATTAACTATACACACGTACACAAATAATACGTTATTAATCTTTTTTAATAAAGATTATGTAAAGTGCGTACATTATATTCTATTAACAATGAAATACTGTACTATGCTTAATGATTACTACTGTTAAAATATTTCACTGTCACAAATCAGTATGTATGTTGAACAACAGCCTACTTCAACTTCAGTCGATGTACTGAATCTGAAAAATTAGAGAGATTATGCAGCTGACAGACGTCAAAGTAACAACATAAAGTGTAGAGATTATGCAGCTCACAGACGTCAGAGTAACATAAAGTGGAGAGATTATGCAGCTCACAGACGTCAGAGTAACATAAAGTGGAGAGATTATGCAGCTCACAGACGTCAGAGTAACATAAAGTGGAGAGATTATGCAGCTCACAGACGTCAGAGTAACATAAAGTGGAGAGATTATGCAGCTCACAGACGTCAGAGTAACATAAAGTGGAGAGATTATGCAGCTCACAGACGTCAGTGTAACATAAAGTGGAGAGATTATGCAGCTCACAGACGTCAGAGTAACATAAAGTGGAGAGATTATGCAGCTCACAGACGTCAGAGTAACATAAAGTGGAGAGATTATGCAGCTCACAGACGTCAGAGTAACATAAAGTGGAGAGATTATGCAGCTCACAGACGTCAGAGTAACATAAAGTGGAGAGATTATGCAGCTCACAGACGTCAGAGTAACATAAAGTGGAGAGATTATGCAGCTCACAGACGTCAGAGTAACATAAAGTGTTACGTTGATGATACTTTTATGATATTCAATGGAACGAGTAGACAAATAGAAAATTTGAAAGGATATATGAACAGTATAAACATGAAAATCCAATTTACCCTGGAAATGGAAAACAATAACTGCCTGAACTTCCTTGATCTCACTATTAGCAAATATAGTGACCAATTTAAATTCAAAATTTATAGAAAACCCACCACTACGAATATCACTATTCATGCTAAATCGTACCATCCATATTCCCAAAAAATGGCAGCCATCAACGCGTTTGTTCATAGAATCCTTGATATTCCCCTTGAGCAAAAAGACAGAGTAGAAGAGACTAATATCATCAAAAGTATAGCTATCGCTAATGGGTATAACGGTGAAATCGTAGACAAGCTAGTAAGAAAACACTCAGTAAAAATCAATAGTAAAAGCAGATTAACCGGGCCAGCTAAAAAAGATACTAAGTTTATAGTAACTGAGTACACGAATGTACTACCAGTCATTGTAAAGAATGAGTTAAAGAAACGTAAAATAATAGTGGCTTTCAAAACCACAAATAACATCAAAAAACGTTTGGGACAAAGAACTCACATCCCGGATGAAGAGAAAACTGGAGTATACAAGCTTGAATGCGATGACTGCGACAAATTTTATATAGGACAAACGGGCAGACAATCAGCCGAACGTTTTAAGGAACACCTACCCAAAAGTGATTTCTCGAAAACAAGATCTAGTTACCCTCAACATTTAATGCTGTATAATCATAAGTACTCAGACTTCCACACAAACTTTAAACTGCTTCATAATTGCAAAAAAGGTGCATACATGAACGCTGTGGAGGAATATGAGATATACAAGGCTTCTAAGTTACAAGCGGACCAACTACTTAATGATAAAGTTTCGTTTCGATCTAATCTACTGTACAACACAGCCATCGATATTGGTGTGTCCACGGGCAATGATAACGGTCATACAGGATAAAGTACAACAGTTAATCGTTGGCAACGAGAAGATGCGCATCGGGCTGTGCCGAGACTATATCAGTGTAAAATTATGTGTGGTGTTTTTGTGTGTTTTAAGTGATTGACGACCCCATTCGGGTGAATTTGATGTTTTTATAATATTAAAAACCTGAAGATGAGGATTTATCCTCGAAACGCGTCGTTTTAGAAATTCAAACAGATAAGTCACAAGACGGGAAGTTAATACAGGTAATGCCTAATATTAATTCTAATTAGTTAATAAACGTGACTTGGAGACAAATAAAACAAAATGAATAAAGTGTAGAGATTATGCAGCTCACAGACGTCAGAGTAACATAAAGTGGAGAGATTATGAAGCTCACAGACGTCAGAGTAACATAAAGAGGAGAGATTATGTAGCTCACAGACGTCAGAGTAACATAAGGTGGAGAGATTATGCAGCTCACAGACGTCAGAGTAACATAAAGTGGAGAGATTATGCAGCTCACAGACGTCAGAGTAATATAAAGTGGAGAGATTATGCAGCTCACAGACGTCAGAGTAACATAAAGTGGAGAGATTATGCAGCTCACAGACGTCAGAGTAACATAAAGTGGAGAGATTATGCAGCTCACAGACGTCAGAGTAATATAAAGTGGAGAGATTATGCAGCTCACAGACGTCAGAGTAACATAAAACAAAAGAAAATGACCAACGTTTTCTCATAAATCCGAGGGTTTAAACTTTTTAAGTGTACAAGAAAACACCATGCCTGGTGTCTGGAGAATTACAGAATTTTCTAAGTTGATGCTATTGGAAGAGTGGAAAGAACTAACTACGTTCTAAGAAAAGGAAAGTTAAGTACAGTGGCCTCTCTCTTAACCAACGATCTCTTAACCGACCATTCCATTAACCGACTGTTTCACTAGAGAGGGTGGAAAAAATTAACTATACATACGTACACTAATAATACGTTAGTAATCATTTTTTAATAAAGATTATGTACAGTACGTACATTATACTCTGTTAAGGAAGAAATTTTGTACCATGCTTAATGATACCACTGTTAAAATGTTTTACTGTGTCACAAATCAGTGTGTATGTTGAACAACAGCCTACTTCAACGATGTACTGAATCTGAAAAAGTGGAGAGATTCACTGACAGACGTCAGAGTAACATAAAATAAATGAAAATGACCGACTTTTTCTCATAAATCCGAGGGTTTAAATTTTTCAAGTGTACAGTGTGCATTAATGTGTTTGTTTTTACGTAGGCTAATTGTACAGTAACATATACGTAACAAGTTTTCGTGTTACAACTTTAATTTTCTGCCTACATAGTTTGTTCAGCACCCAATATCTTCGTTTCTTTATAAATTAGAACCGATATGAGTCAAAAGAAAGCAGACCGTAATTTCTCTCTTGTTTTCACAATTAAGGTGAGTCACTCATATACACTACCGTATATATTGTTACGAGAATCTAACTGGAAATATTGTACGAGTTAATTATAAACTGTTTAATTGTGATCATTAAACACTATTACAACACTACACTGCTACGTCACTAATCACGTAATTAGTCTCTTGTATTTTGTTTCCACTGTACCTGCGACGATCGAGTAGACGGTCGTAACAATATTTTATTTACTGGTCTATTTACTGCACTCACAGATATATTAAAGCAATTATATTTAAACCATTTATCCAATTTTATCTTACGCATTCCATTTATAGATACAGTACAATGTGTACTTCGAATATAGGCTATTCAATTCTTTGTTGTCGACGTTTATAAATGATCTACTGTTCTGTTAACCGATTTTTCCATTATCCGACCGTTACCCGCTCCCATCCAAGTCGGTTAAGAGAGAGGTCGCTTTATATAAATCTTTATGCGGTAAATGCTGACCTAAATCAAGCGTCCTTCCAACTTTATGTTTTGTAAAAAACACGTTTAGGGATCACAGGTCCATCTTTGGATACAATTTTTTTAAGATAATTAAAATACAGAATAGGCTATATAAAAACCAACACAAATGTGACTAATACGCAATTCAAAGATCGAACTGTCAGAATAAAACTGCACACATAAAATGTTGTAAACACGGTGCGTTACAATATCGAGATGAAAGTCGATAGTCAATGTTGCGCTGCCGGTTGTCCTCTTGTTTGTGTGAATTTATTGCCTAGCCGAAGTTCACGTTTTATTTAAACAAGATAATATCGTTCAAGTGACGATTGTTTTATGTTAAACGGCGCTTCGTAAAATTCAATTCCCCTAACTCATTCATATATCGGCCTTTCTTGCAGATACATAACTAAATATGTTATGACCAATTTATGACCAAATAAAGTAGAAAGTACCAAATAGAGTAACTCTAAATTTAAACAAAATAATTAAATTCAATCGTTATCTGTTCTACTGACACCTGTTGAAGACACAGAAAATGAGGATGAGGTCAAATCTTTTCAATACAGTTAGTTTTTCTTTGTTGCATTCCTTGTTATCGCTCGAGCTGTGGCCGAACTCTTAGAAAATCCTAATACTTTTCCATTGCCTTTTGTACGTTTTTACTCAAAGGGAACTGCAATGAAATAACTTAGTATAGTTAATTTCGGGTTCGGAAGTCATCACTAGCGTCCACTCCTAGGCGTTTGGCGTTTTCGACTTTAAAAAATGAAAACGTCATAGTAAAAAAAGGCTCTTCCCATAGTATTTTTGATCGCCTTATGAGTCGTTTTCCTTAGAGTATGTAACTTAATAAAATATGTGGCGTGTATTCTCTCCGAGAATTGATTACATTTCACTTGTGTTGATTTCCATTTTTCGATTAAAAAACGGAAACATTTGTATTATCGAAACATCTTTAGTCGACGAATAATATGGAAGCTGAGCTGAAAATTTTCGGAAGAAAAACGTTTATTAATACAGTGACCGGAGCCGTGATGAGAATTTTGCGTCAAGGGTAAAACAGAATTTAGCGTCTTCAGAGCAATATGTTGAATAAAACCTTGTATCTAGCTTTGACTCTGGTGACCTCCTAACTGTGGCGGCACTTCGCTCCCTCATCGTTAGCACAGCATCATCAGTGGCGTAACTGCCGGACACGTATGGCCCGCAAGTAAGGGTGAGGGCCTACGCAAACATTTCCTTTAACTTTTTGTGAATAGTTGTAAACCATTGAACTTAAGTAAAACCAGATTTGCCTGTGTGTATTTAAGATAAAAAACAAATACACTTATATTTTTACTGTTATTTTACCAGTACTTAATGATGTACTTTGAGAGTATAAATTATTTGGTTAACTGCACAATAGAGGGGTGATTCCAGTTAAGAATCCACCGAGGGCAGTTAAGAGTTGTATTTCACGTAGTGTTTGAAATACGTACACAAATTCTCTTTTTGTAAAATAAAATGTCCTTATATCTGAATATTTTTCTTTAATTCCAGTATCAATGTTAGTCCTATATTAAAATTATTGCAAATTACAAAGCTATAAGCAGATGACAGAAAGTATTAAATGTGGAACAGAATTCTGGTTTGTTTAAGAATATGCGATTAGTTAATACATTGTACGATTATAAACACTCACTGTCTTCATGAATCTAATACATTTTGTACATTTTCAGAATACATATAACTTCAGTATATGACAAATTATAGTCGGTTACTAGTGACATGTCTGATAAAATTAGTATGTTTTTTCATTTATCAAAGACACAGAAGATAATAAATAACAAATCAAGCTATTAATTGAAAGAAAAAAGTAATATTTTATTAATTGAGTAGGCCTTTATACAAGAAAGCATAGTGACTCTGTTCACATTATAGTTGTTGCCACAGGTGTGAGGAGGGGTTAGTATTCAATGGCATCAATAAGTAAGGATATTACGGGGGGGGGGCACAAAGGTTCCTGCGGGGGCCTAGAAAAAAGAGTTATAGGCCCGACAGCAGCTGCAGTTATAGGCCCGACAGTCATTCCTGAACAGTCAGCTGCGACACCCCAATTCATGAATTACTCCCACTTACAAATATAGCTATATAGAGAGAAGAGAGGGGAGACGACGCGATGACAGTCCACTGTCTCACTTCCATATTATCTCCCTCTCTGTCAGACACATGCTTCCATCGATCTCGCCAGTCTTGTTGCAGCCGACGTTCATACTATGAAACACTGTACAAGACTGTTGTGCGCACGCGCGAAATAAATGAAACTTTTGTTAGCCTCACAACGAGTGTTCGTACGCTGCGCATCTCTAAGCCACTGTTCAATTTCTGTCCTCAAGTTTCTAACAGTTATCTCAGTTTGTTTTCTTAATTTTCTCGTACTCATAAATTTATTCGTGGTAGCTAACAGTAATTTCGCACTTTAATTTAAGTCTCTACATTTTCCACTTACGTCTGCCATTAAGCCAAGATAATGAATTGATTGTGATGTCCACTTGGTCTCGACTCGATTGGTCTGTATGTTTGCCATCTAGTCTTCTTTTTCTACTACGATGACTTTTGTTTTTTGTGAATTAGTCTTCAGACCGTGGTGGGGCTTTCACGCTACAGGGCCTCATCGCATAGTAGGCAAAACATTCAGTGCTAAGAACGTACTTTAAAATTAATACCAGCGTTGTACCCAACGACTGTTGTTACCTGGAGAATAAGGAAGTCCCACAGGACGAACGCGTCACCGATTAAGGTGTCTACGAGAGGCTCTGTCTGACATATTCAAATAAAATCTGTTTATCGCACAGCACTAAATCGTTGCCGATATATC
The DNA here is from genome assembly GCA_034769895.1 of Magicicada septendecula. NCBI lineage: Eukaryota > Metazoa > Arthropoda > Insecta > Hemiptera > Cicadidae > Magicicada > Magicicada septendecula. The sequence continues at coordinate 312,177,947 of CM068376.1, forward strand.
TAACAATACAAGGATTTCAGCTCCGAGTTACGTAAGGTACCAGTATTTCTAATACGCGCGCGCGCACCACACATAAATTCGCCGCCGTAAATGGTAAGGTAAACACTTTAAATACTGATATACCATAATAAATTGGAAGCGTACAGATAGAGGAAGGTAGCGGTCAGTCGGTCCCAGTCCCGGTGCCCTACACAAATGTCAGTTGCAATAGAAGCTGAAATCATTAATTCACATTCCTAAACGGGAATAATATTATTAACCACGCGGCGCTACACGCACGAGCGATAGCGATGTTTATTATAAAATACACTTACGTTATGTAATTAAGTGCAGTGGTGTAGTGGTAGTGTTATATAATTGTACGATCTGTTCAAATGTTAAGCGCGCGGTTATTTATTTTCCGTAAAGGCGGCTGCCGGCGTTCTCGAAGAATTTTACAGTGAGTTACGTCGCGGCAGCAAATTTCCGTGACAACGGCAGTACGGCTTTCATATGTTCATATAAGGTTAGGGAAGTACGGTGACTTTACAGTGGACAGTATGCATAGTTTTTTTTTTTTTTTTAGTTTTGCCGAAGTCACTGTAGTAACTCGTATTGGATAATAATACTCGGATTATACGAAGCCGGAGGAACCTTTTGTTTTAATCTTATATGAACTAAAACAAGTGGTCATCATTAGTTGACTGAATTTTATTATTTAGGCGACTGTAATACTAGGAAAATAGGTTGAAGCGTGCAGGATTTTGTTTATGGAGTGAAGGCGAAGGACTGTGGAGGGAAAGTAGAGATGATTGCAATGTCTGCTGTACCAGAAGAAGCATCATGTTAAAAAAAAACTTCGAGTCAATAAATTGGTTACGGTATTATGCTGATGGAAAGTTTCCTACAGACGACATTTATTTGAAATTATTGATACTGTGAAAGGCCGAACTATTGCTAAATGTTCAGATGCAATTCCCAGGCAAAGCACTTCAAGTGTTATTAAAAAACTATAGCAGATTCTTTAATACGACCTGTTTGAAGAATAAACTTTTGTATGTATACAATTCCGACGATGATGTACGGCTATACATCTCGTACTTAGGCCTACAGCCAGTGGACTCGCTCAAGCATTACAGGAAATTAAAAAACTGTGGGCCTTGATACACTTCCTATTACTAGTGCGGCTGCAGAACGGTAATTTTCAACCCTATGCCGCATACGTATTTTCCAGCGGAATACTCAGGGTCAGAACACACTGTCAGGACGATGTAGATTCAAAACTCTTTTCTACAAAACATGAAGAAAATGCGAAAGTGCCTACATTTTATGACTCCATTATAAACCTCTGTTTAGAGAAGGATCGCCGAATCTAACTGCAGTACAAGTCGACTACTCTATGATAAGTTAAAATAATTAATTTTTGGAGTATGTTTTAGGCCTAACAGCAACCGGCAACAGCTGCTAATTACCCACGCCACGCCACTGCTGCTGAGGCAGATGAGAAGAATGCTGGTATTAAGAGATAAACAAACTGGCCAGGATAGGAATTCTCACGTTCTCTCACTCTCTCTCTCTCTCTCTCTCTCTCTCTCTCTCTCTCTCTCTCTCTCTCTCTCTCTCTCTCTCTCTCTCTCTCTCTCTCTCTCTCTCTCTTTCTCTCCCTCTTTCTTTCTCTACTGTCAGCAGTCTTTTGAACTGATACGGTTGTCAATCCTTCCTACTCTTCCTACGTTGGTTGAGCTACAGTTGCACGCATTGATTTAGGTAATTAGGTAAATTCTTTAGCATTTAAACTATCTTTCCTTTTCCGTTAACGGGAATCAATGGCAATGGGAATCATTTATTACTGAAGACAATTATAATGCAGGCTTTATATACTTACTTGATGCCATTTTTATATTAAGATATTAAGTATGATATCCATGGAGAGCGAATCACTTCGTGAGAAATCAACAAAATGTTTGTTACTAACTAATTTACATAAATGAAACCTTAGTGCGAGTTCAACTAAGGAAGGTCATGAACAGTATAGCTCTGGAACCAAGAGAAGAAACTAAAAAAGGTACGAATTCAAAACAAAATTTACGCCCAACAGCGCAAATTAATTTTATATAAACAAAAATGAAGAGTCCAAGTACCATCTCTCTCTCTCTCTCTCTCTCTCTCTCTCTCTCTCTCTCTCTCTCTCTCTCTCTCTCTCTCTCTCTCTCTCTCTCTCTCTCCTCTCCTCTCAGTAGTCTTGTGGACCGATATGGTTCTCAGTCCTTTCTATATTGGTTGAACAACAGTTACACACATTGATTTAGGTAAATTCGTTAGCAATTAAATGATCTTTTCTTTACCACTAACGGGAATCGACGATGTATGAATAAAAACGAACGTGAAATTAAACCTCTAACCAAGTCAACCACAATAACATTTTACCTAAATAGTCTCGCTATCTTATCTGTGTTTCCGCCCTAAATTCTCTTTTTCAAAATAACTATTAAAGATTATGTTTCGCTGTAACACTTGAAATAAAGGAAAAAATTGCTTGTCATTAATACAATAGTACCAAGTTATTCACGGCAGTTCAAATAAAGGGAAACATTTTTTCTCATTAATATAAAAGTATCAAAATTATTCAGGAAATTCATTTTTTTTAATATGATATTTTTTAATGTAAGAATAAACTTTTTTCTAATATAACGAAGCGGATGGCTGACGATCTTCAGATTTATTCGGCACCATTTGAAGCCGCGGTAAATTCCTCTCCATTTTCCCAGTGTAATGAGCCGAACACCCGGAGGCCGCTTCCTGGAATAGCTCAGCAACATGTTCGGAGACCGTAAGCAACAATCTCGATCTTGTAGGCTGGCTGACAATCCGACACCCAAATAGGACTTTCGCGTTCGATATTATGAAACAAGACGGTATGAACGGAAACAAGTGGTCGTCATTAGTTGATTGAATCGTTTAGATGACTGTAATACTAGGAAAGTAGGTTGAAGCATCCAGGACTGGTTACGGCGGGTGCAGTGAAGGTGAAGGTCTGTGGAGAGCAGGTAGAGATGACTGCAGTGTCTGCTGAGGCATATAGATGAGGATAAAGAGATAAAGAAGAAATAAAGAGATAAAGAGAATGAAGAGATAAAGAGACCGGCCAAAAACCATAAATTTATGGTTATAGTCGAACAACCACTTTTTAGTGAGTAATGTCTAGATATCGATAGGCGAAAATGGGGAAAAATTATAATCCTGGTACGTGCGGAAATATACGAATAGTAAAATTTTGTCAAACAGAAATAACAATGTTGCACACCAATATAGAAAAAATTCTCGATTAGCGCTTTCCGATAAAAAGTATTTCCTATCTGATGATGAGCTGTGAAGCTTGAAAGCGCTAATCGGGAATTTTTTGTACAGTGATGTGCAGCGGTGTTATTTCTGTTTGTGATTATAACCACTAACATAACTTTATTAATTAAAATTTTGTCGTAGCCTACACGTCAAAAGAAAGGTGAAAAATTCGCCGCCGAATTAGTTTAACAACTTCTGTAGACAAACGATTACTAGATTCAGAATGTTGTCGACTCCAGATGAGAAATAATCCTTTCACTAATATTTTGCTTTTGATGAGACACTTTGTACACGTGGCAGGAGACATTTTTGTATTTGATATCAACTGAAAACTTTTGGGCTATTGATAATATGCCATGTAATAGAAATGATACAGCTATTGCCTGATACAGTTGCCTTACCCACGCGTGGACCTATCTCGTCAATTGTCCTTTCTACATAGGACGTGCCTTCTGTTATGATTCTGAGTATTCTAACGTGTGGTTTTTTTATTAAAGTTTTCTCCATTGGTTTAACTTAGCAAAACCGTTAGTTGTTTCAACATGCGTACGAAACTGTTATGAATAGTATATTGCTCTCCATTCCCCAGTACTGGAACTAACAGTCACTGGGCTTAGTACTTAGTAGACCATTAAGTGTTAATACATCTGCTATACTACGCGGTTCGATACGATTGTCGTTACAATATGTTATCTTTAGGTTATGAAAAATGAATACAGTACAATAGAAGACTGATATTGAGAATGAGACTCTTCAGTTGCGAGGGACCAGAGATCACAAACCCCCGAGTAGGATTACTAAGCTAGAGGATCCGGTTTCTTATCCTTAACCGGCATTAAAACTCCCAGCGCGACATGATTACTTGTCTACTTTGATTACCTTTACCAAGAATCATAATTTTAAAATTTCCTTTAATTCAATCAAATATATTGCAACTGACCGTCTGCGGCTTTTAGATTCTAAAGCCGCATGATTCTAAAGCCTTCTAAAAGCCGCAGACGGTAAGTTGCAATATATTTGATTAAAGAACGCGTGGCTTGGTACTAAAAATTTGGGATTTATTCCTTTTAAACATTCCTTTAATTCGGTTACTTCGTCTGCATAATCCAGATGATTCGCCGTATTCACAGGTAACAAACAAATTCAGTCGAAGTATTTGCACGATATACTCGTCACAGTTCCGTACTTTTACGGTGAAAAATCTTCTTCAGTAGTGTGTCAAGGACACTGAAATAGTCAGTAGAACGTCTTCATCATTCGTTAAGCTGTCCTGAGTACGTTAAGTCTCTATCAAATAAACGTTATCACTCTGCATCTTCGTGGATCTGGGGCACGTCTTCGGACCAGTTTCTCGCCGCGTAACATTGATTTACATGTACTGGTTTTCCATATTAATTCTGCTTGACTGTTTGACATTTCGAACGAACAAACCTTACGTGCGGTTGCCAAGAACTTAACCTTGGGTTTATAAGTACCGGTACCATTGTTTTACTTGCTTAATTTCTGTTATCTGACAGATTCCCTCCTATCGGGGTTCTGTAGTGTTGGCGAGGTTCAGTCTAGCAACAACGTTTTACCTGGCGACGTGTTAAAAGAAAAGTCGATTCAAAAGTCGTTCCGCAGACGACAAATATATAAAAAAACAACGTCCCGATTGATAAATAAGAAAAATCGAACTCTGAATGACCGTGTCTAATATATCAAGTATTAAATGAAACAAGTATAAAAGTAGGACTCGAAAAACAAGGCGGAATGATAAAATACCCACGTAACGAAGTGATAATTAACCCGTGCAAAATAGTACGCTCATTATATAAGATTGTTTTATGAATGTTGTTTTATGGAATAATCCGGCCACGTCTGAAAAATTTTCGTTTGGTAAAAATAAAGAAGAAGAAACTTATGTTTTATGTATAATTCATTTTTTTGACAGATCTTAAAAGAAATATATGTAATTACGAAGCTTAAATTGTAGGCAAACCGGTAAATTTGAAAAATAGAAACCTTAAAAATATTGAATTTTTCCGGTGAAGTGTTCGTGAGGATGGGTCAAAAAATATAACACAAATTTTAAACTATTTGTGTCGACGATTCGACAGTATTTATTGTCATCATCAGGACAATTGTTGCTGAGCTGTTACGACACCAAACACACAACTGTTGACACAAATAATTTAAAATTTGTGTGTTTTTTTTTTTTACCGATCCTCACAAACCCTTCACCGGAAAAATGCATTGATTGACGGTCACTACGAATTTAAGGACTCAGACGTTTCGGCCCCACCATAGCAGGCCACCTTCAATGTCAGAATCAATTGGCACGGTGTCCCCTAGTTACCCCAGTACTAGTCCGGGGTCTACCTCGCCACTGGGGTAATTGGCGTCCGACGGTGAGGGCGAAACGTCTGTCTTGCACGGAAACAGCGGACCATGACTTAACAGCCCAGCAAATAATAATTCCAATCTTAAAAATAATATTCACATTTTTATTACACATAATTGTAACTCAACACATGTTACAGTTAGCCTTTTATTTGAATAGAAGAATCTTAAAATTGGAAGTAACACTGATGAAGGTATATTTTTTGCCAACAAAAGTGCGTTTCATAGTAATTCGAATATGAGATACAATTGTTATTCTCTCGTGTTTTGTGGACTCCTTAACCCATTAATATGATGACGTCATTAAACAATGAGAATTTTTGCAAGTTCTATCGATCGTTGGATACAAATTAAATTATTTGCGCCATATTTCTGCAGAACATATCTGGTATCATTGAGCTTGCATTAGAGCGGCTTATAATAACTAATTAGAAAGACTGGAATGTTGATTTCTACGCGAATTAACAGTAGAGAATATTCCGTCAACCGAAACCTTGAAAGAACTGAAGATCCGCTTTTCTGAGGTACACAAACTCCGTGACAACCTATGGAAACGAGGTACCGACATGTATATAACACTGAATCTATATTTTCTGTTAGCATGCATTTTGTTTTGAAGATTTATTTGAATTCAAAATAGTCAGATTATCGTACTAGACACTTGATAAATTACCTATGAAAGCATTTTTGAAAATTATAGATTTTCTTGCCTGCTTCCAGTGTATTAAGTCAAGTGAAAGCATAATGTAGGCCGTTTTAACTTACGACTTATCGGGAAAGTAAGCTGAAGAGCTCCGAGAGACTGAGTACTAAAGCCGCGCTATCTCTAGGCAAAACCATTAGAGATACATTGGAGCATTTAAAAATATTTCATTAATATTCTCTTACAGGCTCTTGGTCGTGGCCCTAGGTTCAAATCACGTTTCGACCACTGCCGTGGTAGTCATCATCAATCACTAGCCGATCACTAGAACTGTCCTGCTCTTATCAAGACTACGAACAGGAGCGTATTTACGGGGGCGGACGGACGGGACCGCCCCCACCCCAAAGGGTCGAAGAAAGTTGGGCAATTTTGTTAGTCTCTTAATTTTTAGACTGTTTTATTATTTTTTCACCTGCGCACGCGAATGTAGTAGAAAGTCTTTTTTTAATACCGTATACAAACAGGTTTATTACACAGCAGTCGCGTATATGTTTGATATATGAGATATAGGAAAATCAATTCAATCAATAAGTATCTTGTAAAAAATGTTTCGATTAAAAAATTGTTCAATTAAAAATTATTAGACTACTGTTTACTTAGGCTAAATGGGACTGATTTCAGGATGTTATCACACGTTTTTCAGCAACTTTGATGATAGTAATATTGATTAGTCACAACTTTTTTTAAATTTTGTATGAAGCTGACTCGATCGACCGGACCCCCCCTCCCCAAGACCATCTTACCACCTTCTTTATACGCCACTGACTACGACGCGCCGACTATTCGGGTAGCTTCCGTCCGGTCCAAGACTGTATCATACCGGTAACTCGATCTACAAAATGTGGTCACAATAAGTAGCTGTATTACAGTAAGTGCCCAGTACGTAAACGGTACCTGCCAAGGCCGGCCACAAGGAGGTTGTCCGGCGCCGTTGTCGCTCGTATGTAAGGGTCCGCTTCTCGCCAAGCACGAGAATCGATGGCGGACTCTGACGTCTAGCCGAATCCTCCCATCGAGGAGGCTTTGCGTCTTCTTTATACGCTTATCGTCAAGATATTCCCAGACGGAGCAGCGTGTAGACGATGACGAGTAGCAAACACGATCAACTTGCCTTGTTCAAGGGTGATGACAACTATCGGAAACGGTTGACATTGTGGAACAGACGCTCGTTTGGTAACTGTCTGGGTATGAATTAACAATCCATGTTCTTGACTTCTCTAACTACACGTTTTCCCTCAATAAGGACCTTTACCACCGGCCCGATTTATCAGGTCGAAAGTCGGAATCCCGAGACAAAAGATTTTGCGCCGTAAACTTAAAAATAATTTTACGTACATACATACATACATACATCCTTGACTCTACAGCCCAGATCGAGCTTTGGCCTCCAAATGAAATTGCCTCCACTTATTCCTGTCCTCAGCCATCCGCCACCAATTCACTGCGCCCAGCTTCCTCGCTTCACTGCCGACCTGGTCCCATCATCTGTTCTTCGGTCTTCCAAACTTCCTTTTTCCTATTGGCTTTTGTTTCATAATTCCTTTTGCCGTACGTTCATCATCCATTCTCTGAACGTCTCCTGCCCATCTTAATCTATTAATTTTTGCAAATCGGACAACTGTAATGTCATTGTACTTAGCGTATAATTCATTATTATTTCTCTTTCTCCAGACTCCGTCCTGTTGAATTGGCCCATAAATATTCTCAGTATCTTCCTTTCAAACACAGCCAGCCTCTGTTCATCAATTTTCTTGAGTACCTAAGAATAATTTTATTTTCAATTGATAATATATGTTCAACACTCTAAGTGCTAAAATGTTATAATAAATGAATACGAAAGGGGGGAAGAGAGAGAACGTTTGATAAGGAGAGGGGTGGTGGGGTGGAGAATTGTAGAAAGTATGGCAGCCAAGTGATGGTAATCAGATTACTGACGGTTTGATACGATAACTGAACACTTGAGCTACAGCGCCCACGCAATCGGCTCCAATCATAACAGTTTTGAAGCTATTAGGTATGCACAACTGTAGTGTTTATACGCGCAGGTCAGTAACGACCATTGTCATGTAAGCAGAAGAAGTAGCGGATACTGGCGAATTCAGAACGGAAAAAATCGTATTGGTTTGTACCATGGTTCTGCCCTGAAATGAAGACATTTATTTATTACCGAAAACATTTATAATGAAAACTTTACTTACTTACTTGAAACCATTTTATATTAAGATATTAAGTACTGTATAATGTCCGTGGAGAGTGAATCACTTTTTGAGAATACGAGAGTATTTTTTATACGGTACTAATAAATTTAGATAAATGAAAGCTTAATGTGAATTTAACTAAGAAAAAGAACAGTCATGGCACAGTATAGTTTTGGAACCAAGAGAAGAAAACAAAAAACGAATGGATTCAAGACAAAATTTACGTCCAAGATTGCAAATAAATTCACTCTCTCTCTCGCTGTCAGCTGTACTTTTGGACTCATACGGTTGTCAGTCCTTCCTATGTTTGTTGAGCTACAGTTACCAGCAGTGGTTTAGCTAAATTCGTTAGCAATTAAATTATCTTTTCTTTTTCATTAACGGGGATCGACGATGTATGAATAAAAAAGAACGTGAAACGAAACCTCTAAACAAGACAACTGCTATAAGATTTTATCTAAACAGTTTCTCTATCTTATCTGTGTTTCCACCCTAAATTCTCTTTCAAAATAACTAATACATTTTTTTTCGCTGTAATAGCTCAAATAAAGAAAAAAATTACTTCTCAGTAATATAAAATTAACAAATTATTCTATGGAAATAAACTTTTTTTATATTATATTTTCTACTATATGATTATAAACTTTGTGTCTAATGTAATGAAGCAGATGGTTAAACTTCTTGAGGTATATTCGGCAGCATTTGAAGCCGCTGTGATTTCCGCTCCGTTTACCCACCGCTTCCTGGAATAGCTCAGAAACATCTTCGGAGACCGTAAGCGACAATCTCGATCTTGTAGGCCGCCTGACAATCCGACGCCAAAACAGAACTTTCGCGATCGATATTATGAAACAAGACACATAAATAATATGTTTTTTTACGAGGGAAACTGTGGAAAACTAATGTTCGCCGCAGGAAGGTCCCCACTCCTACGGTGTGTGGGACTCGCACCCACCAAAACCACAAATCCTTTTGTCCGCGGCATGGATCCACCTCGGGACTCAGCTTTTGCAATACTTCAAGGTGGACGTTCATCTGTTTTCAACCGTCAGCGGGTCCACGTTACCTGCTTTCTGCTATTCTGTAAGCGGCCCTAGCAGAACCATTTTCTGCTTCCTTCTTTTGCCTTAGAACCTTCTCTGTGTATTCTGCTACCAGATCCCAGTGGTGTTCGCTCTGCACCATCAGTTCGATGACAGTTTCGGGCGATATCTGTCCGACTACGTTCTCCAGAGTTTGCCTCTCATCTTTCCGTTTATCACATGTAAAAAACACTTGGTGCACATCGTCTAGTTCCTGTCGAATAATAATAATTATTATCATATACATAATAATAATCATCATCTTCACGGATTAAACCAAAAATGGTTTGTTCCGGTCTCAAATAGGAAAAGATTAGAGCTGGTCACTCCAGCGCTTCCTCGGACGTCCCACATCTCTCCGTCCCCTCGGCTTATATTTCCAGAGTTGTTTGGGGATGCGGCAGTCATCCATTCGGCAAAGATGTTCCCACCAATTCAGCCGATACTGGGCGATCCTGTCGAGTATATTCATAATATTCAATTCCTGCCGTATATCTGCCTTTCTTCTATGATCATGGAAAGTATACCCTGCCACGTGCCTGAGAAATCTCATTTCAGCCGCTTGAATGGTACCGGCTTGGCCTTTCGTCAAAGTCCAATTCTCAGACCCATATAGAAGTATAGGAAGAGCCATTACCGTGTAGAATTTTAGGCGTGTTCCTTATTTGCTGACTTAAGGGTTCGCCTAATGTTCCCCCACATAAGGTTGAACTTGTGCAACTTATTCACAACGTCGTTGCATGCATTATAAGGCACACTGTAGCCCAGGTATTCAAAGTTGCTAACTTGTTCCAACGTAATAATAATAATAATAATAATAGTGTAATAGTAATAATAATAGAACTATTATCTCTATGAATCAGGCAAAGTTCGTATCGTGCATGCTGAACATAATCTCTATAACAGTGAATATCAAACGGTACGCCGAGAACCTAGTGGGTGCCGTAAAATCCAAAATTAAAGTAAATTAATTAAAACAATTAAAGTTCAAAAATATTTTAAGTTAAAATATTTGCGATAAAATAGGTTTTTTGCAAAAAGTAAAATGCAGATAGAATTAACTTCCTGTACACATGAACTATATCTTACAGTTCATGGTTATACGTCAAGTTACGACTAATATTATTCAGGGAGTTGTAGAGCGTTTCGTGGAATTTTGAAACTGTCGGGCAGCCTAAAGTTTTGCGGATCACCGCTGTAAAAAGAGGTGAAATTATTTTTTCGTTTTGTGAAATTAAATTAAATTAATCGTTGGAATTAAGATCCTGGTTATTGTGTCGTGGTCTGATATAAGAATTAGTATCATTCTGACAGGTGTTGTTATCAAACGTTTCTGTCTCACCTCTGCAGGCCAGCTTCAATGGGACACGGTTTTTAATACGGTATTCGTCAGTGACCACAGTACTGAGATTAAATACACCATCTGTGTATCAGGTGTATTAAAAACCGAGTTTCACTGAAGATGGCCTCCAGAGGTGAAGCCGAAAAGTTTGATAACAACATCTGTCAGAATGATAACTATAGTAGACCAATCTACTAACCCGGATAGTAGATCTTATAACCTGGATCGTATTATGAAGCCGGTCGTTAAAGCTTTAGCAATAGGTTAAAATTAAATTAAATTTTAATTAATATTTATGCACATCAACAACTGTAAATTCTTTTATACATTACAAACTTTTTTCGTGTGAACTTAAACTTGGCGAAAGATAAGACGCTACACTGATAGCTACATAAATAGGTGTTATTTTAAATAAAATACATTAAAACTTTCGTTAGTATTCAGCGGCTTATAGTTTCAATGTTAATTCTTTTTTCAAGAGGCTAAAATTAATATAACTTTTAAGGCAGTCGACTTATGCGTGTGTTACAAATATTTATAAAGTATTCAATAATTCGGTCTTGGTTGACCATCAATTAAAGAGGTTTTATTAAAAAAAAAAATATATAATTAAATCACTACCGACTCGGAACACAAAGTTTTTTATGGGTAAAAACGTAAAAGTTTTACTTTATAGTTGAACCAGTTTTCGCTTTTAAATAGCTTCTTCAGAGGCTGCCGCTGGGAGCACTGTCCGTCTTGTTGTTGGCGACGGTATCGACTTTTGATGGATCCATGTTGTGTGTGTGTGTGGGGTGTGATATGTTCGAATAATACGTGTGATTTGAATCGTGTCTGTTCGTTTAGGATGTCGTTTTTATGTATTGTGTTTTCGTGTGTTTGTATATTTCCAATTGTTCAAGAGTGTCTAGTTTTCGGCCTTTTGTGTACGTGTAAAATAACCATGTTATTGTCGAGGTTTTTGTATGTGTGGTTTGCTTCAATGGGGTGGTTTGCAAAGGTGGATTCGGTAGTGGAGTGTACTGCCTTTGTGTGTTCAATGTGTCTTTGTTTGAAGCGTCACGTCCTGGACACGTCGTGGACAACGAAACCCAAGAGATTTTATTGTTTTTTAGATAGAAAAGTTTGTTGTCTACTGACAAGAGATTAAGAGTAAATAAATGTGGTAATAAAGGCGCAATTCGCCGCTTAAAAGTAATCTGTGAACAACTATGTGCAGTATAAACAAGTGTTACCGTCTTGCTTTCAGTCATTACAATTGTAAATACGCTTTAACTGGTTACAGTTCAGTGGCCACATGCAGAAGTAGAAGTAGAGAAATGCGCTGAAATTATAGAACATTTATACATCTGACATTTAATGAAACCGGTAAAAGTGGGTTAAAAAAGCGAAGCAAAGTAATGGCACAATATAAATAAATTGTAAAGTCAACGCTATGAATAAACTTATTTATCCCCGCGGAATACTTTAATCCGATTATTCGAGATTCACATTTATTCTTCGCTGTCATGATTTGTGCGAGTCTGTGACAACGGATTCAATTATTATTTTAATTTCTGAAAGTCACGCTGCAAATCGTTACTGACAGTGGGGGTCAATAAATTTACATAACGTTGTAGCCAAAATTGAAATTGATGCAATCTATTCAATATATACATAGCGTCGCGGATTACGCTGGCTTACCTCACACGGAGTGAAAACAGATGTTGTCGTAGGAGCGTTTGGCAGTTAAGATGATATTCGATTTTGTATCGCGGGCAACCATACATGACGACGAGCGAGAAGCAGAGGATCAACACTTCTGAGTCGATAGCATAGAAATTGGACAATAAAATAGATAATAAATTAATAGATAATAGTGGGATAATCAAATAGGTCTATAGAGTAAGAAGGTTTTGAACGCATTAAAGGGGAGGCTAGCTGAGAAAGGAGAGAGAATAAAAGTGTTTCGTTAATTTCTTCAGATACCAGCCATTTGAGAGAGTGCCAACGATATGTAGGCCTACATAAGTTTGACAAGTCAGTACTTCCGGCTCGTTTAAATCTTGAAAGGCGTGTATAAAGAAATTATAAATGTTCAAGTATTAAAAAAACGTAGAACACAATTTATAATAAACATTAGAAATCATCGAGGTTTGAAATGTACAATCGATCCATGCGCTGCACTAAAATTACAGTAACTGCTATGACGAAATGTATATATAAAAATATATGACGAAATGTAATGTATAAAAACATAAATATAAAATGGTTTAAGAATTGAACACTCTATATTATTAAAATTAGTAAATGACGTAGCTATAACGTACTGTAACTGTAACGAGGATGTCGGAGGCGGGGTAGCTCAGTAGTGCAGAATTGTGGGTTCGACTCAAGGTCGAGTCAGTCCAACCCCGTCTACCTTCTGTAGGTATACCGCACTATAGGTTATGTCGGCGGACCTCAGTCACTAAGAACGCGACATTTACATACAAGAATACTCCTCTCGACCGTGTACATGGTTAAATTAACGAAATACTTTTGTGCTCTGCCGTGTCTCGGCTAGTCTTCCCGTTCCATGGACACACGCACACTAAATACTTTTGTGCTCTGCCGTGTCTCGGCTAGTCTTCCCGTTCCATGGACACACACACACTACATTATAACTTATCCAATTTTTTTTGTATTGTTCTTTATACATTTAATAGAATTGAAATTTTTAGAAAACCGTTGTAGAAGGATAACTATCATTCGGTGCCGTAAATGGAATGGACATATTTTTCCGCAACTTGAAATCTGGCTAAAGTTTGCGACAGATAAATGTAACCATTTGTCTATATACGACTGATTTGAGTTGGTGACAGGAAAGTCTAATGACATATTTATAAGCGCAAGCAAAAATTAGTGACCACAGATCTCAAGAAGAGACGGTAACGATAGCATACGCAGATTATACCTTCTTCCCCGTTGTAGTCATTATTTATTTTCAAAACTTCCCCTGATGAATGTTTAATGAGGCTCTTAGCAGACTCATGTACAGCGACCAATTAACCTGTGCCATCCGCCATAATGTTTTGTAATTTTTTTATTTTAATGTTTTCTTAATTAAATGTAACGAGTTTTTAACGATGGAAAGTTTAGCGAGGATCGGTCGATAAGTATAACAGAAATTTTATATTATTTGTGTAGACAAGAATTATTGTCATTATGAGAACCTGTGAATGGACAATAGAGAAAAATCAAACACATAACTACGTAGATTACACACCACTATAGAAAAATTATCCCGATTAGCGCTTTCAAGCTTCACAGCTCATCGTCAGATCGGAAATAACAATAATAGGACTAAACAAATTTTCCATGCCCCCACTTGCCCTACCACCCGTACACATTTTCGTAAACAAGTTATAAGTTTAATGTCCTTTTTGGCTATTACTAACTAGCGAGTTCAGTCACTCATGTCTGTATTGTTACGTGTTTTTTTAGTACATTCTGTGTGTATGTGTGTTGTGTGTATCTGTGTGTTTGTGTACATTCTTTTCAATACCTAACTCTGTAAAACCTTTCTCATTCACACTTTTAACTGCAAGTTCCTTTTTGGTATAGTTTACAATGCGAACATTCACAGTTGCAGTTAAAAGTGTGAATAAGAAAGGTTTTACAACGTTAGGTATTGAAAAGAATGCACACACACACACACACACACACACACAAAATACAGATACACACAGAATGTACTAGAAAAATATGTAACAATACAGACATGGGTGATTAAACTTGCTAGTTAGTAATAGCCAGAAAGGACATTCAATTTATAGATTGTTTACAAAAATATGTATGGGTGGTAGGGCAAGTGGATGTATGGAAAAGTTGTTTAGTCCTATTATTGTTATTTCCGATCTGACGTTGAGCTGTGAAACTTGAAAGCGCTAATCGGAATAATTTTTCTATAGTGGTGTGCAACAGTGGTAATTCTGTTTGTGATTATAACCACTAACACAACTTTCTTAATTAAATTACATAACTAGATTACTTATTTGAATGAATGTGTCTGTGTTAAGGATTTTAATTTCAATAAAGTTATATACAAATATTCATTAACCAATTTAATGTTGTTCCATATTGAATCCGCCGATTGTTACTAATCTGTCCGCCGTTGTTGTGGGGCTTCAGTTCATTTCTGTGTAGACCTATGCGAAGGATTTTAAGTACGTTTTGAAATTAACATTTCTTCAAACGTCTTCGATGTCTTCTCGGTCGATGCTTCGATGTCTTGGTCGATGCTGATGGCTTTTGTTTGCTGTTTATCCCCCCCCCCCCAGGTTCAGCGTCAGTCACATTTGGTACTATGCAAGTCTGGATGAGGGAGTAGTAGGTGTCAGTCTCCTGTTCCAGCCGTCCAGCGAGTCTATGTTGCTGCTACCCACGGCATTTCCATATTGTTCGCGAATTGTCTACGCAGAAATTCACCAATAAGGGGTAGGAGTCTACAATAAATACAATTAATTAATTACGTTTACTCCAGCTGAATAAAATTGTTATATTAACTCGGTAACGTGAAGTTATAAAAGTACTTTTCAAAAGTGTAAAAAATAATTTTAAAATAGAATTAACATCGAGTGGAATTCCTTTATTACCTAATTTTCTCTGATACAGTGAAGTATTTTGTCGCTGTAGTAAACGGGATTGGACTCTTTTTTAATTACCTATTCCTTCCAAATATCGTCGATTTATTAAAAAAAAAAATGGACGCTCAATGCCGCGCACGAGCACACACACGTGTACTCATGCCTGTAAAATTTGATACACAAACAGAAAGAGAAAAACAAAACAGGTTTTCATGCGTATGTTCTAGTTAGGTGATAATTATGAAAAAAATTTAGAAAAATTACTGCAGATGGCAAGGTTGACTGCTGACCGCGATCAAGGTCATTCATTCTGCAACCACACAATCTTGTGAAACGGTAAATATTTTGTTTTTAAATGAAAGCATGGAGTTAGAAAGAATAGGCTTACTTCCAGCAGAGGCAAACCGCTGTGTGAACTAGATAATGATACATTGCAATAGTTTGTGTTATATTGCAGTACACTCTAGTTAATAACTCCAGTTTGCTTAACATTTCCGTTATAGACAAACATTATCTCTGAGAAAATTATTCTTCCAATTATCTTTTAATGAAGAAAGTTGTGTTAGTGGTTAAAATCACAAATAGAATTATCACTGTTGCACACCACTATATAAAAATTATTCCGATTAGAGCTTTCAAGCTTCACAGCTCATCATCAGATCGGAAATGAACAAACAGACATGAAAAAATACCCTTCACCCCCACCCCATCCCACCCTGCTCACACACAACAAGCTATAATTCAAATGTCCCTTCCCAACCTCTGAGCCCTGTCACCTCCATCTGGACAGTTACATATTTTTCTAGCAAATTCCTTGTGTTTAAGTGTGTGTGTGTGTGTGTGTGTGTGTGTGTGTGTGTGTGTGTGTGTGTGTGTGTGTGTGTGTGTGTGTGTGTGTGTGTGTGTGTGTGTGTGTGTGTGTGTGTGTGTGTGTGTGTGTGTGTGTGTGTGTGTGTGTGTGTGCATTGCTTTTAAACCTAACCGTCTTTCTCATTCACACTTGTGGGCCAGTCACACACCCTTATTTTAAAACATCCAATTAGTCCTATGCAATTTAATCCTTAATTTTATCTATCTGTCCTCTATAATTTACTTCTTAATTATGTTATAAAATATTTCTTCATTATCAAATTTAAGTTTAGTATTAATTAAATTGTCTAACACTTTTTCTCTTTTTTCAATATTTCTAACTCCTCCCTAAGCTTCCTTTCAACTGTGTTATTTACTACTTTTACAATTTCATAGTCTTCCAAAGGATTAACAAACTTATGGTTGTCTTCTATGAAATGTCTTGCATATAACGAATTCGTTGTTCTATTACCTTCTACACGTTTGTGGTCAGACAACCTGCATACGAATTTTCGCCCTGTCTCACCTAGTTACACTTTGTTGCAGTCTTTACATTTTAATTTACAAATTCCGCTTTTCTGTAATACTGGGATTTTTTCTATATTTTTATTCCTTATCTTATCAAATACCGTTTCACATTTTTTAATAGCTATATCTACTCCGTATTTATTAAAACATTTTATAATTTTTCTAGTATGTGAACCTATGTATGTCAATGGCCCTGCATAATTCTTTTGTTCTGGTTCTATTTCAGCTTTTTGTATGTTAACACTTTTCATAACTTTATCCACTATGTTGGTGTTATAGTTATTATTCCTTACAATTCCCTTTATCGTTTTTAACTCCCTACCTTTTGATTCGGTCTCTTTTAAACACTTCTGAGCTCTATGACAAAATGAATTGATTGCCGCCATTTTATATCTATAAGGGTGGTAAGACTCTCTTGGTATAATTATATCAGAATACGATTCTTTCCTAAATATCCCAAACTGTAGTTTCTCATTATCTTTAATTTCTATATTTAAATCTAAGTAATTTATTTTCTTACCTCCTATCTCTCCTTTAAATTGTAAGTTTTTATCCTTATTATTTACCTCATTTATAAACTCGTGCACTTCTTCTATGCTTCCTTCCCAAATTACTAATACATCGTCAACGTATCTAGTCCATAATTTTATATTGTCTTTAAACTTAGTGGAACTTACTAATTGCTTTTCAAAATCATTCATGTATATATCTGCAAGAATAGGGGATAATGAAGATCCCATAGGTAATCCTTTTTTCTGTATATAAAACTTGTTATTAAACCTAAAATAGTTCTGATTTACACATTCTTTAACTACGGTATTTTAATCAATTGCTTTTTATACCTGTATTCTCCCATACTATTATCGTTTATTAACTTAATAACTTTATTTACTGTGATATTGGTAAACATGTCCTTGACATCCAGTGATATCAATTTTGTATTTTCATTAATTCTAATATTTTCTAATTTTTCTATCAATTTTACATTATTCTCTATGTTGTATTTTGTCCCAAATTCATATTTCTCTTTCAGTACTCTGCTAACTTCCTTTGATAATTTATAAATAGGTGCATTAATAAAAGAAAGAAACGGCCTAATTGGTTTTCCTTCTTTATGTATCTTAACCTGACTTTTAAAAGTTGGTGCTGTTGGATTACTTTCCAATAAATACTTTTTCTTATTTTCTTCTATAAGTGTTATCTGTTTCATCATTTGTTTTATCCTTGACTGGTACTTACTTGTATAATCATACTTTATTTCTTCATATGGTCCTTCACTTATAAATTCTACCGTTTTCTTTATGTATTCGTCATTTCTCAGTAGCACCATTGTATTTCCTTTGTCTGCCTTCGTAACTATAATATCATTCTTTTTTATTTTATTCTTTAGTTTCGTTACAGTTGATTTGATTTTTTGTTAATTTTTTTGAATTATATAAATTTTTCTTAAATATTTTATCTACTACATTCCCCACTTCTCACCTTATTCTTTTTTTATCATTTTCATTTCCTAGTTTTTGTATTATGCTTTCGCATTCAATAATAGTTTTTCTTGATTTAATTCTGGTGGCGGCGCATATTTTAAGCCTTTTGCTAACATTTCTTTTTCTTCCGTATTGAAAGTTACCTCTGTAAGGTTTATTACTCTTTTTTCATAGTTATTCTTAGAGAGGTGTTCCTTTTTTATTTCGTTCTTTCTTATTAATTTATTTAACTTATCTATTTTTATTTCTCTTTTCCAATTTCTTTTCTACGTACCCCAAACCAAAATTATATAATATTTCTTCTAACTCTACATACGAGTATATTCTTAACAATTCTATGTCTGTCATATAATTCCCTATTATATTTATTGATGAAGCCGTAAAGTGACCTTATTTCTAATTTTATCCACAACTTCTCTTTATCTTTTAATTATCGATAACTCAGTAAGGCTATTTTACATTGTTTATCAATTTTTAAATCATACTACATTTACAAATGATTTTATGTTTATTAACGGTATTGAGATTATTATTATTATTATTATTATTATTATTATTATTATTATTATTATTATATTATTAGGCGATATGACATACTTTAATGTAATTAATCGATTATTCGTTACATGTAATTAGTAATAACGTAACAGTTGAGCTGCCGCAATTTCAATACTGGTTTGATAGTTTTAATAACGGGCTAGAAACGGGTTCTACAGAAACCGGACCTCGTAATCGCAGTTTCTATAAAGCACCGTAAAACAGACTCCGATTCTGTGACACCGCTTTGTAAAACGCTTTACGTTCGCCGAGTGCGAACACACTAGCACACGCGCGCGGATTTAAACATGTCCGTTTGAAACAATAATAATAGTTTCAAATAAATGACTAGAATGTGCAAGAGAGAATTCGTTGAAAGGCTACAATTTTCACACGAGCGGTGTGGACAACTTTCTGTCATCTCGTTTTCCATCAGTGTTAATGTCTGCATTTGCTCCCTACGATGACTTTCTCTGACCGTGTAGTAATAGTGATTGGCGGAAACCGTATATCGATATTTTCTGGTGCTCGAGAATGCGTAATAACGCGCTGCTTCACTCCCAACTGATCTGATTAGGTTGTCCTGTGAAATCCCTTTCCCTTCTACGTTAACGACAGTTGTATGAAAGTCGTCAAATTCTCGAGGAGAAAATAAGTGAATTCTGCAGACATTTGTTTTTTCTCAAGAAGAGCGCGCTGTTTGAGCCCAGACCACAAAACAGTATAAAACTTAAATTAGCGGACATTAAAACCTGCTCTTTTCATACACGATTTGTCGATTTGGTTCTGTCTCGGACGGATTCTGGAACTGGGAACTAAATGCTATATTTGTTCGTTACACCGTATTGTATAATCCCATTGAGACACTGTTTGGTTCCACATACTTAAGCTAAATTAGAGGTGTAAAGCCTGTTCATAGAAATATATAATTCCAGAAAACTGAGAAACATATGAGAATTTTCAAAGCATTTTTTTTTAATAAATAAAAATGAAATAATACAATAAATAATGGAATAATAAACAAGGAACAAACAAATATGGAATATGCTGTGAGAACTGAATCTGAGTACTGTGAATCGCGAACAGACTTCACCCCTTCAACAGCTTGCTTAACATGATTTGAAGATCTTGTTTTTGTATTAATTTATATAAAGCAGAATCAATGATAGTTGTAGATTTAAAATGCCAATACATTCAATAAATGTTGTTGACAATATAAGGTGTCGTCACTTCAGATTTTCCAAAGCTTCTTATGCAAATGAAAACATATTCCGTAAAAAGCACATAATATTTATTCTTTCGTTTGTCAAATTTTTACTTTGTTCTGTTCCAGCTATATTTCTGAATTTGGTTGTCTACGATTACACGATTAGTTAGTCTTCTCTTTCTCTGTGTGAACGAGAAAATATGCACACAAAAATGTGAAAACATGCGAAAATATATATAAATTTTGTTGTGTAAAGATTCCTCCGCTTATAGTGTGATTTAACGAGCGAAGCGAGTGCTCAATTTTGACTCGACCGTTTGACATTTGTCTGTCTATCAGTTTGGGGTATGTCTCACGACAACGTCTGAACGCGTCAACCGATTTTCGTAAAACTTGTCGTGCGTGTCCATACTTCAACTGTACAGAACTCTGTTGTTTTTGAGATTGATCCTAGTTTAGCGGGGGAGGGGGGGGGGGTAAAATGTGAGGGGGTCAAAATTGTAAAAAAAATCGAAAAACAAAACCATGTAGGGTAAAAAACAATTTTAAACACAGTCTGAATAAGTGTTAATTTTTTAAATTTCAAAATTTGTGGACGTCAGGACTCAAAGAGTGGGTGGAAATTTTAATAAGATCGCAAAAATTCATGCGGGGTATGAAATTATAAAGACTCTTAACAAACTCCTTGATTGCAGCGTTAAGCTTTGGAAATTTCAAAATTTGGGATCCCAGGGCCCTAAAAGAGATCAAAAATTAAAAAAGAAACAGTACATGAATATCGAAATTTATGTAATAATAAATGTACTTCGTTCCAAACAGTGAGCGAGTTCTGCAGCATAGTAGTCTAAACTGTCGTGTAATGTAGACGCCCATAGCATGCCGTACCAATCCCATTGATAAGATGCCGACAGCACGTTTATCTTAAAGGTATTAGGTGGTTACTATGATGTTTTAAGCCGAACTCGAGTGCTAATCGCGAATAATGTAACATTCAATGTACCGGCTTCAAACCTTACTCGAAGAGAATCGACTGGGTCGCTTAAATTTGTGTTCAAAATAAACTTATCAGCTATTTCGTCCCTCAAAGGAGAATTTAAACTGTTCTAATTTAAAGCTAGTGTTCATTACTGGTCTATGAAGCGCGTATTCATTTAAAGATTGTACATCTCGCTGCAACAATGGGCTTCACAAGTACACGAATAGCTATAATACAGTGTCCATTGCTACTAACATGTGCAAATTATTGTCTGTAATAAAAATGCTCTCATAAAAACGGCTGAGCGTTTTACTCTCGGTTTTTGTAATCATAAAAACACAGAACGGTCGATTCATAAAACTTCTTTTCAATCTCGTTTGACACGAGAATTTGATAAGTGAATGATAAAGTGTTAATCCTGTTGCTAATTAGCAGACAACAATATTGAAGTTATTTATTTGTAGAAATACTACGGGTGCTGTTACCAATTACGATAAGTAGGACAATACTGAATGTACAAAGGCAATTACAGCCAGCAACAACTGCCACTACTCCCACATTAAAAATAAACAGGCCTTCAATTTTTAAATGACAGTTTTAAGATTAATAAGCGTTCAAGGTGATCGAACGTGTTTACCGGGCTATTACGCGTCTTGTATTAGGCCAGACGTTTCGGCTGCAGTCACGGCGGCCTTCTTGAGTGGATCGGGGACTTGGTATTAACGCCCGCTGAAACATAAATTGAGGCTAACTTCAAACTTTTGATTTGCTTTGCTGTAACTAGTGGGGGGGGGGCTTGATTGCAGCTTCCGGGACGTGCCAGATGAAAACAGTGCTGGTCTTTCTGAACGGGTACCTAATACGGGAGGAGACACGCTAACGCTAGATGGCGCCGGAATTTTGTTGCAGCTGTTCACGTTGTTAGCAGGCTACGACAGCTGCTAAGCCTTCATCGGCCGGATTTCAGCGAGTACAAGCACCGGCTACCAGTACCAGTTGAGGGTCAGGGTCTTAGACCAAGAGCTCCGCGGTGCTATTCTCCGAGCGCCGGAAGGAACCGCGAGGCTGAGAGAGAATCGGCAGAACGTTCCTGCCCTGGTCTACAGGCGTTGAGTACTTCGGTGTCCACCTTGATCGTCGGCTCACCTCGCGTACCCACGCCCAAACTGTCACCGCCAGAGCGTCAGCTCGTCTGATCTCTCTATTTGCTATACCTATCAACAAGGCTATGGATACGTAAGCTAGGCAAGTTGATTGTCAACGCGTATTTGTTGCCGATCATCACGTACGCTGCCCCGGTCTGGGGATGCCTTGCCGCTATGCACAAAATTAAAGTTACAAAGCGTTCTCGACAGGGGGTTTGGCTAGCGGCCAAAGTCACCCGTTACCTTCTCGCTTGTTTAGAAGTGACTCGGTGTCCGCTCCTTGGATGACGCGGCAAGAGGCCATGACAACCCCTCCCCTCATAGCCTTAGCAGGTATCGTGCGCGACCAGGTGATTCTTGGAAACGGCCTCGGCAAATACGGTACTAGTGCGAACTAGTACGAGCATGCAGAATTGCAAACATTCGGTTTCTGGTAGCTCGGTACACGTAACCCTCGAGAACGTCTCATATGACGCCTTCGCGTCTATTCAAATTCAAGACATCGTGCTCGAATATCTCGAGCGTCTCCCTTTGCAGCCGAGGGAAGTACCGACCAGTCGAGGTCAGGACCTGAGTCTCCGCAAACAAGACTGTATGAACTTCTCTGAACAACGCGTGCTCCTTTACAGCCGACGTTTGTTTCTCACTGTCCGCTGAGTTCACTTAGTAACAACCATTGTTAATTTTATTTTGCTCTTACTTATTAATCCAGCAGGAACGAGTACACGTGCACAGTGAGGGACGCTTTTTTAACAAAATCTAAAATTTCATTAACGGTACACTAGTTTTTAAATTACGAGTTTGCAACTTTCAAGTAAACGGATTCTTTTGCAAATTTGCTAAAGAATAAAAGGTAAACGGGTAAAAAAAAACTGTTTTAATGAAGGATTTTTCTTAATGATCGGAAGAGTTGTGGAAGGTGCATGTAACGAAGCGAAGTGCGCGTATTACTTTCTCCTTGACTAGAACGCTTTGTAGCTGAATGGCTTTGGGTCATTGAAGCCTGTCCGCATTTTGTTTTTTATTTTCTTTCACATATTTCGCTTTGCCCTTCATTAGTTCCACCGCGTTGACTTTCTAACGGCGGCCGTATTTCGTCCGCTAAAGCCTTGATACAAAGATTCTGTGTAGTTTAATTTGCTAATTATCTTTTACAAATGTGTTCAGCTCTGCAGGCGAATTATGACTAAGCTGAAAACGCGTTTCATAACGTTCCGTAATTACCGCGCGAACAACAATTAATCAACAAAATATTTGTATGACTCTTTTTGGGATTTTATGGCTAATGTGTTATGGTATTCGCCTCATTTACCGCGAACACCAACTACGCATAATTCCATTGGGATTACGTTAACAGTAACGTATCTAGAACTTGGCTCTGGCGGGGGTGGGGGAGTAGTCAGATCGTGTCGGCTTTACCAATGTTACAATCTTCAAAGTGGTTGAAAAACCTGCGATAACATCCTGAAATTAATTCCATTAAAATAAACTATCTAACACAATAAAAATACGTACTATTCAAATATTGCTTACAAGATATTTATTGACGGTTTACATTAAAAATTATAACTACAGTCTTAATAAGAAAAAAAGGTAAGGCAAGAAAATTGTTTATATTAAAAAGCGTACATAGTTTTAGATTTCAATTTATACTCGCCTTGATTTTTGACCATTTCATTAACAACTTCTTCCGGTATGACTGAATTGCTTTTCCTTCTTCTTCTTTTCCTCTTCAAGGATTAGGTTATATAAACCTGTTCCGGCAACCATCTCATCCTCGGACAACCCACGTCTCTTCTATCAGTGGCTTTTTAGTTCAGTGCCGCTTTCGGCAATCGATCCTCCGTCATCCTTTGCAGATGATCCCACCATTGTCTTCCGTAAATTTAAGTAATTTTACTTATGTCCTTTACTTCGAGTTCTGCTCTGACATTTTCATTCCTTATTCTATCTTTCAATGCATAATTATGCATTGAAAGATAGAATAAGGAATGAAAATGTCAGAGCATTTAAAGTATTTCGAAGAAACTGCATTTCAGCACTCTGAATCTTGCCGCTTTCCTTTTTTGTCATGACCCACGCCTCACTCGCATAAATCAATGTGGATATTGCAGGTATCTTATAAAATTTAATCCTTGTGCTGTGTCTTGTTTTATTTCTAAGATTTCTATGAATCGTCCCGCATATATTCCTAAATTTATTTATCTTCTCTCTTGTATCATATTCAGATTCATAGCTTACTGCACAGCCGAGATATTTAAAACGGCTCACTTGTTCTAAAGTTCTGTTGTTTATAATTATCTAAGTCTTCAATGGATATTTACCTTTAAAGGCCATGGTTTTGGTCTTTCTTACTGAAATTGTCAGAGAATACTCTCTTGCCACTTCTTGTAAGTGAAACTTTTTAAATCATCCTCATTTTCTTGAATAAGAACTGTCATCCGCATATAGCAGGGAACCCATACAAATTGATTTGTTAAGCTGTATTCCCGAAGTCACTCTGGATTTCCATGCTCTCACTATATATTGATTTTCCTATATTTCATTCAAACGTGTGCGCAGATGCTGTGTGGTGGACCTGTTTATATATTTAAAACAATAATTACAACTATATTAGCCTACACAGCTGACAAAAATAATAAAACGGCCTAAAAATTAAGAGATTAACAAAATTCCTTGTCAAATTTTTTAGACCCTCGGAGGGGGGCCCTGTCACACCGTAAATACACCCCTGCGGAACGTGCGTAAGGTATTAGGATAAAATTTATCTGGGAAAGAAATTTATTAATATTCTGCGATTGCACATAACTTACACCAGTCCCTCTTTGCTAAACCTATCTATCCTGGAATTCCCGATTCCTTCATTCGAAGACCGTTGAGGCCTCCAACGTTTTCCTCCCCCCTGAGGTTTCTGGCACACGTCCAACCTCGGCTCTCGATTCGTTCTTCCACGGTCTCTCTTCGCTCAGCAGGGACGTACCCAGAGGGGATATGGGGGACAGAGCCCCATGAAATTTGAAATTGAGTGAAAAAATGAGAAAAAGTGCGAAAATACTTCACATCAAGCCTTGATGAGTACGTCAAGAATATTTTTTCAGCTGTCAATAAATTCCTATGAATTGGTTTAACACTTACAATGTCTGTGGCAACTACTGAACGTTTATTTTCCAACTCGTTCAAGGGTGAAAAGTTGTACCAGAAACACTACAGGAGAAAATCGACTCAACGAATTAACTTTCATGTTTGTTCGTAGTGACGTTCGTGTGGATCCAGACACTATTCTCTACATAAACTAACCCGAAACAAATCTCAAAGACCTTATTTTATTTTGTAAATAACATAACACAAATTTCTGTTTTACATGTTTAGTTTTTAATGTTATAAATAAACAAGAAATGTGTGTTTTTACATGTATGTATGCTCATATGTGTACCGGTATGTGTATATTTCTGTCTCTGTTGCCCTGTAGAATAGAATATTATGTGTATTTCTATTGTTCTATGTAGTACTATTTTGCCAGAAAATCCTTATTTTAAAATTAAATTTTTATCGATAAATTAAAATTAGGAATGTTTATCTAAACTTTTTATCCCCCAAAAATAAAATAAGGGGCTGGGTACGCCCCTGTCGTCTCTCATAGTGGTTCTCAATTTTCCATTGGTCCTCCACTCAAGTCTTTTACACTTAACCCTCGCATTTTGTTCATCTTTCATTGAACTATCTGTAGGCCTATTTCAACAAGTGCACGCGCTCATTATTGTCAAGTACATTACCAGTAGCCGGGGTGTCAATAAACGTCCTGTGTTTTGAGTACTGTAAGATTCAAGCGTCTACCATTCTCTCCTCTGTCTGCCTGTCTCAGTCTGTTTATCTATCTATCTGTCTGTCTGTTTGTCTATCCGCCAAATTAATAACTTTATATTCTTTCCAAAGTTGGAAACATTATTTGCCGTGTGGTTAGGCCGTGGTCAATCGTTTGTGTTTACCATCGGAGACCGGTCGCTTCCAACACTGAAGATGGCCACCGATGGTAAACACAAACGACAGACCACTATCAATCCGGCGAATAATGTTTCCAGTTTTATATTCTTTACCTGCAGTTGGAAGAAAGGATGTATATGTATACAACTACACAGTTTTGCGCTGGCGAGTTACAGACTGGAAGAGTTAGGCCTGTATGCGTCAGTTTTGTGCTTTGTAATGCCGTAGTAATAGGCGGTCCGAGGAAAACTGTCGAAGTAGATGAGTCGCGCTTCTCTCACAACAGTGGGCGTTTGACGGTATCTGCCGCCAAGATAAAGAACGCTTTATTGATGCTGTTCCAGACAGAACCCCTGAAACTCTGCTTGGCACAGTCACAGCCTGCATAAGGCCTGGCATAGTTATAATTTATGATATGTGGAAAGAGGATAATGGCGTAGCCATTTTACAGAGGATGGTTTTTTGCCATTCGACGATCAATCGCAGCCAGAATTTAATATAACCTGTAGGCGGTGGTTAAACGTCGCAACAGGCGAAATTAGCCGAAATCAAATAGACTCGAACCTCTTCGGTTTGTTGGAGATATCGCTACAAAATCAATTATTTATTTCTGTAAATATAGACAGATATTAATGCGTAATAGGCGCCTGAATAGTTGTTAAACATTAATGAAATTAAAATTCAATTCCAAACAAAAAAGTTACAATGAATGGACACACGAAAAAAATGGCACAGGAAAGATTGCCAAGGAGAGTTATGGAATGGACCCTACCAGGAAGAAGGAAAAGAGAAAGACCACCTATCACCTGGATAGAAGAAATTCAGACTATATTGAGGGAACGAGAGATTGAAGAAAATCTTTGGATGGACAAGCAGCAGTGGAAGACGAGAATTGAATCACTTCTGTAATCTTTGGTTCCGGAAAATATGTAAACACTGTACAACCGGAATAAGTAAAAAATAAAATAAAATTCAAGTGTAGGTGATTAGGTTCTTATAGACTAATTTCGTTATCGGAGCTGAGTCAGTTAGAATAGTTTTATCGTATTCCGACGGCAGAAGTTGGTTTTAGGGTCAACCGAACAAGAAGTTGATGAAAATATTTGCAAAATCGCAAAAGCCCACGTGGGTTATCAAATTAAAACGAATTTTAAGCAACATCTAAACGTAGTGTTAAGTTTTGGAAATTTCAAAATTTTCCGACCGGGGCCCAAAAAAAGAGAGTAAAAATTTGAAAAAAAGTTCACTATCTAGCAGGGGTGTCAGACTAAAAGGAATTGTAACCAAATTCTGAACGTTTCGAAATGTTAGTGTTTATTGCATGCTCTAATGTTCAGTGTTTTAATGTGTAATCTAAAACTGGTATGTTACTAAATAAATAGAATAATCGCGATATCTGTATTTTCCCCCCACAAATGAACGATTACCAATATCGACATTTCTGTAATAACAAATATATATTTCGTTCAAAACAGTGAGGAAGTTCTGCAGCTCAGGCCGCTTACTAGAGGTAAACTGTCACGATGTAATGTTCACGCTCGTAGCATGCCGCAGCAATCCCATTGATAAGATAACAGCGCGTTGTGGGTGCTCACGATGATATGTTACGCCGAACTGAAGTGCTAATCGCGAACAATGTAACATCGACGGACGGACTTCACACCTTACTCGAGTTCTACAGCTCAGAGAACGGACTACAGCGGATATTGAGAATAACAAATGGCACAGCATTACGTAATACGGTTCGTTGATCATTACGCTTCCAACCTAGATTAACGCAGCAAGCTACCGGTGAAATTAACAATCCACTAAAAGGATGAAATCCATTCAGCATCGATTTTTTTTTTTTTTAGTAACGGTTTTGCAAACAAAATGTCAAGACGGAAAAAGGCGTTTAGAATAAGTGGTGCTGCGTATGGAATCACTGTTGACATACGTTAGCGCTTGATTTTGTAGCCACGTTATGTACTAATAACAGTATTCAGCGAGTATACGTGACAGAAACCGGTTCTCGAGTAGGCCTTCAAAGCCGCTGTCTACACTAACACGTGTTCTTTCCGGTGTGTCGACGTCACACGTGGGCGGCTGTGGGTTTAAGACGATCTTCGTTGCGAACGCACCGTGTGTTAAGAAGAATCGCCTAATTTATTGAACCGAAGATGCAGTCACTTCTTGTACACACACAACATAAACACGACATAAACATCCTGTTGGCGACTTCGAGACAAACGGTTCGAGTTCTGCCAGCGGTTACATGACAAGCAGAAGTTGCCGACCGTCCCGATCCGGTCGGAAAGGTTTTAACAAGAACCGAATTGTTTTTGCCTTATCGAATTTTTTAAAACGAACGTCGGGATGCTGAAAAATTCCGGATTTTCAGCCGTCATAAAAATTATTTCAACCCAGTAGAACGCCGGTTTTCCGAAAAATCTATAACCGATATCAACTTCAGATATCAGTTGTTTTAAAAATGTAAATGCGGTGTTGTAATGAACTTTAATTGAAAAGTAGGACTTTGTGATAACGTTCGTACTCGTAGGTGATAACTACGATAACTTGTTGATCGTTGTAACTACGGCAACTAAGTTGTTGATACCTTTTTTACTTTTGAGTTCATAGAAAAATGTAGAAATTAAAATTAATGAAAGTTGCGGTGTCGTTACGATGTCTCTTGCCTAAAATTCTTGAACAAGCAATTGTGTGCGCCTTGGTGAATCACCGGGCGCAGTTTCCCTAAATTATCCTTCCGTAAATCTGGATGCTTTCTACGCTTTACACAAGTGCAGTAAAAGTATATACGAAGATACCTGTAGACACACTGATACGGTGGGACGGTGGGACACACTGACACCTGCAGGGGCGTATTTTCGGGGGTGGGAGTCGAACGGGACCGGATCCCCTCCGTAGGATCGAAAATTGACAAGAAATTTTGTTAGTCTCTTAATCTTTAAGCTGTGTTTTTTTTTTTAATTTCTCAGCTGTGTACGCTAATACAGTAGTAACCTTTTATTAAATATAACTCTACAAACAAGTTTATTGCTCAGCACTTGCGTGTACGTTTGAAATATGAAATACTGGAAAATCAATTAATTCAATAAGTATCTTATAAACGATGTTTCAATAGCGCTTATTTTTACGGTTAATGGGATAGCGGTTGTTACTTTAATGGAATTGATTTCACTATGTTATTACAAATTTTCCAGCAACTTTAAAGATTATAATATCGATTAGTCTTACTTAACTTGTTTTATCTTTTGTATGAAGCCGACTCGAGGGGACCCCCCCCCCAAGACCAAATTCGATACTGTCAGTTATCCAAAAAATCGATTAACCGACACCAACTTCAAAAAATCGCTTTTATTTAATGTACCCAGCTTTAGTAGGACTTTGTGATTAATGTACGCACTCGTAGGTGGCGTGTTTTCAATAAGTTTTTAGTTTTGATTTGAGTGCGTAGAAAAAAGTAGAAACTAGAATTAATGAAGGTTGTGGTGACGTTACGGTGCTGTCTTGACTAAAATTCTTGAACAACCAATTGTATGCGTCCTAGAGATTCACCGGGTGCAGTTTTCCTAAATTATCCTTCCGTAAATCTGGACGCTTTCCACGAATATAATGGTTTCACTCAAGTTCCGTAAAAGGATACACGAAGTGGGACACTCTGATACCTGCAGGGGCGTATTTACGGGGGGAGACGAACGGGACTGGAACTCCCCTCCATAGGATAGAAAATTTTGTCAATCTCTTAATTTTTAAGCTGTTTTTTTTTTAATTTCTCAGCTTGTGTACTCTAATACAGTAGTAAATACACTAGTAACCATTTATTAAACAAAATAAGTCTACAAACAAGATTATTACACAGCATTTGCGAGTACGGTTGATATATAAAATACAGGAAAATCAATTAATCCAATAAGTATATTATAAACAATGTTTCAATAGCGCTTATTTTTACTGTGTTATTACTTTTAATGGGATTGATTTCAGTGCGTTATTACACGTTTTCCAGCAACTTTAAAGGTTGTAATAAGTTATTGATTAGTCTTAAATCGTGTTTTCTTTTGTATAACAGCCCCCCCCCCAAGACCAAGTTCTCCAATGCCGCTTATCCGAAAAATAGATTAACCGACATCAACTTCAAAAAATCACTTTTAAAAAAATGTAAATACGTTGTGTGTGTTACCCAACTTTAATAGGAAAGTAGGACTTTGTGATTGATGTACGTGCTCGTAGGTCGGGTGTTGTTGATAATTTTTTAGTTTTGATTTGAGTGCGTAGAAAAATGTAAAAATTAAAATTAATGGAGGTTGCGATGTCATTACGATGTTCTCTTACCTAAAATTCTTTAACAAGTGATTGCGTGCGTCCTGATGCATTGTCGGGGTGCAGTTTCCCTGAATTACTTTCCGTAAATCTGGACGCTTTCTACGCAACACACACAAGTGCTGTAAAAGGATATACGAAGAGTCCGGACAGTGGGACACTGATACCTGAGGAGGGTAAACTGAGATGTCACAAACTTCAAGTGTGCGGACACCACCTCGGCTATGGAGGAGAGACTGTGAATGTTTTTCGTTTATTATTGTGAACGCCAAATCCTTTGTTCTAAAGCACCTTTGCGTTTTTTTGAAACCGATTCCCATCACATTTTTGCAGGCTTTGGATTTGCAAAATGATAGACAATCATTTTGATTTGTTTAAAATCGTCTTTGAGCGTTATGTATTTTTATTACATTTTTGTACTTTTGTTTTTTTTTTTACTTTCATGTTCCGTAAGGAAATGGAAGTATGGTGATCGCGAAAAATCGTGTTCGAGGTAAGGGCTGATTCTGAGATTGTACTACCCTCAAAACATGAAGAAAAGTCATTTTCCAAAAAGTGTCTGTGTGTACAATGTTTTCTATGGCGAACGATAACTGCCGCAAATTCAAACATAATCAAATAATGTTTTGCATATGTGCCCGAGTTGTAGAGGACTCAAGGCCTCTTGATTTTGGTGAAGATCGGTTACGAGAAAAAGGTAGTTTACCTGCGACATTTTACGTTTTAACAAGAGTGAAGTACTTAATTTTGATGAATAAAGTAACCTGAAAAGAAGGTCATAATAATCCACTGTAGAAAGGTAGTTGAAATGCTATAAATTAAAAGGATAGTTGAAGGGGGAGGTGGCAATTTTCTATAAATGAAAATGATAGTTGAAGGAGGAGGGGATGATTTAGTATATGTGTACTACGTTTGACAACAAAGAAGTAGTTTCTATGGAAATATTTCATTGCAATTTATCAAACATAAAACTAGATTTACAAGGTGGAGGATATTTTTTTTTAGAAAATTGTCGAACCGAATTCAAGTAAATAATTTTAAACATAGATCTTAGAACATGGAAGTAATGTACGGTTCATCATGCCTATTTTAATGGTGAAATTTCGCTTGGTGAAGAGTGCAGTTGGGTTATAAAAAAATAGATTGATTGAGTTGGCATATTCCTTGAGTAATAAATTTGTATGGTCAGACAAAATCTGTAAATATCCCGTTCACAATTCTGCAGCTTTCATTATAGCTTCTTTGTAGAGTAAACCAAAGGCCTTCTCTTAATCAACAAATAGCATAAAAAAATCTATGTTAAAACAAAATCTTTCTCGCTCATTGCAGTGTCCTTGAAGGTCGTTTACTGCTTGTAAACAATTATGCTGTAGTTAATTCTTAATCCTACTTAATTAGGCGACTGTTAACTGCGCAGTTCTAAATTAAATGTATTTTTTCTGATACAGAGTATTAGAATCACTGCGTGCGTGCGTGTGTGCGACACAGTTGGACATCTCGATAACAAGCGCTACTTGCGATACACATTCTGTAACAATCCTATTCCAAAGAGAGGTCCGGTATTGTATACCTGTCAAAGATCAATTAAAGACTCCGGAGCTTTGACGATTATTCAGACAGGCTTGGCGTCACGTTCACAAAATGAACACTGACTTGCTTATTTCGGCAAGCTCTTGCTTATTTTCATCGTATGTAGCACGCTCTTGGCAAATTCAATCGTTGTTCTTGATTCGCGATATCTTTCACTTCATTGGACAGTTTTTTTTATTACTTCGTAATTATTTGTTCGTTGGAGTAATTAGTAAATAATTTAATTGACACTATAATTACACGAATTCATACAATCGCGACCCCACGAGCGTGTAACATTGTGCACAACCCAATGGTATACCTTGTTTTCGAGTGCGGCAACTCGTTTTCGCACAATGTTACGAATAAAATTATAAAATTCCAGCTTGTTCAGACAGTACACATCCACAGGGCGCGGCGTTTAACAATACTCACGCAGAGATCTCTCCCCCTAAACAAACAATATATAACCGAAATAAAAAATAGCCTCCAACTAATACTAAAACAAAATTACTTTGAATTTAATAGCAAAATTTATCAACAGCAAGAAGGTTTAGCAATGGGATCACCATTATCAAGCATAATAGCAGAAATATTCCTACAACACATAGATACTAAAATACAAAATATTATAAAATCACATGACCCAAATGGCATATGGATAAGATATGTAGATGATGGGCTATATGTATCAAATAACAAAAAACACAAATGCAGAGAACATACTGAAACAAATCAATAACATACATCCTAAAATACAATTCACAGAAGAAAAAGAAAAACATAACAAAATCAACTATTTAGACATAACCATCACAAGATACAACAACCACATATAATATGCAATATATAGAAAACCAACTTCCACTAACATCATTATACCTAACCATTCTGACCACCACCACAACATAAAATGGCAGCATTCTATTCGATATTTAACAGAATGTACAAAATTCCCCTAAACAAACAAGAAACTGACAAAGAAAGAAATATAATATACCAAATTGGTTATGAAAATGGATACAATAAAAATACTATGAACAAAATAGAAAATAAAATCAAATATAAAATAAAAACTGAACAATTAAGAATTAATCAAAATGAACAACACATAAATAATAACAACAACAAAAAATGGGCCACATTCTCATACATAAATAATAAAATGACAAAACTAACAAAACTATTTAAAAACACAGATATAAAAATAGCATACAAAACCAATAAAAATAAATTACAAAATCTAAATAGCTCACACAACAAAGATAATACAACAACTAACGGTATATACAAAATTGAATGCCAAGATTGCAATAAATGTTACATAGGACAAACAAAAAAACAGCTGAAAACCCGTTATTTTGAACACCTAAACGCATACAAAAAACCAGAAATATATAAATCCAATTTAGCCACACATGCAATAAACACAGGACATGAATTCCCAGACATAACCAATGTGTCACTAATAAAACATATACCACACAAAGGCACCACAATGAACATTTGGGAAAATTTACAAATATACAAACATAAAACACAAAACAAACTAATACCTGAACAAATACAAATCAATACAAAACATGACACAATATTCAAAGCACTCAACATCGAAAATACACAAAATACAAATACATATACCACAATCACACACAATAATACAACTTTAAAATACCAGAGACCAACAAACAACCTTAATAGCATCCAGCAGCCAACACACAAATATTTCACCAGACACAAGATCGCAAAGGCTGAGGATGGGAGCACGGGAGCTCTCGAAACATGTTCCAAATAAGGAAAAATAACATCTTGAGGTAAATTTAGTCATAAATATTAAATGTAATATATATATATATTCATTATAAATATTAAAAAATATTAAATATAATGTATATATATATATATAAAGAAAAGAAAATTGTTGATATATATAAAGAAAAGCAATGTATGATATTGCTATAAAAGATGGATGTAACCCCAAAATTATTGATAACATAGTAAACAAAATTAATCAAAAAATGCCAAATAATTCTTTCAATAACAAAACACAGAAAAATCAAAATATTAAATATAATAATTTCACATACATAACCAATATTAATCATAAAATTACAAAATTATTTAAAAACCACACAAAATACCTAAAACAAAAAATAGTTATAACAGTTATAAGACAGATTTTGATACAGTCAAACCTAAATCAGATAATTTAATTCATCATTTAAGTGGAGTGTATAAAATTGAATACCCTGACTGTAACAAAGTTTATGTTGGCCAAACTAAAAAAAACGTGTAAAAGGAACATATATTCAACACCGTAATTCATATTCAAAACAGATAAAATCAAATTCAAATCAATCAAATCAAATTTAGCTACACACTCAATCAAAAACAAACACATATTTCCAAATTTAAATAATATCAGTTTATTAAAACACATTTTCAAAGATCCAAAACTGACCTTATGGGAAAATTTAAAAATATTTAAATATATAACAAGTAATAAATTA
The DNA here is from genome assembly GCA_034769895.1 of Magicicada septendecula. Taxonomy (NCBI): domain Eukaryota; kingdom Metazoa; phylum Arthropoda; class Insecta; order Hemiptera; family Cicadidae; genus Magicicada; species Magicicada septendecula. Next base: position 312,212,691 of record CM068376.1, read on the forward strand.
ATACCAGAACAAATTCGAATTAATGGGAAAAATGTTAATATTTTCAAAATTACTAAATTAATAAAATAATAAATACTTATTACAATTAATTATTTACAATAAAATAAATGCAATAATTACAAAATTAAAATGTTTATTATTTTACAATTAATTATATAACATATTTTTGCATTATAGAACACATATAGAACATTAGAATTAGTCTACATATAAAACAGCTGTTTTGAAAAATTTACTTACAGGCCTATCTGATGATGATAGTTAAATGCTATTGAAACATTGTAATTCAGAAAATAATAAAATATATTCTTTTATTCTTATATTTGTATTCTTTTATATGGTTTTTGTATGCACCACATAAATTATGAATTACTTTATCTGATTTAGGTCACACACACACACACACACACACACACACACACACATTAAAAAACACTTTTTGCTACAGTATATTTCTTGATGCATATATAATGTATTTAAAATTTATAATTACTTTATTTTACTTATTTTTAAAATTAAGAAGGCCGAGGATGGGAACAATATGTTTCCCGAAACATGTCCCAAATAAGGAAAAAACATCTTGAGGTAAAGTAATTATAAATTTTATATATATATATATATATATATATATATATATATATATATATGAGAATGTTTTCTTATCTGCCAGTGGAATTTGCACTGCTCATTTGTCGTAACCTAGTGGCCGGCATAGTCCGTAGTCCATATTCAGCTGCGTTTCACAAGTTCTTACGAAGACAATGCTGCATTACGGTCAGAAAGGAAGGTAGGCTACGATCAGGAACGCGCGTCAAGTCAAAACTTGATTACCGTTAGATTGGAAGAATCGCATTAGTGTCACAGGTTAGTAACAGGTGGAAGTTTGTGTTCGGTAATAACAGATGAAAGTAAGATTTGTATTGTTATAAATGACTTCTTCTGTCTCGCGAAATAGGTAAATAACTAACAATACCCGTCTGTTACGGAGTGAAGGCAGAGAATTGTTTTTTTTTAAATTACGGAGAAAGTGGAAAGGAAGAATCGTGTGGTGCGTTTACTGTCCGTATACTGAAATAGCGTCTGCTGTTTTCCTTATGGTATCAGTGTAATAACAAAAATTAAATCCTTAAATTCGTAGTGACCGTCAATCAATGAATTTTTCCGGTGAAGGGGTTGCGAGGATCGGTCAAAAAATATAACATCAATTATTTGTGTCGACGTTTCAACAATGTTTATTATCATCATCAGAGACCTGTGTATGAATACAAAAGAAATGTCAATCACAACAAAACAATTATTTGAGTGAACGTTTTTGTGTGTGTGAGTGTGTGCGCGTGCGCGCGCATGCGTATGTGTGTATTCTTGTATATGTGAAGGAGTTGAGATAGTTTGTTTTACTTCATCAAATGTTTTCTTTAAAGACAACGAGAAAATTATAATATCACAGAACTTAATTTATACAATATTAAAATTAAATTACTCATAATGTAATGGTATTTATAATTAATTATAAAAGCAGTAATCAACAATTAAATATTAGAATTGGTACAGAAAACGTTTGGTACGATAAATATCATGTAACATGATAAAAATAACTTTTAATAATTACATAATTGAACATCCCTATTTAGCTATAATATATTTTACTATGCTATATGTTGACAGGTTGACATGCTATATGTATAAACGTTTTCTGTTTGTATTATATTTGTGTCATATTTTTTGACCGATCCTCCCAAACCCTTCACCGGAAAAAAAAATAAAATTTATATTTATTGGGAAAACAGATTATATTGTTTGGGGCAAACAGGTTATGTTATCCTCGACCTTACCCAGACGAGAAATAATTAAAATGTAAAGATTATAAAACCACGGTCTTCATGGAAGATGCAACCAAACTGTTTGAATTACAAAGAGTAAGTCAGAAAGTTGACGCGTTATAATAGAAATTTCGTTGTCTGAAGCCCAGGCCTTGCAAACCAGTAATTGATTTTCTCCGCCTTTCTTAGAGTGAATCATACGTTCCAATTCCAATTTCCAAATATTTTTCCTTTTCCTAGCCATTTATGAATAATTTCGTACTTTTATATTTTGTGTAGTTTGAAAATCAACCTCTCGTTTCTCCAGTCGATTCCGGTTCCTTCCATGCTTTCGACCAACAGTTCTAAATTAGTTCAATTAACAAATTAACGATATCACCAGCGGCCCGCACCTGGTGGATAGGGGTTCCGTAGCTGCATTCTCACCCACCTTGCCTTGGGTGGAATCCCTTTCTTTAATCTTTCCTGCTGGTCTCTCTCGATCAACTCTTGGTCAATTTGGCCCCGACGCTATTTGGTTTTCGAGGGTTAGGGAGGCTTTCTTTGTTTTCGTACTTCACCTTTACTATGTAGTTACCTTGTTTTCTTTCGTAATACCCGATAAGGACCCGTCCAGGGTCAGAGGTGTCAAATGGTCAACGGTCCTAGAGGCGGAAGAAGGAGGGTTTCCCGACGGCACTAGAGGCGGAAGAACCAGGGTGGTGGGTCTCCGAACAAAACCCAGAGCTGGACCAGAGGTTCTAAGGTAGCACACCTACCACTGGTCTTACTCTACAGGACGCTGGTAACGTCCTTAGAGGACATTTATCCTACTCTAAAGTCACAAAGCAACCGAGATGAATTACTCGTCTGAATAGGATTCCAGATGGCAGGTTGCGGGTAAACAGTACTGGTTACTGTCGTGTTTGCAGTGCCGAATTTAAGATTTTTGAGATCCTAGGCCAAGTTTTCTGAGCGGCGCCCCCATGTATTCGGATCTAATAAATTAAACCCTGGAATACAAGCCATACTTCTTAAATGATTTTGATTCCCTTCAATGTTTAAATTATCCACGGGCTTATTAATGGTCTGATCGTCTGCAACCTCTGCTGGAGAAGTACTTGGAACATTGAAGTCAGTTTCTGATACATATTTAACGAGAGGGCTATCATTAAAAACAGGTGTACTTTTTAAAAAATTGATCTAGTTTTTGAGTTTTTTTATTGTTTCCAAATGAGCTTCCCTCTTTAATTTTTTTTTAGCTTACGTTTGTAGGCTCCACTAACCGTGTGAATGTTTATGTTCGTGTCCATGATGAATACGTTTAGTGTACGGATCAGTTCTATGTTCATAAAGTTTTCACACTAATAAATATGAACGAAACAACACGATGCCCACCACACAAAGGTAAAAACCTTCTTTCCATTCAAAACAAAGGAAAAACAACCTCAAATCGCAAACCGTTCAGTCACAACGCAGATAAACAATGATAATAAACAAGATTGGTTCCACGGTCGTGTAAATTCGGGGGCAATATAGCGGACGTTCAAAATTCGCATGTGCAGATTATTTGTCAAGGATGCCAACGTCTTAAAAATAAGCGCGCAATATTTAAATAAGAACTGTCTTCCATTTGTATTATTAAAAAAAATTGATCTTTTAATTTCAAAAAATCATACTTAAATAAATCAAAGTTCCTCCTACTTTTATAAAAATACTTCAGTTAAAAAAAATATCTGTAGCTTGCGGCCCCCTCTGAGCCCGCGGCTCTAGGCCGCAGCCTAGTCGGCCTAGTGGTAAATCCGGCACTGCGTGTTTGCACTGAAGCCTGTGTTACCGTTCTCATGGTAGGTAGTGTAATTCCGAAGTAGGCTTATAGCATTCTTCGCTCATGCGTCACCGTCACTAAATACAGATTTTGGAAAGAAGACGCGATGTTTCTTGTTGCTTGGAGTAGGCGATGCAATGTCGGAATTCGACACACAATGTACTGGATTTAATACAGATCACAAACGAACACAATTAAATTATAAACGATTAAAGTGACAGAAACCTTGCCATTGGTGGGTACGACGTCTGCCTACTATTCCAGAGGTCCCGGGTTCCATTCCCAGACTGTACAATAATTTCAAGGTGCGTTTTGTGGCCTCCAGGTTGACTCAGCTTGTAGAAATTAGTATCTGGTGCACCACCCTGTGATAATAGCAGGGGACTGAAGCTAGTGCTGACCATATTGCCTTCCTGTTTGGTGAACGGCTTAAGCTGACTGTTTACTCCAACATGTTAAGCTACTGCGGTGGTTCAAAAAGGGAACCATTATCATTATTATTATCACTGTTATTATTATTATTATTATTATTATTACTAAAAAGTCGTAAGTCATTGGAATTAGTAGAGAATATGTGCCAAAAATGACACAAGGGCCTTAAACCGACATATCGATACCTCCATTATAATACCACGTATGAAAACTTGTAGGCAAATTCAGGTTTTGAATGTATCTTGACCTGTTTTTGATATTCTATCCAGTGATCCTAACACTCCGTATTATAAGAAAAGCATGCACAGATAATTGAAAACACGTATCAGAATCAGAATTTTACTTTTGCTGAGTTCTAATATTCTAATATCACGTATGCTTTTTAAAAATGTAGCTAAATTATTTTTGAGGATTATTTTATTTTATATTTCATCACAGTAGTACGTTATTGAGAAAATGCTGTATGATTAAATAAAATATGTAGCAAAGGCTGAAGAAATGATTTTTCCCTTTCCCCTGTAAAATGTTGATTTTGTCACACATACGTGGTATTAGAATTATTGTATCGACGGCTTCTAAATATTTCGTAAATCAATTTATGAATTGCTGAATGATTTTTCCTTTATACAAACTTATTCTAAGTAATTTAAGATTCGAAATACGTATTTGTTGCGTTGTTATCTTGACTGATGTTTCTTGCATTGCGGTTTTGGGTTTTCCTAAACTGGCATACCTTGATTTGTGGTTGCCACAGTCGACCAAACCTTTGTATCTGAATACAATTAAACTACATTTAATGGTCAGAAAATCCCAGGGTAACACTGTAATTAGAATGGTTCTGTACCACTGTGTTGCGAACGCCTTCAGCAAAGTATAAATGTGTTGAAACTAGGAAATGGCTAACTGGAGTGGTTTGTAGATCGAATGTGAATAGACTGAGATATAAGAATGCAAAAAAGTAGAAGGCTGGAATTTTGAAATCATGAAGTCTGAAGCCAACAAAACCGGCGTTTTTGGAAATTCTACCAAACTTCCGATTGAAGACAGGTCTTCCTATGACGTTGATAATCTTCGTACAAAATCTATTGCCCCTGACGATGCGGACGCTGAATGTATTTTTTTTTTTTTTTTTGTGAGACATTTTCCAGACGATCAGAGTGGGAAGCTTCGAACTCAAAGTGTTATGTGCAATCCAATTATAATGCAAACGATCTATGCCCAGGTGAAGATAATGATGTTTACATTTTTTATTTCTGTGTGTGTGTGTGTGTGTGTGTGTGTGTGTGTGTGTGTGTGTGTGTGTGTGTGTGTGTGTGTGTGTGTGTGTGTGTGTGTGTGTGTGTGTGTGTGTGTGTAATATGATTTATCAACTCTTAAAAATATTATAGATTAAATTTCATACCAAAATTTGTTATAAACTTTGTAAATAAAATTGATAAAATCTCGATGTCACTTTGAATTTCTCTTTTCTTTTCATTTTTTCAAAAACCAAGAGGGGTATATCGGTTTTGGAACCCGTCACCCAACTACGACAGTTCCATTCGTTTTTACAGAAGTATCAGGTGTAGGAAGTCTAGGGCTCTAATGAGAAATTTAAGTTCAGATAATTGTTAGACATCAAATTTAGCAGACATTAAACTAAAAAAATTGCATTTCCACTTCACCGCTTAAACTAGCCCATGGTGTATGGGTTTTGGCGCACTTCCTCTAGTAAAGTAGGTACAGGAACCTCAGAAAACAGCTGTTAGACATCTAGTTAATGCAATTGCAAGCACACACATACAATTCCATCTGATCCATATGCTGCTGCACTGGCCTAGTTTTACATGTATACACAGTATACACAGCAGTTCACAGCTCGTGATAAACTGTAGATTCTACGTACTTAAGGAAGAATCCGTGTACAGCTATTACGATCTTCTCCTATGTTGAGCGTGCTGGCACAGAGCTTTTCGTTTATTATTTTAAATGACAAACGTCATAAGGACTTGGTAATGGGTTTCTGCGTGCGGAATGATGTTTCACACGGCCATGTTTGGCAGCTATCTCTAACGTGATACGGCTCTTCTAGAGATATCGACTCACCGAAAAATTTATGTTATCGTAGAAAAATAAAACGTGAAAATAATTTTTTTGAGTTTATCTCTAGTAAAGATTGGTAATGATCTGGTTTGTAAAAATGGTGTAATTCGTGTACTATGCTGTGATACTCGTGGACAAAGGAAGGCGCGATTCAAGACCGCAGTGAAATAAAGCGTAAGTCCTCCTGTTCATTAGAAGCCGTTCCATGAAATCTGTAGAATGAAGTGCGCAAGGTGTTACGTTGTTCTCCGTCCAGAGTGAAACTTATAAATCCAGTAATACACTATGCTCTGTATGACGGTGGTTGGCGTGTGGACCCTTGGGCTACCTGCTGCCTCTGCCCCATTGTAATACTTCCGCCCGGGCTCGACAGCAGCTAATTGCCGCGTGAGTCATCTTACTGTGCGTCCAGTATGAAACAATTTTTGTTTGCCTCGCCCAATACTGGTAAAATTTTGTTATATTTGAAATCAGCGAAATAATACGATGAAAATGACACCAAACACGACTAAAAAATATTAAATTTTAAGGTGTTTCAAGGTAAAAGCTCAACAACTACTTTAATACACATCTTCAGTGCATAGTTCTTTATAACGCCTAATTTTTAATATTCCTTAGTCGTGTTTGGTGTCATTTTCATCGTATTATTTCGCTGATTTAAAATATAACAAAATGTTACCAGTATTGGGCGAGGCAAAAAAAAAAATTATTTCATACTGGACGCACAGTGAGGTTACTCACGCGGCAATTAGCTGCTGTCGAGCCCGGGCAGACGTATTACAAGGGGGTAGAGGCAGCAGGTAGGCCAAGGGTCCACACGCCAACCACCGCCATACAGAGCATAGTAAACGCGAACTTACCTTAGAGAAAGCAGCTGTAGCGGACATTTAATAAGGACGTAATTTCTTATGGCTAATTCGGTTTTTAAATCAATGTTTTTAGCTTCAGGTGTAAAGTGAATCTTAAATTGTCATGGATGAAAAATTTCTACTGAAATTATCCATTTTCAAGTGTAATTGTTGACGCGAAGTTAATTTTTCAATGAACACATAAACACACGTGCAGATGTTTTTCTCTAGAGCGTGTTGTCGTTCTACTTTCTGTTATAAAATCAGTACAATCGAAACAAGCAACAACTAAGTGCTTATTTTCTAGCAGTATTGTGCTAATAGTATACAGTATTTTCTAATTATATTCTTAGTTTTTTCGTAATATAAGGCATAGAAACAGAGAAGACATGTACCGTACAGCGAACAAAGAAACCGTACGAACCCGGTCCTGCATATTTGTGTGTCTACCAAATTAATTCCAGTGTAATTATTAAAAAGAATTCGGCTCAACACGAATCGGTATCCGGTCACCAGACATTTGATATTTCCCTGTAATTGCTAACGCTGATGTAACTGTGTTAGCAACTGATGTAACAAGAACACTGGCCCTGATCGTCAGATTTCCGCTGTGAATTTATACAACATTCTTTTGAACCAATATTTTCGTGAACGACGATGTTTATTTTGTAAACAACAGAAAGGTTGTTTGTCAAACCAGTCGACGCGGACGGACTGTAGTTGTAGGTTTGCGTGGTCGGGAGTTTTTAAAAACAACACTTTTCCCCTTGACCCCACATTTTGTTCAAGTTATTAGTAACAGCGAACGTTTCGTCCATTCTGTGATGTGGCATCGTCACTACTATACCTTATCCAACAGTCACATGGGACTATGGGTGGGTGAGTGGGTGAGACAGGGAAATACGTTGTTCCTATGAAGAAACCGCTGGCCTATACTAGCTAACTTGAAAATTTTGTAATCGAGAAAATAACTTCAAAATAATCATAAAATACTGTCATGCATAATGTTACTTTAAGACTTTTGGGTTACTTTAAAAAATATATAATTACAACGATAACTAAAAAAAATAAATAAATAAAGTTGCTATACTGAGAAAAACAGGGGTTTTAGTTAGTTCAGAAATTTAACTCGCCATTACTCGGATGCCATACACTTAAATGGAATTTTTTTTTGTGCTAGCAGGAGGTCTATGTATTCTTGAGACTACGTTGATATTAAATGCCATTAGTGTATTGACTGAAGGAAAGAAAAAAGTATTTCGTTACATTCGGCTTTTTTTTTTTTTTTTTTTTTTTTTTAGGGCAAAAAGTCGATCAGCGAGGAAGTTTTTTTTTATTATTGGGGATAGCTGCATGGTGTAAGCGAGAGATTTGTTATAGGTGGAGATTCTGCTTTACCACCTGCATACCACATCATAGATTGGGCGAAACTTTTGGAGTCAACAACAAGAAAAAAAAAAATAATAATAACATTAACATTAATAATAATACCAGTAAAACGTAGTTGTCATCCAAAATATTGTTGTTATATTATCATTTTTTTAAACCAAAATTTCTATAAATTTGTAAACACAAGAAGAATAAATAATTATTTTCATAGCACCGTTATTTGTTGGTAACGCGGGTAACTTTGTGTTCAAACGTCTCTTTCAAAGGCGAAATTTACAATTACGTAAATCGGAAGTCTGCTTAACAGGTCATGTAATAAATAAGAACTCAAGATAGGAGCCAGCAAATACTAAACTGCTTGAATTTGCATTGAATCTGAAACGAATTTACGCCTATCGACAGTCAGCTTCGATAGCGAACTAGTCGGTTCGGAAACAGAAATCGTAAAACGTTATATACTATCGTTTATTTATGTAACGCGTAGTTGTCTTTATACTCCTGTTAAGCAATGAAATAAGAAGCGCTCTTACTTTCATAGCTTAGTCGGTTGGGTAACCACATTTATTCGTATGTAAAACTGACGGATATAAGAATGTGTGACTGGGTTGCGATAGCCGTTACACCAGGGGTAAGTGCGGGTCCCAGGTTTCTCGTAGACGCGACAGAATCGACATCTCGTTTGGCTTAGCTGTGATACGTATCTCGATGTACGAACGAGTTGGTACAATTTCAACTGCACGAGCAGCGCCTCATTTATAACTTTTGCTTATGGGTAACTTATTTTTGTATATCTCTTTGTTTGGGTTATGTAAAATAAAGACATCAGCTGACGTATAACCAAGATTTTCATTTGGAAACATGTAAAAGGTTAATTTAGGAAAATTAAATTAGTAATTGTTTTATTTGATTTCCATGGAAGAGGATGTTCGGAAAAGTGTAAGCGTCACTTTACACTCATATACAAGTTCGCTGGCTTCTTGAAGGTCGGAATCATGCTATTGGCCGACTGCAATGGTGATTCTTTGTTCTTACGGACTGTTTCCTTCATGGGACTGTTGTTTCTGTTGATTCGGTACACTGGCTAGAAGTCTACTGCTAGGTTCGTTGGCTTCTTGAAGGTCGCAATCATGCTATTGGCCTACTGTAATGATGGTTCCTTGTTCTTATGGACTGCTTGCTTCATGGGATTGTTGTTTCTGCTGCTGCAGCCCGTTGGCTAGAAGTCTACTGCCAGAAATTCGAAATCATGCTATTGGCCGATTTTAATGATTGTTTCTTGTTCTTACGGACTATTTCCTTCATGGGCCTGTTGTTGCAGTTCGCACTCAGTTCACAATCAAAAAGTGTCCCATCCTCGTTACTGTGTCCCACCAAACAGTCGAATCAAATATGCTTTCAGTTTCACTTGACGTCTTACCGGAGTGACGATGATATAATTTTTTTTGTAATTGTTAGCACTATACCCGTGCATGTCTACCGAAAATAACTACAATGAATTTAATTTTGATTTCAATAAACTTTCCTCTGATTGGAATGAACTAAGTTTAGAACCTATGTCAGACTGCCCTTGGACGAGAAATTGCGACATTCTCCGCGAGTCACGTTCCTGCATGTAGAAACCGAATATTTTTTTATGCAAAAATAGCACAACATATCTGGTGTAATCATATTATTTGATATTTCACGTAACAAGTGAGACTTCAGAATTGGGAAGTTTCGTTACTTTGGGGTTTGTACTTTAAATTACCCCTTTCAGGACGAATTTTTCAGACGCTTCCTTGTTGAGCACTTGGAATTTAACACATTTAAGTTATCTGCACAATTTCAGCTTCCTAAGGTGTGTAAATAAATAGCGATCAGTGACCGAGTCATTGATTGGTTGAGTGAGTAAATGAGTGAATGACTATTCTCCGTTATATATTTGAGAACTAATTTTATACATGTTTGTGAGTGTACATTTCCCCCTGCTGAGAAAGAGGCTTGCAGAGTTCAGAGAATCGTATCTTATATGCTGCGGAACGTGAAATTTAAACGAAGGATAAAGTATTTAGGAAATTTTTATATGTGAGTGCTAAGAAAGATGCTAAAATCGTTTGCAGAAGGGAAGAAGGGAGGGAGAGAGACAGAGAGAAAGAGAAGCCAATAAGGAGGGTTGAAAGGGTTGTAAGATAATTCTGACAAAAAAAAGAGGAAATCGAAGTAGATAAAGCAGATTCTGCGATGTAATTAGATCTAAAACAGTGGTTCTCAATATTTTTTTTCACAGAACATTATCTTTTGTAGTGTGTTCTCGGCACACTAACGTACAAGTTGGCAACAATTCCCCCACCCCATCAATATCGTTAAGTATGACTGGGTGCTCAACCCTTATGATGTGTCCCCAGAATTCACCATCGACCTCCCTCTGGAGAAACAAGAACTCCCAGAACTTCAGTCAGACCGAACACTCCAACAGAAATATGGTGAACTACCACTTCTCAAGTTTTGGGTGTTAGCCAAGATCCTACTAATAGCAATGAAAGCGGCTACATTTTTGTGACACCTGACTGTGCGAGCTGGGCTTTTCGGCAAACAATAAACATAAAAAATAAGATATGCCAGAGATTTGTCTTAGTTGAACCCTGACGCGTGTGTGTTTATCTTCGATTACACCACGAATTTAACTTTTGGTAAGAAACGACAAGATCAAGTTTCTCATTCATAACTCAAATCTTTTATCAGTGGTGTTTTTTTTATTCTGCCCTCCCCTACTACCTATAATTAATTCATTGTACCGTCTTAAATACTAACCCCTCCTTACAGCTGTGGCAGCTACTAAAATTATGTAACGTAAACAGAATTCGTTATCCTCAAGACTGGTTAAAATCCCTTCTTTTAAGCCTAGGCCAGATCCATCGGTTATTTCCATAAATCATAAAAAGGTTTACTGGTGGACCTTCCTGCTTCATTTTCAGAAATTGAGACATATCTGCTTATTTGACTCAGTTGGTCTTTTCTTTTAATGACTTGTGTAGTATCCATTATTAAGAGAAAACTGAGCAAATTCGATTTGTTTCAAAGTAATATTAAATTTTTTTAGATAAAAGCTGAATGAGTTCATTTTGAATGTTGAGACTTCTCACTGTTCTTCCCATCACTGATTATATCTAGCAACAATGGACCGTATTTACTCAAAAGACCGATAACTGCCAAAACGTTTCAGCTACTGGGCTTGCCTATCTACTCTTTATGGCCTCTGAAGGGTACATTTGAGTCTGCCAATCTCAGAGTAACATTTACAACGCGATCCAGTAGCTCATTTATTAGTAGTTTTCTTTTGTAGCTCATAACGAATAACGGTGTGATGCAGGCCCGGCCGGTGGCCTCGGAGCATTCTTAACTGGAATCACCGCTCTATTGTCCAGTTAACCAAATAATGTATACTCTCAAAGTACATCATTAGGTACTGGTAAAATAACAGTAAAAAAATTAATGTATTTGTTTTTTATGTTAAATACATACGGGGACATTTTGTTTTACTAAAGTTCAATATTTTGATTAATGACTCGTTGGCCAGTTGGTGAAACATATTAATACAAAGCGTTTAAAAAAATATACGAACGCTTGGTAAGTTTCACAGTTTATTATTTACTTCTGACAGCTGTTTCAGCTTATTAAGCTATCCTCAAAGAGATCAAGGAACAACTAAACAAAGAATGTAAGTGTGGTGAACATGCGTTTAATGCGTGTATCCGGACTTGTGTGGGGTGTGTAGGTGGAGGAAGGTCAAGTGTTTGTAAAAACTAAGTATAATCGGAAGGGAAAATATAAAACTAACTAAACTAAATAACAATTTTTAATAAAGGGGATACACAGAATTCAGTTTGTTCGTTTGTTAAATTTTTGTTACATTTGATTGCTTTTCTAATTTCTAGACTTTCTAATAAATCTATGGATTTATTAAAGGAAATTTTGCGCGAGCCCCCATAGTCCGCAGGCCCTTGACCCGCATTGCAGGCCCGGAGGGCCCCGCTGTTACGCCACTGTCTTTTATTGTAAACCGTAAGCTAACAAATAGCCTGTAAAATAAATATGTTTACACTGTTAAATATTTTTCTTGTTCCTTTTCCAAAATAAATATTGAGTAAATTTATTTTAATTGCTTTTACCAGCAGTATCACAAAGTGTCGGAAGTTTCGCGGCACACAGAGCAACTCTAATAGTGTGCCGCGGTACACCCGTTGCGAACTACAGATGTAGAGAGAACGATACTTGACGGACAAATCAAAGGGAGAGAGAGGAAGGGAGAGGAGGAGATTGTTGGGTAATCTGACCGGCGGGAGGGGGCACTTGACGGGGAAGGCCTTCTTTGTTGCCTGTCAACAGACGGTTCCACCGAGGGAAAAGGGCCCGTGTGTTTACACGCGTGAAGGTGGCTCAACGTACGGAAACCGAAACGTCGATGTAATAACGTTCCGATCCTACAGCGCGGTTTGGAAACGTCCAGCGATAGGGATCGGGTCGAGACTCGTAGACAAACACGTTCAACTGGATTGTTGCGCTGATTACGGTCTTTAAATTTAAACGGAACCAGTAAATCAGTGCGGTACATTATATAATACGCACACGTAAACACTAACACACACAAGATAACACTAGCGCAGAAATAACATTTATAAGTTGTTTATGCGTTCTCAATTAAACAAGCGTACAGTACACGTGTGGTGCTTGTACAGTGCGCAATAGTAATTTAGAAACGGCATTAAAAAAATTATCGAGATTTTATGGTACTATATGATTATATTAAATACGTTTATTACACAATAACTTCACCTTACGTTACACAACGTATTACATTATTGTTGTTAATATTATATTTTTTATTATAAATAATAACAGTATAGCAATCCCTAGTATCACTCTATCAGTTTTTTCTCAGAATAGTCAATAATTTAACAATTAAATCGAAAGTCGAAGATAACTGTAAATAAACGAGACGGCTACTGAATGCAACATCAAGTTCAAATTAAAACTAGTGTGGTCACTCAGCTGCAAAACTCGCTCTCTATTTTGAACATAATTTATTATTACACAAATTACGTAATTAGATAATTTATGAGTTATGGGAAAAATTACAAGAATCTTGATTGCTCTACTGTTTCTTTAGTAATTTAACAATTGTAGGTCTCACAATCATACAATAAACATTAAAAATTTGAAACTATCGGATTTAGGTTACAAGTCCTTTTAGTCTGACACCCTACTGGATTTTCATTTTTTTGCAAATTTTGTATTTCATTTTGTGCTCTGGAGTCCAAAAATTTTGAAGTTTCAAAACTTAACACTACGTTCAGATGTTAGTTGAAATTATTTTTTAATTTATTAGAACTACTTTAAGGCCGTGGTCTTCTGTCCTTCAGACACTGAAGATGGCCTCCAATGGCGAGGTTGAAACGTCTGTGAAAAACAACAGAAGTCCAAGGCTTGATAGCCCGGGAAGTAGTTCTAACGACGCCGGCCGTGACAGTTTAAGAAACATTTTTAATTTGCTATCGCGTATGAATTTCTACAACTTTATCAAAATTTTCACCAACTTTTTGGGCCCTGACGTCCAAAAATTTTGAAATTACCAAAAATCAACACTATGTTCAGATTGGGATTAAAATTTCTTAAAATTTCCTTGAATTTGGTACCTAAAAATTGGCAATTTTACACGCTCACACTTTTGCCCTGCCGCCCTGTTTTCTGGGAGACCGATTTTGAAAACAATAGATTTTTCTAGGGTAAAAGTGTGGACTTGCATGCCAAGTTTCAGGAAAATTAGTTGATATTCCGACTGTGGTTAAAATCACCTTTTACCCCACGTGGGTTTTTTCGATTATTTTCACAACTTTGACCTCCTCACGATTGTATCCCGCCAGCCTATTTTTTGGGGGATCAATAAAAAAAAAACAATAGGGTTCTGTAGGGTAAAAGTATGCATATGCATAGCAAGTTTTACGAAAATCGGTTGACGCGTTCAAAAGTTATCGTGAGAAATACCCCAAATAGTAGATAGACAGACAGACAAATGCGAAACGGTCGAGTTAAAACTGAGAAGTCGCTCCGCTCGAATTCAACAAAGATCTGCTAGAAGATCAAGACAAGGTAATCAGAACACACAAACGGCCGATACTTTATGTAAATAGCTCTGTATACTGCGACATGCTGGGCGCTTACGCTCCTCGCTGAATCGAAATGTCGTCCACTTTTTCTATTATTCGCGTTATGCGTCCACATTTCAGGGGCGTTGGCGTTCTGTAATGTCCGCAGAATCGGCGTTTTATCTTTATTGTCTACTCATATTATTTTTACACACGCCCTTGCGGCGAAACGATTAGCATAAGCGATGTTATCCGTTATCGAATCATTAGTTGGTCGGCTCTAAAAGTCATTTAGAATGTTAAACCTAACGCTAGCCACACAATTAAGGTTACCGTATTTTTGTACCATGAAATCCGGACATTACCACATCTGCAAATGACGAAATCAGGATACTCGTCAACTTTTTACGAAAGTACTAAAAATAGTACATAGTTCATTTATTATTGGATAAATTTCGATTTTTCAATTATGGAAAAAATTTAAAAAATCCTAACTATTCTCTTATTTATTTAGTAGACCTAATATAAGAACTGTAGAGCACACTCACATAAATAAACACTTGGATTTGAGTTACATTTCCATTTAGTCTGATATCCATCTGGATTCCCACAAATTTTTCAAATTTTTTATTTATTTTTTAGTCCCTAGGGTCCCAAACCTTTAACATTCCCAAACCTTAACACTAAATTCAGACGTTAGTTAAAATTCTCTTTAATTTGATACACCACATGGATTTTTGCGGTTTGATCAAAATTTTTACCCCTTTTTGGTCCCTGACGTTAAAAATTTTGACCTTATAAAAAAATATCAGTATATTCAGACTGTGGTTAAAATTTTACTTAAATACATTTTTTAATGTGTGTAAATATGTTATTATATGTAGAGTTTGGTAGACTTTTACCTTAAAGAATTATATCCTATACATAGAACAGTAGAATTACCCAGTTACCCCATTTATCCGCGTTCAATTTTGCAAACGAAAATCCGGATAATCGGCATCCTGCTGTATTTAAAATAAACTAAAAACCGGTTTCACTATAATCTGTACACAAAGAAATGTGAAAATATATTTTTTAAAATTCTTCTAATGAAACGGTTGGAACAAACTAAACTTAAAATAATTAAAACATATAACGGAATAATTGGATTTTAAATCCGCTTATAGTACTAATTTATCTAATCAAGATCCAGTGTAAACCAAATTAGGTACGACTTACATGACGAAGGAAAAATATTCATTTGATACAGTTGTGTGGCTACAGGATTTGTCGTTTGCGTTTATTAAAGAATTTATTAAATATAGGCTTATTTAATAGAATACAGATTTCTCTGTTTCACACTTTAGGTTTAAAAACTTCTTTATTTATTATCTGACATTAAATCTTCTCCAGTTAACCACAAAAAGTGGTATTTTGCCATACTGTGGTTAACTGGCGAAGACCGTGTTAGTTAGGGAATCGTTTGCACACTGAAGCCGTTTGCCTCTACAGGAGAAGCCGAAACGTCTATTAGTAACAGCAGAAGTGGACCCATGGCCCAATAACCCGGAGATTAGTCAGTTTGCTTCTAACACAGAACTACTATACAAATTTAAAAGGCATGCATTATAAGCAATTTAGTCTACTTTATAGGTCTCGCTAAAACTTTTATAATAGTCCAAATATCGCAGTAACATTGTAAACTCTATCAGTCCTAACGTATATTTTCCTCGTCTTTTTCATTGCAAGTCAAAAAATATCTGTAAAGTCCAAAGGCAAAGCTAGACGAAGAGCCTTCGAAGCCAGTGATTGCAAGCGTTGTTGGCTTATTGATACTCGTTACGAGGTCTTCAACACGTCTCCAAGTTTACTGAATGTTCCCTCTGCTAATACTTTGTTTCCGAAGTCCAGTACAGCCATTTGTAAACATAGGCTCTAAACACTTATCACGGTTTGGGATTCAGTAACTTTAAAAGCCTACCTTCAAAACTTTGATTTAAAAACAACAGATGAAATATGTTGTTTCAGATGTTCGATTTTATCACAAAAATTGATTGACAAGTACTTTTGCAGCAGTACTTCAACTTGAATTCCTTTTCATTTAACGAACTGTACTTTCGAGCTGTAGCCTACTGTAAAAGAATTTGTTGTGTCTCCTGTCTAATTCTTTCAGAAGGATGTCTAAGACTAAGTAAACCATAAGCTAAAAACCATAAGTTTTAAATTTCAGGTTTTGAGCTAAGTCAATGTCTGAATGGGAAGTGATCTTACCGAATCCCACGTTTTAAGAATCTTATTATCTCATTTAGTCCTACTGTTTGTAAGCACTTTATTACTTTCGTTGTTTATAAGGATTTGTGCTCTATAAAATTAAGTCTACTTTAATCTGTAGAATCTTTTTAAAAGAATAAATTTTGTGTTTATTTGGTACTTCTAACCCAAAACTGCATTAATTTTGTTTAAACAGAAGAATACAGTAATGTAAAATCTTTTCCACCTTACCGGATTCATAGGTTTTGGGGCCTGATTAACACAGTATTCAGGCTACACGAAGTATCCGGAAAATGCCAGTAGAAGGCGATGTACTTCAGACAGGCCTATAATTAGGAACGAAAGTGTTTTCGGCTGTGAGAGATCTCTAAAGGTTTCTCCAGTATACCTTATTCCGACAAGAGAACACTTACTACATCCGACAATGAAGAAACGGATTGTAAGATTCACTTACCTGACAGTTTTAATTGTGTAAGATACGTGCAAGTGAGCTGGAATTTAGTAAACATTTGGAAACACGGTCTTGAAAACTTGTTGAGAAAACACCAGCCAACATTGAGAAAACGTATACTTAATTTATGTTTCAAAATTGTGGAACAAGAAAACGAAATATCATAGCTAACTGAAGGAATTAAATCTTTAGTAATGCTAATAACCGGGGGGGGGGGATGTTGTTCCTAATGTTTGTAAATCTTTTATTGTTACGATAGGATTTTAATCATACTTATGTTTATGTTTGTAACTCTTTTATTGTTACGATTGGATTTTAATCATACTTATGTTTATGTTTGTAAATCTTTTATTGTTACGATAGGATTTTAATCATACTTATGTTTATGTTTGTAACTCTTTTATTGTTACGATTGGATTTTAATCATACTTATGTTTATGTTTTGCTAATATTTTGTTCTTATAACGTTTTATGGTACGTTGTTTTCTGTTTTTGTTAGCTTCTGAAGACGATACCATAATCTAGGGTCCGAAACGTCAAACAAGAAAAATATTACGACGGAAGCAGTCAGAGTAGTTTTTTCTTTTCGTTAATTTGTTGTATAACAACGGAGACATGTACAGACCAAAAAGACATACATTCTTAGATAAACACCACAAATTTAGTAGTTTAATACGTTAGTGAACTGTTTTCCGCTTCATGGTAGCAGAAATCGTAAATGCTAGTCGTTCAGATTTTGATTTAACTTTTAACACTTTGGTGTCAAGCCCGTGGCACAGTTTAATCAGCTGCGTCATACCCGTATCTGTCCATACACGATATTGTGTACACATTCAATGGTGGGTATTCACAGCCAAAACGCGGTATGTAAAATTCTTTTGAGTATTAGCTGCAATTTTGTGCAATCTTCCGGCTAACACAAGAAGTTTTTAGCGCGATATAATCAAGACAAACAGTAGGTAGCGTACCTAGAATTTGGTCTTGGGGGGGGGGGTCCGGTCGAGTCGGCTTCATACAAAAGTTAAAACACATGAATACTAACGCAAATCCTGTGTAATAAACTTGTTGTAGACATATATTTAAAAAAAGGATTACTACTGTATTAGCGTAATCAGCCTCGAAATTAATAAAACAGCTTCACAATTAAGAGAATAACAAAATTTCTTGTCAACTTTCGACTCGCTTCGGGGAGGGGGTTTTCGGTCCCGTTCGTCCCCCGTAAATACGCCTATGCAAACAGTCGGTATCATTATGCGTTGTCTGGTGTTCCTATTTAAAGGTTATATAATTTTCAAGTTATCACTCAGAAGTAAAATGTTGTTAGAAAACAAACACTGATGACGTTTCCATTTCTTCGTGATAGCATAGTTTAAATTACACTCCTTATTTTGGTACAAAAATATCTTGTAAGTTTAAAAGATTTTCATAGCTGTAACAAAACACAGTTAATCTTTTTTAAAATACAAAATACGTGATTTCGTTTAAGTAACAGTAGGTAATTATTTATTATTGATTTGTGGACATGTTCCACACAGTTTCAAAGAGGATACTCTGTTCATTATTTTCATGTGTAGAACATTATCATTGCCCAAAGGTTAAATGAATTATTAATTTTCAAAGAACCTTGAAAATTCCTGGTTCTCTGGTATTAATAGTCTTGTCATAGTTCGGAACTGAAAGTTTTAATTTTGTATATAAATTTTTCCTGCAGACAGAAAAAGTTGTCAATGAGCGACTATTTCAATAATGCACGTTTATATCGTCCAATTTGTTTACTGTTCGCTAGAAGAATATATTAATCATTTAAGCAATAAATGCGAAAAATCGTCGGGAAGGGATGAAGAAGATAAGAGCGGACCGAAACAGAGGCGTACGTGGTGCAGTGCGCGCGCGTGTCTGACCTCTCGCGTTGACACTTCTCACAAACCGGGGCAGAAATAATCAGATACAGAAAAATATACTTTTTCATTGATACGGGGCTATAGACAAAGATCGATTACTTGACACGGTGCCGTGCTGCATTAATAATAGTCAAAGCGTGCCGTACACACACACACACACACACACGCGCGAGACTGAGTAATTACTCTGTGAAATGCCATTTAACGTATTCGTATGTTACAACACCCAATCGGGTCACTACTCTGAACCTAAATACAAATACTTATATCTTGGTTTTTTTATTAAATAGCGTACTACATTGCGCGTTTGCACTAACGGTGTACGAAGCACAGTGTTTCAGCACGTAGACACATTGGCTTGTTTCTGTTCGCGTTACCCATTCACAGTATACGGATTTCAATTTTTAATGCATATTTTTTTGTTAATATAACAGTATATTTTTAAAATTATCACATATTTTTACGCATTGTCACCTTTTCTCGTCGGATGAAAAGACAAATATTTATTGCGTCCTTTGGCGAAAGTCGCTTACATTGGTTTACACCGTGTAGTGTTATCCGAATATAGGGCCAGTACAAGAAAATAATTCATGGATACTGAGGCAAAATAATGAGTTGTATCAAATACATAAAGAGATCCCGGTCTCAGAATTTGTAAGGATACACATGGAGCTGCACACATCATCAGAATGGAAGATGGCAGAACCCCTGAAAGGTAGTTATTTGGTATGTGGGAGGAGACAAGACAGAGGAAGAGATGGTTGCGGAGGAGGCGAAGGAATCGGAAGGAGCCGACAATGGACTGAGTGGATTGGAGGCGGCGGTGGAGGTCAGGGCCCGATTTAGGCTGTAGAGAGGAGAGATACCTTCTGAATGAAACTGAATAAGGATGGTGTTTTTCCAAGCATGTGTACTACGAGTCCTGGGTTCCCTTTAGTGGTTCTGTGTACTGATTCACTGTCAGACTAATCTCGTTTCATAAAGTTTTCCCTGACTTTATGCAATAAAGGCGAACACCTTTATGCAACGAAGCGTAAGTGGCTCCCGTATGTATTAAACCCTATACTGCTCGTTCTTTACAGGACACCTACCCCATGTTCTTTCCATTTTCAGCCATTCCTGTTAGAAAATACACTCTTGGAAGTTTCTATTTCAAGTCGTCTACTTTTAACTTGCCAACATTTGTTTAATTTTATTGAAAACGTTTTTGTGTTGTTGAAAAATCGAACGGATGCCAAACGGAAGCGGTTTCGAACAGGTTCATCGGTTCTGTCAGTAGCAACGGCAGTGAACGAAGATGACGAAGACGTGGTGACGACAATGACATGGAGAAGAAGAAGAAGAAGAAGAAGAAGAAGAAGAAGAAGAAGAAGAAGAAGAAGAAGAAGAAGAAGAAGAAGAAGATGACGAGTCTATTACTACTACTTTAAAAAATATGTATGCTGCAGCGCCAAAAAATTCCAGCAGTAACAATACATCGATTATGGTGGAAATAAACATTATACTCTAGTAAAAATAGCAATGGAGTTTTATCTTAATTAACGCGTTAGTAATAGGGTGCAGGCAGTAAATATCCTACAATTGCCCAGTTATAACCATTCGTTCTATACCAACATGCTACGAAGAGTCATGAAAAGCGGGAAAGTTTAAATAAAATATTAATGACCAAAATTTTATTATCAAAAATTTGACTTAATAATTTGAAAAATCTTTCACGACGTGTTTAGATGAAAACCATAAATAATTTACCAGATGATTTCCTTTGGTTACCAGTGGACTCCTTCCTCTAGAGATTTCGAGCGTTCGGCCGGAACTAGGTCGATTAATTAATTTCTGAAACAACACCGGCTGAAGAGACATAGGTAAATAATACTAGCCGGATAGTATTTAAATGTGGAGTAACTCAGAATGAACAAAACTATATCTGTTTGTTATCAAGTACGTAGCAGTGTCAGCATATATTTAGGTAGAAAATCTAGAGAACCCGTTTTTAGGTAAAAATCATTGTTAACTAATTACCTTTGAAAATTACAGAGTTTCCCAAAATAACTCATGCTCTGCGTTCATCACTATTTAATTTCCACAATATTATTCGTTATACTGGGATAACGCTACACGGTACAAAACAATATAGGCGATTTCGCAAAAGGACGCAATGAATATTCGTGTCTTTTGGTTTCCTTTTCAGATAAGAAGAGAAACTTTTAAAGCAAGGCGACCTTTATATTATGTTATTGTGCTACGGAATCAAGGAAGCGTATACCACGTCTGCGGCTGGCGAAAATAAATAAAATTTATTTTCTAAGGCACGCATTTATCAAGATAACAATACAATAGCTAGCGGTAAATCAAACCGTTCATGAATAATTCATGCCCATACAATTATCATTTAACTGAGCACACTGCACCAATGTATAATTTTTGAAAACAAATAAAAACTAGCAATCCAACAAACTGGTTTTTAACAGGCCTAGATTTTGCCTACACTCGAATATGAAACGAGAACCTTGGATAAATTCGAAACGATTTAATGCCTAATTAGGCTTTGAATAATCTGGGTGTCGGATTCTTTTATTGCGTTTCGTTAATTTATATAAAATATTTTCATTTTTTTATTGTCAGGATATTTTTATTTTCCTGGTATGATTGGGATCCGTTGAAATTGTTGACCATAATCCATTCGTAGATTTTTACCTGTAGCTGTTTTTTAAATGTATTCTAAAATACATTTTATTCATTCTAAAATACATTATTTAGCAGTAGAAATAATATGCAGTTACCACAAAGGACTAATTCGAGCAATCGGCTAAGGGCTACAGAAAATCAACCAGTTTTGACACATTATTTACTTTTTTCCAATTAGACGTTGCTTACTTTCAGCCACTCTGCAATACCGCAAAATCTTTTTCCACGACCTGTTTTACTCCTGCAAACATTGTTCAGCGTTTAGATATTGTTACGATGCTCTAACTGATCGTCGTATGGTACAGTGGAAAACAAAGTACAAGACACCAATGATGTCACTAAAATCACAGTTAACAGTTTGTAATCAACAAGTTATTCAACAAGATTATACTCGTACAATAATTCAAATTAAATTTGTCCACACGCAATAATAATGTCAACTAATAGAGTCCCGCACAATAATCACTTTTCAGTAATAGCCTCTTGAAACGCACTGAGTAATCGTCCGAAGTAAACTGACTGTCCGTCGCTGGATGCTTATATACCCTGCTGAAAAGCCAGAATAATCGGCCACTTTCTGGATGACGTGTCGAGTAAAACTGCGTATTACGAGCGCTCTAGAATCCACTAGAAACCGTGCACACTGTCTGGCCTTGAACACAGTCCCCCGACAGTTCGGTCCGGTATGGTCTGGAGTAGCCTCGATTGTTGACGCATGATAAGTGTCACGTAATTGTCGTTCATTTCAAAGTAGCAGCAGTATGTACGCACACACACATTTCAGCTGGACTCTGCTGGGATAGCCGAGATACTCGTAGAAGGTCCCGTATTACGTAACAATATGCTTTTTAGACAAGACCTTTAACGTCCCGCGTCTCTCACTCATCTAAAGTTTTGATGTTTTCTGCCACACTTCCTGTTCGACTCTTGAGAGCATAGAGTAAAGTGACAATAAATACGCTTCCACCAGTAAACGGAACTTCACCGTCACAAAGAACGATTAATTGAGATTCCTTGTACAGTCGTATGTATTATCGATACATTTATTGCGTAGAGGTTGACTGGAATGTTCCTATGTGAATACTCGCGTGTTCCACATTATAAAATGCACAGGAAAAGTAACTACACGTAGGTTACAAGGCCTACATTTCAAGTGTCCGGGTATTTAGACAAGCTCGTAGCCTGTGACTTTTCTTTTAAACGATTGAATTGAAAAGTCAAGAAATTGGGACCAAGGACGTATTTACGGGACCGGACTCCCTCCCCCAGAGGGTCGAAAAAAGTTGACGAATTTTGTTAATTTTGTAATTTTTAGTCGATTTTATTACTTTTGTAGCTGTATTTTTCAGCTAGTAACTCTTAAATATACAAACAGATTTATTACATAGTACTTGCGCATTTGAAATATGAAATATAGGAAAATCAGTTCAGTCAATAAGAAGCTTCTAAACAGTGTTTCAGCAACGCGTATTTTTATTGTGTCATTGCCGTTTACTTTAATGCGATTGATTTCAGGATGGTATCACACGTTTTTCAGCCACTTTATAGATTGTAATGTTGAATAGTCTGAACTTTCTTCTGTATGAAGATTGAAGACGACTCGACCGGACCCCGGACCCCCCAAAGGCAAAATCCACCTGCGATTGGATACACCACTGATCGGGGCGGTTTCCGTTTGTTACGTTTGATTGTATGCGAATTAGTCTATACGTAAGACGAAATAGTCTATATATAGTCTATATATGTACCTCGTCATACGACGTACATCTGTTTTTGTAGCTCTTTAATTGCTGTTTACTTTTACTGATAGAAACTTGAGCTGCACGATCAACTTGAATAAGTCTACAGTCTTCTTTGTTGTCAATAGTTTCGTTCAATGCTTTCTGTAATAAATTGTCTCTCTTTCTCTCTCAGTTCTGTCTCTGTCTGTGTCTGTCTCTCCCTCCCCCCTCTCTCTCCCACACACACACACACACACACACACACACACACACACACACACACACACACACACACACACACACACACACACACACACACACACACACACACACACAAAGCACCCTTAGAAACCAGTTATTAACTCGCTTTAATGCGAAAAAATTACAACAGGAAAACAACAGGAAATGTTAGAGTTTGAATGGACATAATGGTACCAATTCTCCAGTTTCCAATTGGTTTAGGAAAACTCGTATTTACATTCACAGTAAACCGTCTCTATCGTCGTGAGTGATTAGATGAAGTTTCAAACATAAAAACGCAGTCGATCGTGTCAAGCAAGAAACAATAGCAGAGCTAACACCTTACGCAGCAGTAATACTCTCGGTAGGCTACTTTGCAAAATAACTAAAGAAGGGCAAAGTGAAAATATAAGTGGAAACGCAATTCATGAGACAAGAGGCAAGAAAAGTCAGTGTCAGATAGAACAGATTAAAGAGAAATCCCTTTAAGAGGAGATAAATACCTTGCTCTTTGTGAGTATTTCATATCTGGAAATGGCATGACTCGTATTAACTAGTGAGGAATAATTGAGTTGATAAAAAAACAAAGTGGGTCGTTATGAGAAACATCAACATTTAAAAAGCCCAACGACTAAACACAGGTACAGTCACTGAAACAAGGTCCGCAAAAGCATCAAGTAGAACTTCCAAATAATCTAAAGGCGTACGATAAGTGATTAGAATGTTAGAGTGTATATTTTTGTTAATAGCTTCTCTCGGCTGATTATTTTATTAGTTCGTTTTATTACTTCCAACCTCTTTAAATAAAGACGTTATAACGCCTTGACGCCTTGTATTGTAACGGTTATGACACCGGTGGATATATATATATATATATATATATATCCATCATTTTCTATATAAGTAACTCGATGTTTCTTGCAGTAATTATATAATTTGTGATGTTTTTCTATAACAAAATTCGTCAACTTTTTTCGACCCTCTGGGGGAGGGAGTCCGGTCCCGTAAATACGTCCTTGGTCCCAATTTCTTGACTTTTCAATTCAATCGTTTAAAAGAAAAGTCACAGGCTACGAGCTTGTCTATGATACTGATATTTTTCAGTGAAACGTGCGTCAGGTGTTAAAAAGAATATACAATATTATCTACTTGCAGAAGAAACAAATTGAAAACATCACAAATTATATATATATACTTTTTCCTAGTTCAGTACGTCCACATGTGTTCGACTGAAAAAATGTGTTTAAACTAACCAAAAAATTTCTATTGAATACACAACAACAAAATTTTTCGATAGCGTAAAGGCGCTTGGTCCTTATATAAAAAGGTTTTACTACGTTATTAAAAATACTATATACTGAGCCGGCGGCCATCCTCTGTAGAAAAACTTTCGAAAAGATAATAGGTTGAACGTACATTTGGGGGAAACCAATACAGCGTAAATGAATGCGAAAGATCCTGAAAAATTATTAAGTGGTATAAACAAAAAAGTAAAAGTTTGATTAGCAAAACTTTGCAACGTTTTGTTTACGAAATCTTCCTTTGCTCAAGTAATTTATATGTAGCGTAATGTTGATTGCAAACGTTTTCGTGGCCGAAAACTACAGCAATAGTAAATTTCAGTTACAACAAAATTAAGGTCATTACGTCACTTTAAATATCTTTTAAGTATGCTTTTTGAACAATGAACAGACAACAAGTTTCCAAAATTCTATTTTATTGTGATTTTGTGTAAGAAAAATTGGTGAATACACTATTCGTGATCAATCTACCTACTTCAGTATGTATGTATGTTTGTACATAGATATTATTTCCGTTATTATTTTGTTTTTTAATGCACCGTTACGATTTTTCACATGCTAGTGAGATAATTGAGACAATTATTCTGGTTATAGGCCTACAAGTAACTACTACCTAAATAACCTAACCTAACCTAACCTACCTAAAGATGAAATACTTCTCATATCTTCAATATTCAACACTGCTTTATCTCATCATTAGAGTTTAACAAAATGTTTATGTATAAATTTTGTAAAAGACAACTTACCTATTGATAATTGTTAATTGCTTAAAAAATATCAAATTAATTTAAACACTTACAAAACATCATTTTACGCAAAGAATTTTTTCAACAAAATGGCTAACGCTAAAATTTTGTAGAAGAGTTACAGAACAAGACTAAAAATATCGTCGCTGAAAAAAATAGGCGTTTCGTAGTAGGCTATACGAAATAAACAGAATCGAATCCTTTATCAACATGACTATACCTCGTATTAGTAAGAGTCGCAGAACTGATCCCGCAATTTTAATATAGCATTCATTTGAACGATTAACAATAAACTTAACTATTAAAACTAAATTACGAGTTTGACAAACACAACAAAAACAAACATGTTTTTAACTCAATTAAATACATGAGAATTATGTATAACATGGTGTTTCCTAAATATAAACTCTAGACGAATTTATAAGTAATAATAACTAACTTTGTTTGAGCCAAAATACGTTCTGTGAACTGAATGTATACGCCACTGTCTCGATCAAATACAGGTTTTTGACTGTAACATCATACAGAAGACGAGACGATTCAATTTTTTTTTTTTTGAGATTGTTTACTACCAAAACAGACACAAACATTAGAGTTGTAAATTGTTAAAGACTATTTACCGGACAATAATTTTCAATTTAATAACGTTTCTAAGACCATTATAGACCATGTTATATCCGTCCCTGGGTAGTACTGTTGTTCGTTCCTTTCGAACGTTTTCTACTGAGGATGGCCTCCGGAGATGTAGCCGAAACATTTGGAGACAGAAATTTAACCAATCGACCATATAGTATTTTTAATACGGTAATGTTGGCTCCGGCCGTAATAGCTTTCGTAATAAAAGGCTTTTACTAATTTGCCTTTCATTTTTTATCGAATAAACAGATAGTCCTTGTTTAGACTAATGTGTAATTCATATTATTTTCTTCGTTCTTATAAGAAAAATTAAAATACAAAACATTCTTACTTGACCAGGCACTTACTTTGGCTTGCATTTTTGGATTTTAAACTTCAATTATTTTTGCTTTGAATATAGTTGTGAGATGTTTTTTAATACGAGTATTTTTTTCACCTGACGTAACAGTAGTGATTTCTATCAACGTATGTATCTGATATATATGATACATTGATTAATATCATTGATAATATACAATAATGATAAATATCATACTGTATTTCTATCAGTTGCTTCTGATGTTACTGTATTGTGTATTTTTGTACTAATAATCATTATATTATGTCATTTTAAGCGAGAATAAATATCCGTTTTCGTTATAGAACAGTGTATAGAACTGACCCTATTAGCTTACGTGCAGAGTACGCCTACTGTACGTACATTCTTTCGGACGATTCGCGTTTCGGACACGTTTCGGGGAACGCTTTATGTTTGAAAGCCGAGTGCCTCCTGTGCCGCGCTAAAGTGATTTAGCAAAAGCCGTTTTAAGCCGAGGGAGAAAACTCGTCCTACTCAGACCGGGCTACGGGGCAGTAACTCGAGACTGGAAGTACACTTTTTATGCGGTCTGTCACGCACAGGCCAGGCCATCCGTCTTACGTAAGACGACGTTATTATCTTTACAAGCGATGTTTGTGCAGCGCGGAATTCGACTCTATCTTCGCGAGCGGTGCACCGGCCAAAGCGAAACGAGATTACACGGTTTCGGGGTAATTTCGCTGTCTCGGTCACTTTTGTTGGCGAACAGCTGGAGGCAGAGAGAGAGTATGTTGCAATAAGTTTGCAACGACATTTAAAGTTAAGACGTACGATAAGAAAGAGACAACAGCGTGAAGGCGCAGCCACATAGCTGGGCGGTCGTCACGTGGGATGTCTACTTCGTTGCAACCTCTAGCAGCTTCGTGAAATATATACGCACCGAGATTACAATACGTTTTGTTGACACAATCTACTTATCGTGATTCAGAATGTTTTGGCACACAGTCGCTAGATTAAAAACATTCTATAGAACGTATTATTTACTTTGTACACTTCATTTCCTTCGTGTATTAATAAATTAATATTATTTAAATTATTTTTAAGAACTGAGAAACATTTGGTTGGCAATACGTCTACCTACGGTGAGCGTACCGCGTAACGACTCGCGTAAAATAACTCAAATTGACAGTAATTTTGTACAGTATCAGATGATGTAACTAACCTGACTGATAGTCCGATTAACTAATAGCCCGATTAACTGTTACCCAATTAACTAATAATATTGAGTAATTTTGAAAAAAATATAATAGACGGAAATATAAAAAGAGGCACGGAATACATAAAAACACAAAAGAACATTAAAATGACTTGAGAACAAATTAATTAAAAACAACTGTGTCATTATACCTGTAGATAAGTCAAGGGCCGTTGTAATCCTACAGAAGAATGAAGCCGATCGAAAAGTCATTACTTTTTTTAGAAAAGAATAGTAGTAGTAGTAGTAAGGACTAGCAAAAGTAAAGTAGCAAAACTAAATAAGGACCTACACCCCGATACAAAAAAGAAATAAGAGAAGTGATTGAAAATTCCAACATACCCGCCTAAATTCAACCCAATTCTGAAGACCCATAAAGCTGAAAAACCAGTTCGTCCTTTAATTGATAGTAGAACAGCAGCTTCATACAGAGTGGCCAAATTTCTACAACATCTGATCGATGATAATATCACGTTGTCGTCGAAGTCTCACCGGAATCCAGAGTGGTTTTGAATTTACTAGTAAAGTGGAAGATTTAAATATACCTAGCAATAGTAAATTTATATCATTTGATGTTTCTGATATGTACACAAGTATACCGAGGTATGACTTATTATCAGTAATATAAAAGAATTCAGAAAAAGTAAATAAATTACAGAAAGATGAGATAGAGCAGTAGATCAACTTAGTAAAACTGATAATTAATCAAAATTATTTTGTCTATGAAAATCACTACTATAAGAACAAAAACGTCTTGCAATGGGGCTCCTCTTTCACCAATCTTGAGTGAAGTGTAGGCTACCTACAGTATCTAGAAGAAAATGTTATTCTCAGAACCACAATTCCATTTATACAACATTCTCTTAACTGGCCACCGTAATATATGAGTCTAGTATTTTTATAATAACAATTTTTGAATGCTATTTACGTGTCTCAACTCGGTCTTTCACGCTTTATTCTTGTTGTTTACGACCTGCTGAACAAAAGGATGTGTAACTCGTATAACGGTCTATTGCGGAAATGAAGCTGTTGTTACTGGTAATCAAAATAAAGTCGATCAAAAACCCCATTTCTGTTGGATTTTATCGAACAAGAGGAAAATGTAAAAACTGCCACCCACACCGGTGCTTTATATTGGGACAAAAACACACGACATGACGGGTTTTCCCCATGGTGTTAAGACAGGTTGGCATTTCGAATCCTGTTCCGGCTTCACGTGACCACCTGTCTCCTAATCTGACGGATTGCTACGTCAGAATCCTGATATCACTCCAGCGCGTTTTTTGTAATAATGGAATTATAATCTTAGTGCCTGGGTATTTTAATTCACAATACGTTAGTAGAATATGCGGAGAATTCCAATGCTGATTCAGACCGAGCCGGTCCACAAGTGATCAAATATTCGCCACAAGGCAGATACAGAAAAAGGTGTATGACTACAAGGTACATACATAGATATACCTCATATATAGATTTCAGACAAGCCTTCGACAGTATTAACAGAGGAAACATGTTGAAATATCTGTTATCACTTGGCACTCCAGAAGATAAATAAATTTGGGAATATTTGTGGTACGATTCATAGAAATCTTAGAAATAACACAAGACACAGCACAAGGATTAAATTTTATAATACAATTGCAATAGACATATTGACGTATGCGAGTGAGGCGTGGGTCATGACAAAAAAGGAATGCGGCAAGATTCAGAGTGGTGAAATGCAGTTTCTTCGAACTACTTTAAATTATACATTCCAAGATAGAATAAGGAATGAGGATATCAGAGCAGAATTCTAAGTAAAGGACATAAATGAAATTATTTCAATTTACAGAAGACAATGGTGGGATCATCTGCAAAGGATGCCAGAGGATCGATTGACGAAAGCGGCACTGAACTATAAAGCCAGTGGTAGAAGAGAGGTGGGTCGTCCGAGGATGAGATGGGTGCCGGAACAGGTTTATATAACCTAATCCTTAAAGAGAAGAAGAAGAAGAAGAAGAAGAAGAAGAAGAAGAAGAAGAAGAAGAAGAAGAAGAAGAAGAAGAAGAAGAAGAAGAAGAAGAAGAAGACTTTGCATCTCAAATAAACTGGTGCAACACATGGAAGTGACTATGGCAAAGATA
Source organism: Magicicada septendecula (assembly GCA_034769895.1). Lineage (NCBI taxonomy): Eukaryota > Metazoa > Arthropoda > Insecta > Hemiptera > Cicadidae > Magicicada > Magicicada septendecula. Next base: position 312,242,798 of record CM068376.1, read on the forward strand.
CGAGTTGGCAGTCATTTCACATCCACATTTCCCATTACCACAGGGGTTAGACGAGGAGATGCACTGTCCTCTTTAACCTTTGACTTAGTTGTAGAAGCAACAATCAACAAGATGGAAATCAGGGGACACAAAGGAATAATAACCACATCAATTCTTGCTTATGCTGATGATGTAGCATTTATAAGTAGAAACAAAAATTCTTTGAATGAAGCTATAATTAACATAGATAGCGGGGCAATGGACAGAGGACTGATAATAAATGATAAGAAAACCAAATACGTGGCAATAATAAGAACTTAATATAGCAGACAACCTCTACAATGCGAAAACCATGAGTCTGAACACGCAAGTGAATTTTCCTACCTAGGCTCACAAATACATACAAAAGCATACTTAGACCCGTTGTAATAATGCATGTGAAACCTGTGCGTTAATGCAAAAAGACGAACAGTATCTAACAATATTCGAACGAAAAATACTGAGAACAGTTTTTGGACCAGTGCAAAGTAACGATGTCTCATGGAGGATACGAAGAAATGATGAAATAAATAAATGAACACACGGAATTGATATAGTAAGGTTTGTAAAGAGTAGAAGGACATCCTGGCTGGAACACACAGTGAAGACGGAATAACACAGAATTCCCAGAAAAATTCTGTAATGTAGACCCCAGTAGGTAGGAGATCAAGAATAAGGCCAACTATGAGATGGCTACAGGATGCTGAGGGGGATGTGAGAAATATGGAGATAAGAAGATGGAGAAGACTATGTAATGATAGGGCTGAATGGAGAAAAATCGTTGAAGAGGCTAAAATCCATACTGGGTATAATGCCAGTAGTAGTAGTAGTAGTAGTAGTGGTGGTAGTAGAAGAAGAAGAAGAAGAAGAAGAAGAAATGTTTGTTATTATCTGTCTGTAGAAATGCATTAGTCGTAGGTTCTTAACAACGTTAAAGAGGAAATGTTTTTCTTCAACCCGTCATATGTCTAATTATGCTTTTGTACATTTTTAATTTTAATGATCTGTTCAATGCTTTCGATTCATTAATTTAGAGTAGCCGTAGTAATATCGCTTACCACTAAGGATTTTCGTCCGGATATCATTGCTTGTGGTGTTAGTGTAGTTTATTTGTGAGCCCGGGTAGGAAAATTCACTTGCCTGTTCAGACTCATGAATCTCGCATAACCGTTACCTACTATACGACGTTCTTGTTATTTCCATCGATCCTCTGGGGGGGGGCCCGTTCCCGTTCATTCGCCCCCGTAAATACACCCTTGCGTTCCTTAAAACGTGTTTGAAACTCGAATTGTCCGCGAAGTCGAGTACTGTACATTAGGCTGTAATCACTGTAGACGTACTCTGCATGTGAGTGAGTAGGATCACTTGTAAGATCTTAATACACTGTACTGTAACGAAGTAGAATATTATTCTCGCTTAAATTTACATCGAATGACCACCCTTACTACAAAAATCAGAATATATTAACATGATAAATTAATTATTTTCTTATACTAGTGAAGTTTATAAGCAACTGTATGACGTAGGCTTGCACGGCCGGTGTCAACATTATAAAATTGTTGTAAAACCGGGCTGTGGTCGGTTGGTGACATAGTACGAGTAAAACCGGGCTGTTAGGTCGTGGTCGGTTGCTGACATAGTACGAGTAAAACCGGGCTGTTAGGTCGTGGTCGGTTGCTGACATAGTACGAGTAAAACCGGGCTGTTAGGTCGTGGTCGGTTGCTGGCATAGTACGAGTATAACCGGGCTGTTAGGTCGTGGTCGGTTGCTGGCATAGTACGAGTATAACCGGGCTGTTAGGTCGTGGTCGGTTGCTGACATAGTACGAGTAAAACCGGGCTGTTAGGTCGTGGTCGGTTGCTGACATAGTACGAGTAAAACCGGGCTGTTAGGTCGTGGTCGGTTGCTGGCATAGTACGAGTAAAACCGGGCTGTTAGGTCGTAGTCGGTTGCTGACATAGTGCGACATTAGTCGGCTAACTTTTCGACCCCAGCCACCGGGAATCTTCTTCAGAGCCGCTGCGAAGCGACAGAGAACACGTACGGGGCAGATGTAAGCCGAACAATATCTGAGTCTTTCCCCGATATGTTGCTTATACCCGGGAAAGACTCGGGAATCGTCCGGCTTACATCTCTCTTAAGTGTTCTCTGTCGCTTCGCAGCGGCTCTGAAGAAGATTCCCGGTGGCTTGGACCGAAACGTTAGCCGACTAATGTCGCGCTATGTCAGCAATCGGCCAAGACCAAACAGCCCGGTTTTACAACAATTTTATAAGCAATGTCTGTAAAACAGCCTACAGCAGAGTCTCATTACATAAAAAAAATATTGACTTTAACACTTTCCATTTTTTATATTAATATATTAACTATAATTATAAAAACTAAAGTGGCTGGAGTATGTGCACTTGTCTTAACTCTTATTCACTTCCTCACATCACCGTCAGTGTTTGAAAGTCCGAAGCTGTAGAATGAAACTTGAATAAAGGGTATCAATTATGAATATCCGAAAGAGCAAAATGTTCGAATGGAAGGGACCACCTGCCTACCTGTGTAGCAAGCGTTCAGTAGATGGGGCAGGCTAAAGACGTCGAACCTAGAATAGTAAGAACAGATTGATTTTAAGGAGAGGCGACTGGCTGGCTGCAAGGAAAACCGGACCGAAAAGCGGGAAATGTCTCGGTACAGGCCTAGTTTTTTCCGGCGGACAGTGGCTTTGTTTCGCTCTGAATCACGGCCCCCGTATGTATGAGACACGCAAAACAAACAGAGTTCAGTGGACGGAAAAGGTGATATGCTTAGTAAGACCGACGAGGAAATAAGGCTGTGGGAAAAACTTAGATAAGGAAAATAGACTCAGTATTTAAATAATTATAGTATAAGAAAGAACGCTCGATACGGTAAATGCCAGTGGAGGTCCTTGGACAATGCGGTTGCACTCATGTGGTAACGGGTTTGAAATGATACAGGGGGTGATCAGAATATGGCCAAGTAACTGCCAGTCCACGACTAAGGTTTCAAGGTGAAAAAGTAACATACGCGAGACATACAGAGCGCATTGTTCAGTTGCTAACTCGTAAATTTATTCCGAGAGGTGATGAACCAAGAAGTTCTGTATAGAAGGGACAGAAGTTGATTGGGAATAAACGATATAGAATATTCCTGTGAGATGTTCCAGATGTTACGTTAAATGCAGTACATCTAGTATTACACAATACTAGTTACTTGTTTTTAGGTATGACCTGCCGAATTTGACAAATTTTGTTAATCTCTTAATTTTTATCCCGTTTCATTTTATTTTATTTTTTCAGTTGTGTACGCTAATAGGCCTATAGTAGTAGCTCCTTGTTAAATATACAAACAGGTTTATTACACACCATTAGTGTATACGTTTGAAATATGAAATATAGGAAAATCTATTCTGTCAATATGTATCTTTTAACAATGTTTCAATAACGCGTTTTTTTTTTTTGTTATGTTATTGCCGTTTACTTTGTGGGATTGATTTAAGATCCCACACGTTTTTTACGCGTTGATTACGCGTTTTTCAGCCACTTTAAAGATAGTAACGTTAATTAGTCATAACTGTTTCTTCTTTTGTATGAAGCCGAATCGACCCCGGACCCCCCCCCCAAGCCAAATTCTATATACGCCACTGCAGGAACGCATTATGCTCGAAAGTCGATGACCTCCTGTATTTGAAAATTCTTACTTACTTTATTAATTTTTATGACTTGTACCGTTTTGAATATAAGGCGGGTGTCCTGTTGTCCTTCTTTTCCATGCTCTCTTCCGTCTTCCCTTTGTCCTGAGTAGGCTAAACTGTTCCAATTTTATACCTCTCTTCTGTCCTGGTCCTCTCACTTCCTTAGTCCGCGTCGTTCTTGACATCCCTAAACGTTTCGTTTTCCCTCGTCTTGTTTCTCGTCGATCTGTTCTCGTTCGTTCGAGTATACGGTCGAACAGCCTTATCTCGTCTTCTTTTATTATACTTGTTTCTTGTTTCACGTTTGATTTTGTTCCGTACACATCGTTCCTGATTTCGTCCGTCATTGTCTTCTACTGTGCTTTTTAAGAAATATTTCCGCGCTGTTTTTTTTTTTTTTTTTTGGATTTTTTTTTGTGGTCTCCCGTGGTAGCCTAGACGGAAGTCGGGACAAGGGTGTCACGGCCGGCGTCAGTAACATCCGGGTTATTGGGTCGTGGTCCACTAAATGTGTTATTTTTAGACGTTTTGGCCTCACATTCTTCGCCACGGTACTGTGGTTGTCCACGAACACCGTGTCAGTTGTGTAGAATCTTTTTATTCACTGAAGATGCCTCCAGAGGTGAGGTCGAAACGTCTGAAATGTCGACTTTAGCGGACCACGGCCCAATAGCCCGGATTCTATTTCCAGCAGTTATCCTGTTTGCGTTTCTGCCAGTATTTCTCCACTTTCTTATAGTAATCTTGACGCGTTTTAATAAGCGTGAAGTCCGGCCTTAGTACTCGTAAACAATTCAAGCGTATGTTTCTCGTTCGCAACGCTCAAGGATATGTTCCACGCGCGAGGTTACACCACAGGTGTTACAATGTCCGCAAGCTGCTGGCGGTGAATGAATGAATTAAAACGGTGTATCATAGACCTTTCTCGTTTCGTAAACTGCTGAGCTGTAACGAATGCCGGAAGATTATGTCAGTTACACAATTGGTTAGTACCCTGTTTATTCGGCGGCATGAAAGTTAAAAACTCTCTATATGTATTATTAGGTAATCCGAGTAGTAACGGCGGAGCGTGAAAACGGGATAATTAAAGCAAGAGCAACGAGCAGCAGTGGATTTATGGCACAGAGAGGTATTACGTCGTAAAGTGTGTCTGCAGCGGAACAGACGCCTGCACATAAAATGTTTTATTATTAAGATATTACAACCGAGCAAATTTATTTTGACATTTCAGGAGAATTTTTACGGACACGTTATTCGTAGAACGGCCACCCGAAGAAGAGTGTCCGTTGCCCGGCAAATTATGGCACTATGAGTTGCAGTAATTACGTAAACTACTAAGTGCCAGGGTATACACACACACATATATAAATCTATATATATATATATATCTCTGGAGAAAGTTATTTTTTATGAAGGCGATCCGACGTATCAAATAATTTAAAATCAAGTTTACGCGTACACACACGCGCGCCCGTTTGTAATTAATGAATGGCTGCCAACAAAATAGGTCTAGTTTCTTAACACCAGAGAGTACAACCACTTCTATGTTGGAGTGACTATTGTGGTTTCTGTCACAATCGCCCCCACATACTTGTCCCTCCAACAGCTCTCTCGCGCGCAACTTTCCCTTCTCTTTGCCCCTTAAACTCGATCGATATTTATCGCATGTGATTTTTCTGTATCGATATTACATCACGTGTTAATTCAACGCGTTGGCTTCACGGAATTTGCAGCTTTCTTTCTCAATTTAAAGCGTTCAGAATAGAAAGACAGTATTTTAGAGATTTACGTTAATTTAGGTATATGTATATTTCACATAGAAATTACAAAATTCAACATAAAAATTTGTAAATTATAAGCATTAACACGATATTAATTATCCAAGACTGGTTATAAGCATTAACACGATATTAATTATCCAAGACTGGTTGGACGCTTGGTGAAACATATTACTTACAAAGATTTAAACAAACACAAACGCTCGGTAGTTTCACAATTTATTCTTAAACTCTGGCAATTGTTTCAACTGATTAGGTTCATTCTCACAGAGCTGGTAAGAACAGCTAGTTCATTCGTTGTATTTAGTTGTTCTTACCAGCTCTTTAAGAATAGTCTAATCGGCTGAAACAATTGTCAGAGGTTAAGAATAAATTGTAACACTACCGAATGTTTGTGTTTGTTTAAAAGTATTGTATCTCTTACGTTTGAATATGCGTGCGTGCGCGCGCGCGCGTATGTGTGTGTCATCATTCAAGAATAATTAATTTATAGCAATTTCGTTAAATATAACAGATATCCGACTCCAAGCTTGGGTATTGAGTGACACTGCACTGTGCCATCGGAATTATCGCCACACTTCTCGAAAATTAAATTAAAAAGCAACTCTAGTAGTCAAAGAAACTAGAGTTTCCAAATATTGATAACGACGAGGTGCACTTACCAGTGTATCCTGCAGCTGCTTTTGTTAGGAAGGACATGGGTATGTCGGTACGTACATGGGCCACTGAGGAAGCCAGCTGATAGATTATCAAGTCCCTGAGCGTGTGTAGAAAAGCGTATCTCTAAGTTGGAAGTGTAGCTTTCTTTTTGTATCGGCCATCTAAGGACCACATGCCAATTTTAATTCTTTATTTTTTGTTTTTTCCTTTTTCTCCAATATTCTTTCATCTTTTCACTGTGTCTCTTTTCCCTGTCTTCAGTCCACTTTGAACCTGCGTTTTCCTCTCTCCTACCCTGGACTCCTTCCATTTTTAACACTTTTGCCCGAAAAACTTCTCTTTCAATTCCTTCTTCTGCGTGTATATTATTTTTTTCTTAATCCTTTTGGACTTCTTTAATCCAACTTGATGTTGACTTCTTCCCCCACAGATATTTGAAGATTTGCTTTGTCAACCTAATGTCGTCCATTCTATACAAATGTCCGAAAAATAATAGTCTTATTTTCTCATTGTTTCTGTTATATTTTCTATACTTTGATATATTTCATCAATACTTCTTAATTTCCAACCTTCTGAAGATTTTCGTGGGCCTAATATTTTCCTAATAATTCGTCTTTCCAATATTTCTAGTTTGTATGAATTATAATTCAATTCTAGACATACACTTGCATACAGGCATTCTGGCTTCACTACTGTAATGCCTTATTTTCGCATTTTTAGATATGCACTTTTTATTGTAAATATCTTTAGTTATACCATATGCCCTTTCCATCTTATGAATCCTTTCTTCTATAGCAGATTTTTCTAAGCCATTCTCTTGAATTATTTCTCCTAGATACTTAAATTTTCGAACCCTCTCTATTCGACCAAAATCTGTTACCAGGAATTTTGGCGCATTTTTAGTGTTCGTGAAAAATTTGTTTTTTTCTGCAGAAATTCTTAAGCCTGTTCTACTGGCTATGACCTCTAAAAAATTAACTTGTGTTACTGCAGATGTAAGATATTCAGAAAGTATAGCAAAGTCATCTGCGAATGCCAAACAGTTAATGTCAATACGTTTGTTCCTTCTTCCCAACATGATTGGTGATATTTTGAATTCCTTTAATTTTTCTCCAGGAAAAATTCCAAATTCTTACTACTTTCTCCAGGACACAGTTGAAAAGAATTGGGGATAAACCATCACCCTGTCTTACACCTGAATTTATTTTGAACGGTATTTTATTTTATAGCTTATTTTATTTTTCAATCTGTTACACGTATATTTAGAAGCATTAAGCGAAACATGAGGTAAGAGAGAAAATACACGTCATGTGAAGGGTGTTTAGTGAGCACTCCTCCCCAACTCTAAACCGAAAAGTCCAGTTGATATGTCCGTTTGACCTCATGTGTCCTCTGCGTCGTCAAGCACTTAGGTTGCACTCTTATTCTATTTCTGTGGCTTGTGTAAAGATTTTAATTTTTCTCCTCGACAGAAGGCATTTTGAAGTAGACCTACATCTGTGAATTGTGGTCGGGCAGTTACCACGGGCCATCCATCAATGTCATGAGTGTAGCTTTTCGAAGTGCTGAAGAGTCTCGTTGTTTCTCACAGCGAACGCTGTACGAACAGATTGGTTGAACTATTACAATTTCTTTAAAAGACGTCAGTGATGGGTTATTGACGTTAGGTCTACTGGATTCTTTATTTGGTGTTCTGCCCTGAGGCAGGTCTTCAAATGGTAAGAGCTCTCCAAGCTGTCCTATCGCATCCCTGTTTTTCGTTTCTTCGTAACACCCTCTGATTTTAATGCTATCTATTAACTTCATTCTTCTACGCCCTCTTCCTTTTCCTCCTTCTACGACACCCTCCATGGCAGATATAAGCAAGTAGTCTCTTCTTGAACAATGACGTAACCAATTCCTTTTTCTATTTTCTATTACCTTCAGGATTGTTCTCTCTTCCCCCATTCTTCTTAAAACTTTGTCATTCCTTACTTTATCAAACCACCTCACTTTTTCCATTGCTCGCCAAACCCACATCTCAAATGCTTCTAATCTTTTCTCATCCTCCTTCGTCAGTGTCCATGTCTCTGCACCATATAAAGCTACGCTCCACACATAACTTTAGTGCAATTATGCTAATTTATGTAAATTATTAAATTACTCAATTAAGTTGAATATTTATCAAATCAATACAATTACGCAAATATATTATTCTGACAATTTACTGGGTGATTGAGTGTATTCACTGTTAATTAGCATAATTATTGAGACTCTTAATTATCATTGTAAGCAATATGACAGGAATTATTGAAACATGACAAATTAATTATTTGAGGTTGATTGCAGTAATGAACGCAAGATATACACAACGCAATAAATACTTATTTATTACACATTATTGAATAAGTAAATTCTTGATATACAAATGAAATTATGTCCTGTAAATACTTTCAAACAAAACACGTAATAACATACATCATAATAATATTCATTTCGCTGTTCCCTGAAAAACAAGACATACAATGCTATAAAATACAACACATAATAATATAAATATGCTCAAACAATAAACATCAAATATACTTCATCCTAAGCTAAATGCGTTCATTAATGCCCTCAGATGAGTGACTTTACGATTTAACATTAATATTTTTACGATTTATATAGATTCTCTCGGGTGTAGCTCTTTGAAAAGAGACAGTGCAGTAGTAAATATTAACTAGTATTAAGAACACAAGGACTTAACTCAGAAAAGCATATCCACAATTCCATCGGTGTGGTATCCTATCCATTGATGGTTCCATGTACGTGGTTGTTGCTGTTGATGGATGCACACTGACACCTTAACTCGCGATAATCCCCCACTCGCGTTCTGTGTAGTGTAATGTCGGAGTTATCCGCTTGGAATAAGTGTCTTTACAGTTTTATGTAGTAAAATGCAATCATTATTATTGGTGTAGTTTGCTTAAGTGTTTACTGTAAGCGTGATTCAGGTAGCTAGATACTTTCGTCTACCTTGGACGTGATGCACGCTATGTATGCATTAGTGTTCATGAGTGTTAATCCTCTTAGTTCATGTGCTCAAAATTAGAATGATTATGATTGGATAATGTTTCATAATGTCTGAATTTGTCGCACGATGTTCTACTGTCGAAATGTTAATTCACTCGTAGCCGGACGTATTCTAAAGTTTCTCGTATACACTCGACATTTTAACGATGTTTATGTACATTCGCACTGCGTGTTACTGCGGTAAGTTCGGTAGCTTGGATGATCTATCGAACACAACGTTTTGTAAAACTGAAATTGAATTGAAAATGTCTAAGTTCGACTAAGACCGAGACTTGGTTATAACTGCGTCACTGACTGACTAACTGATTTAAAATTTGAGTAAGTCGGAGTAAGAACTGAGTAAAACTACCGAGTAAACTATTACAACTATTACTCTTACTATTACTGAGCTCCGCGCCCCTTGTAAACAGTTTTTATCAAGCACCCTCTACCAGAATGCAATTTTCTCACGTCCACGCCTATGGCCGTTGTTGATAGCTTCAGGATTTCCTTCCACCTTGCAGATCTACTACGGTCATCGGTGTCCTGATTCGTCGTCCAAGTCGTCACTACTCTCTCCACCAGTTCCTTTGGAAGATGCCAAATCCTGGTTGGTCGTTGGTCATCCCCCGGAGTACCCCAGGGACGAACGTTGCGTAGTTTCTCGGAAAGTGGATCAATTGCCCGCCTGTCCATCAATCCTTTGTTTCCTTGTTGTCGAGGCTCTCTGTTATTGCCTTTGTTAACAATCTGCAGTGTTTGGTCCATTGTTCGGTCACCCTTTGTTTTTTTCCGTCAGTTACCAACTCTTCGCTGGACGTCATCCCTGGACTGGTCCCACGATTTCTAGTTGTAAATCTGACTTGTCATCCTGGTTTGTTTTCACACTGGGCCGAGTACGTATCTCGTATTCATTGAATACCCGTCCCATTGTCTACATACTCGTCAAAACCTCTCTGCACCCTTTGTTATTGAGTATCTCATTCACACGTACACGCGTTACAACGTAACCCCCACAGCATGTGTTCCGTCTAACTTCTGCGTAGGCGGGCTACCGGGCTCTGACTTTTTGTCTGGTTTGTTTTGGTGTTGTAAATCGGAGCTGAGTTCGTCCTGTCAACGATGTTCCCAATTTCTATTGTTACGTGTAGTCGGACGTTTCTTCATTGTTTCTTCACTGGCGTCGGGTCTGACGTGTGCCTAACTGTCCTTATTTACGACACCGGCCTGGGTTGTTAACTCGAGTGTGTGTGAGCGTACTTCTTGATCAGAAAATTAAAAATTTTTTAAATTTTTGACCACTATATAACATTTGGCCAACATTTTTCTTAAATTCTTATTAATTTTGCCACACAGCAGTCTTTTCTTCCAGCTAAATCCCTCTTTCGCTATAGCAATTCAATTCTTACCAGGTCTACTGGTAAAGACGGATTTTTTACATCACTGCTTACAAAACTTAAACATTTGCGTATTCATGTGAGTTTGTACGTCTTGTATTGTGTGTTCAGTGTGCACGCAGTGACTTATAGATCTCAGGGTTGGTCAGTCTTATTTATTTACTTTTGTTTGTCACCTATATATTATGTAAATACATTTGTGTGTGGTGACACTCTGTCGGTCGTGGGACAGAGTATTGTTTATCTTTTATTTTTGATATTTTAGTTTTGTTTTAGCCTGAAGACGGCTACCGATTTGCTGTGTAGCCGAAACGTCGCTATTTAATATAAAAGCAGTGGTGGCAAAAGTCCGTCTTACCGGTAGACCTAACGTGGTTCGATTATTCTCTCGTACAGAAAGAGGACACTCTCCATGGTCTTTTACAATCTTTTTCGAGTAACAAGTACACTGTTTAAGGTTATACCGAAAATGTTTATTTATTGTTGTGTGTTAGACGCCTGCACTGTAGTGTTGGATAGTATCTGCTTGTGGTAAATGAGAAATGTTTCGTATTACGGTAGTATGGTTGTCCCTGCATTCAGTATTTCAGTACCCATACTGTACGGTTTCTGGCGCATGCAAAATTATGGTTTCTTCTTCCGACACCCCTGCTCAGTGCACTTCAATTATTCCCAGTCAGCGTTCACCCGAGGACCCCCCCACCCCCCGAGGACCTACTAATACAATTGGATCCCGTATGACTTAATAGCATTTCAGGCAAAGGAAAGCACAATCGATTCCTTAGGTTTTCACTCCCAGCGACGTAATTTTAAAAACTACTGTCCTGGCTGTAATATCGTGGCCTTCTATTGTCAACAACAGACGTTTCAACCTCGCGACTGGAACCCATCTTCAGCGTCATAAAGGATTTAAAACCGTACTGACAGGATGTACGTAAATACAGGCTTTGCCACAGTACATCTTGTCAGTACGTTTTTATGTCCTTTATGGCACTGAAGATGGCCTCCAGTGCCGAGGTTGGAAGTCTGTTGTTGACAATAGAAGGCCACGATATTACAGCCAGGACAGTAGTTTTTACAAAGGAAAGTACTTTAGTATGACATGGACCCTACACGTGTAAATATAAAGAGGTTTCCCAAGTGGAAAATTTTAAATGGAATCCTTTAAAGTTTTTAGAACGTGATAATAATGACTGCTTTTTCTACCACGGCCGTATACGCGAGACACTCAGCATACAAAGAATTAGTGTGGCCAACACGACGAATCAGCGATCCATTATTACCCCAGCTACTCGTTGTTGTAGGCTGAATCGACATGGGGGCTTCTAAGTGCATCTTGATTTTACGATGCGCCCGGAAATCTAACCCCCGGTCTCTAGATTATTAGTCAGGCTAAGGAATTTACCCCAGCTCGTTATTAAGCTGCTGGCTCGTAACAGATTCGTTACGTTAACTACAGTTTTACAAAGCTCAAGGCAGCGTGTACGAGTGTTGGCAACACGATTTTTGTGAACTGTCGATAGGCGTTCTCTGGCTTCTGCCTTCTCCCACACTGGGCCTTTGTCGTATCCAGCATATTGTTACAACGGTCTCACTGATCGTCGTATGGTACGGTGGAAAACAAAATGCGGACACCATTGAAGTCACTAATTACCAGCTTTACTTATCACAATTAATAATTTGTAGTCAACAAGTTATTCAACAAGATTATACTCGTACAATGATTCCAGTTAGATTTGTCCACACGGAATAATAATGTCAAATAATAAAGTGCCACACTAATTATAACACAATAACACTTCACACAATACTTCGACAAACACTCGATCCGCGCTAAGGAAGCCCCTCACTGTCCACTGATTCACAAAGCCAGCCTGTGTCCCTTATATACGTAGCGCACGTGTTCTTTATTAGTATCTTTCCATCCTTACTAAATTGCTGACCCTAATGCGTATTTCAAGTGTGCTCTTGAAGAATTTGGAACATACTTTTACGCGGCCTTGACTGAGACAACACTTGCACTACTAGCGGGGGGGGGGTCGCTCTCGGCTGTTCTAGGCGATTCATTCGTTTCAATATAATTTTGTCAGTCGTACATTCACATTTTTGTTTTTAATAATATCATCTGATTTCCAAAATACGTCCTGTGGGCCCTTGGAAGGGGTGCGCTGACTACCCATTAAAAACCCACCACTGCTCTACTTAAGCTATCGGTTTTAACGTTTGACTGTTGATGGATTTATGTATCTATGGGATAACATATAGATATACATACTACGGGAATATGAGAAGACTATCAGGTCGATCTTCGTATTTCTGACAAAGGAAGAATGATACTGTTACGACGGTCACACGGATCGTCGTGGGAATCATAAGAACTGACACCTACGAAGTCACTAACTACCAACGTTGATTAGTCACAAACAACAATTAAAAATCAACAAAGCACCCTTATATTCAAGTTAATTTTGTCCAACACGCACGATAAATAAATGTCAGCTTCTACAGTTTTGCGCTGATTAACACGATAATCACTTTCCACTAATCCGCAACAATCATTTGATCCGCACTGAATAAATCACCTGTAAGTAAACTTCTAAGCCGCCGCTTACACGTACCCCGTAGAGGTTCCAGAATAATCTTCCATTTTCCGGGCGGCACGGCGAGCGTAATGAGCGAAGTTACAGGTGCTGGAACAGTCTGGAGACTAAGTCAAAACCATGACCTTGAATGCACGCGCTAGGCTAGTTGAGAAACGTGTAGAACGACGATCTCGCATCTTCAAGAGCGCTACGTAAGTGAACGTATAGCATTACGTTTCTTTCCACAACCAGAATCACGGTACAGAATACACAAAAATGCATAGCAGTATAATTTATCTCACGAAAATTGTATTCAACAACAAAATAAGGTGTACAGTGGAATCAAAAAGGGGTCACGTGACGTAACTATAGCGATAAAATTTCTAGGCACGCTGAGTGCAAACTCTTTTACATTTTGTACTCGGCAGCGAAAAATCGTTATCACGAATAATATAAAAGCGAATTAATACGTGGATTTTAGTTTCTTCACGCGACGCTCCACGAATTATTACTGTTGATTAAGGTCGATAATTGACGTCACACGTAGGGTCGTTCAGACACGCAACACGCTTTCTGCTGAGACGAAGATATCAGATTTGTCTCCAGATATTGCGTTCGTGCTATCACTTGGCCAGTGGCTTGTCTAATGGCTCCTTAGGGTTACCGGGTTTCCTTGAGGAGAAAAAAGATTTTCACAGACATCAGGAAAGTTAACGAAAACTCAAAAGCTGGAATTCCAAGTACATTATTTTATACAGCATATTAACATGTGATTGAACATATATACAATAATACTACCGGTATTTGTTAGAATCTAAGCACATAACATCGTTAGTTTAAAGGGTTTGGTGTGTAGTTTCTATTGCTGTGTTAGTTTTGTTGTGCCCTTCTTAACAATTTATTATCGTTTTCTCTTCTGAAAAACTCCTTGCCCTAAAAGGAAAGCTTACAAGTCCTTAATTTTGGTTCAGTCAAGTCCTTGCTGAAACGATTTCTCACGTCTGTCCATTTTAATTTCATTTAAAATAATATTCTTATACAAACGCGTGTAAGAGAGAAATATTCATTACGTATCCTGCAGCTTTACTTATACTATATATCTTTGTATTTTTAACTGTGGAAAAGAAATTAACCCATTTTTCTCATCACTACCCTCACAGATATTCTCAGGTTGGTCAAAGGGTGCACGTTATGAGACAGAACAAGTAATGCACGGATAAGGCGAGAATTACAAATTTTTAAATTACAGGATAGAATTACCAACTGGAAAGCAAAGCCAACTGGTGTAAGCATTTGGTAAGAATTCAGCAAGATCGCCTTCCCCAACTTGTCTTGAATTGGGGAATCCTCACAGTGCATCGTAGTGTGGGGCGTCCGAGGATTAGATGGTTTCCGGAATAGGCAGTGCAGTAGAGATGTATTTCTATTTTGCGAAGTGGAGATGATGATGATGATGAACAAGGAATTTCAGGAATTAGTGGCAGATTATATCGAGTTGGCAACGTTTCAGAGAGGCAAAACTGTCGGTAATAATTTCTAAATCCAGTGATCCGAATTTCTCTGGATTCCTGATTTTCTGGAAGTTCAATAATTTCAACACACTGTTTCAAGACACGATCACTCAATCCTCGTAACAGTGTATAAGGATATATTTAATTTACGTTTGGACGAATAGTTCATGGATAGTGTGCAAACTTCATTATCAAAACAAAGATAATTCTTACAAATTATTTTAAAGAATACATTTGACAACATTTAAAGAATTTTAGAAAACAACATTTGACAATGTAAAGCGTTATGTACACGTTTCTTTAAATATTTCATGATTCGCATAAAAAAAATATGAAAATAATTGGCACGTCCCGGAACGCCGAAACGATCCTAAGAACTAACACGTCGACTCTCTCTCTGTGCGCGCGCGCGCGCGCGCGCGTGTGTGTGTGTGTGTGTAAAGTTAATATTGTATAAATGTACGATCAAGATGTTGGTTCGGTTACTTGAAATATGTTTCGAGCATTTTACAGCAGCTGAGCATTACCAATGTTGATTCGATGCTTACTCACGTCTGACGAAGTGTATATTGTATGATGTCTCAAATAAGCGAATATATGTGACTTTCAGATACTCATGTAGCATATGTGCTGATACATCTGTATATGAGTACATAATGTATTTATGGAATTATTGAATCTGGATTCCTGACCTTTAAATTGTCTTCAGTGAATTTAATTTTACTTAATTTTATATTACGTTATTTAAGAGTAAAACTTTCAATAGAACAAAGTACTTGGCGCCTGGGATCGTAAAAGTTGTTGCTATCTTCTTGGACCCCCGTTCGCACACTAGAAAGCTGAGTCAAACGTCAGATTACACTGTGTTGAGAAAACCGCCGTGTTATCGTCGGGTTGCATCAGGCGCATGACACAGCGTGTCTGTGGTCGTCATCTTCTTTCGGTTTTTGAAACCGCTGCTTCTTGTTTTACCAAAAGCATTAAGTTTACTAAACCGCAAGTTACGCGCACGTGTGCGATCGCATAGACTTTATTATCTGAAACTAACACATACTGTAGGACCACATATAATAAATATATTAATGTATTTTACTGTCCGATTATCCATCACTTGAACACAATGACACAGTGACTAACTTTGTTACCTTTGTAATTTTTGTATAATACCGTTACGATCGCATGGATCGCTGTATCAAAACGGTGGAACAGATCAATAAACACCAGAGAGATTGTTATTAACACTTCTACCACCTTACTCGTATTACGATAGGTCTTTTAATTTCACAGTTCCCAGTTAAGGAGTAAAGCAACAAGAAAATTCAAAAAGTAAATTAAATTTCGCTAGGCCGCAATCTACAAGCATACCCCGCGGTGTAATCGCTTAGGTGAACAATTCGCAAAAATAACTGACTGTATTAAAACCGGGTTGTAGTTAGGCCTTTATTACACTAAGCAACTGATTGCAAAAGAAGTTGTGGGGCATTGGTTTAAATGTAGCGTATTACACTAACTGAATTCGGTTGCACAGCTTCCAATCGATTGAAAAACAGTTGCAAGCCTTGCAACTGGTTGTGCAACTTTTAGTTTCACGCACTCGTTGTGGAGCATTGATTCAAATGTAGCCTAGTATACTATGCAACCGATTGCATTCAACTCTGCTGCGCGAGGATTCTGTAGACAACGAAGATATTTCACGACTTGGGAGCGACACAAGATATACAATTTTTTACAAACCGCCAAAATCTCAAAAATGAAAAGGGGAATTTTATTGAAACAAAAACCAAAATAAAGTTGTAATTTTTTCTCAATTTCACACGCTGACACCATATAGCTATCTCTTATAGAACGCAAGTTTATCATATGCCAAAAATTTCACTACATGTAAATTAACAAAAATGACATGGGACTGTTTTAAATCTCTGTTCTTGAAAATTATTAAACTTATTGGTTCAAATTTATGTCTAAAACCGTCCTCAAACTTTAGGGAACACGGTGGTGAAAGAATTTTTTATGGGATCGGTAGTTTCTGAGGTTAGCGCAGACAACGATACAAACAAATTTTACCTCTTTATAATAGTAGTATACACGACATGCTTACTCTGCAACTGATTGCAGAGCAGCTGCAGTCTGTTTTTACTACCGTGCTACTAGTTTCATGTAGGTTTGAAATCAGTTGCATCAGTTGGACAACGAACATAGCGTCACCGTAACAATATTTATACTGTCCCCGATTACGGATGTAGACGTTTTCTTCGTAGAGGAAACTTTGCTTGATTCAATAATGCGACAGAGATAGTAACTGGTTTGTTTATGTGAAAATAAAACATTGTTTGTGCAGGTTTCCTCAGTTTCTTCGAAAATATTACGTTGTAATTTAGTAAACACGTATTTCACATGGTGTGTTCATTTCACAAACATTTATAATCTAGTACAATTAAAGAGTTATTTGTAATTCGTAGTGGAGAGAAATCAACTAAGTAAGAAGAGAAAGAGAGTGGGCAAAAATTAATTCCAGAAAAACAATTTATTTATAAAAAACAAATTGAAAAAGGTAATGTTTCCAGCCGGCTTCACGATTCTTAGAATGTATTCAAACTGGGCGACGATACCTCTGACTGGCCCCCCGCGTACTCTAGGTGAACGCTCGGCGCGAAGCGCTTCAATTACCGCCGCTCGTCGATTACGTTCAGCACTCGATCTCACAAACTCACCCATTTTGAAGTTATGCACTTCTTACACATACAAATACCTCAAAGTCAAATGTAGCGGGAAATTCAAATTGAATGTTGTCAGGATTTAGCTGACGCGCCCTATGTATGTGAACTGGTATGCACACCAGTACATGAAGCTATACATATTTACTTCTCATTCTGTACACATTGACTTATTGACAACGTATAATTGAGAAAAAAACTAAGTAACTGTGCTTATTGCTGATCAACGTCTTGCTTAGATTTCTGTGGATTGTTTATTTATAGGTTGGCGAACTATCGAACGGATGCAGACAACCAGGAAAATTTTTAATGTACCTTGTTGCCAACACACGTGCCACTTTCAAACTTATATTTCTTCTTCTTCTCCTCCTCTTCAAGAATTAGGTTATATAAATCTGTTCCGGGACCCATATCATCCTCGGAGGGCCCACATCTCTTCTATCAGTGGCTTTATAGTTCAGTGCCATTTTCGGCAATCCTTTGCAGATGATCTCACCATTGTCTTCTGTAAATTGCAATAATTTCATTTATGTCCTTTACTTCGAGTTCTGCTCTGATATCTTCATTCCTTATTCTATCTTGCAACGTATAATTTAAAGTATTTCCAAGAAACTGCATTTCAGCACTCTGAATCTTACCGCTTTCCTTTTTTGTCATGACCCACGCCTCACTCGCATAAATCAACGTGGGTATTGTAATTGTCTTATAAAATTTAATCCTTGTGCTGTACCTTGTTTTATTTCTAAGACTTCTGTGAATCGTACCAAAAATATTCCTAAATGTATTTATCTGCTCTGTTATATACATCATATTCAGATTCATAGCTTATTGCACAGCCGAGATATTTGAAACGGCTCAGTTGTTCTAAAGTGCTGTTGTTTATAACTATCTTAGTCCTGGCTGGATATTTACCTTTAAAGGCCATGGTTTTGGTCTTTGTTACTGAAATTGTCAGAGTGTACTCTCTTGCCACTTTTTGTAATTGAAACATAGCTCTTATATTTACAACACTGTATGCTTAAGAGGTCGTGTCTTGCGTGTGCAAAGAGCTATTGCAGAATTATTATGAACGGTATTTACGCACAAACGTTTTTAAAACGTTGATTACCTCTGCTTGTGGCGGGGAGGGGGTTGAACGACAGACTATATGACAATATCTGTCAATTTAAATTACCCTAAAAGACGTCTTTAAGAGAAAAACATCGAATTACCCGATTAAAAACTCTGACTAATGACAAAGTAACATGTAATACCGCTTATCTAGCTGTTGTACAGAGGAAAAAACAAATAACAAACGTCCAGTATTTATAGCACAAACATTCAAGAAACAAAAAGAATTTATTATTTGTCTGGTCGGCCGTGACATTTGTGCGATAATTAACAAAGTAGCAGCACGTCTGGCCGCTGCTGAATCGCGTGATAAATGATACGAAACTGAATCGCGCAAATGGCTGTTTATTGCGAGCAGCCAGTGAAACAAATAGAACAGGAAATCCACTGATGACGTGTTTGTCGTGACACACAGGCCTATATACGAGGTAGACAGCCAGGGGCGTATTAACGGGGACGGACCCCTACAAAGGGGCAAGAAAAGTAGAAAAATTTTGTAAATCTCTTAATTTTTAGATTATTTTATTATTTTTTCAGCTGTGTACGCTAATATAGTATACGTCTTCTACTTCTATGGCGTCATAATTCGAAGTCGAACCTTAGCCTCCATAATCATCCGCTTCCATTTTTCCCTGTCCTTGGCGATCGATGTCCATCGTTTGCCAGTAAATTATCAGCATTTTAAGTAAATTATCAGCATCCCTCGCCACTGCGTCAATCCAGCGTGTCTTGGGTCCTCCGACAGGCCTTCTACCCTCGATTTGACTAAACAGTACCTTCCTAGGTATTTGGTTGCCTTCCATCCTAATGATGTGTTCTGCCCATTGCTAAATATATAATCAGGTTTATTACACAGCATTTGCATTAACGTCTGAAATACGAAATGTAGCAAAATCAGTTCAGTCAATAAGTATCTTCTAAACAATGTTGCAGTAACGGGTATTTGTATTGTGTCATTATCGTTTATTTTAATGGGATTAATTTCAGGATATTATCACACCTTTTCGACCAATTTTGATGATTAGTCTTCACTTGTTTTTCCTTTTGTATGAAGCCGACTCGAACGGACCCCCCCCCCGACCAAATTCTAGATACGCCACTGTAGACAGCTTCTTCCAAACATTACCCGAGGTTTAGTGGGTAGCCTTTTCTGGGGGAGGTCTGTTGATAGACAACTAAAGTTTAACATCCCTACATACTTTCGAACCCATTTTCTTTAGGGGGAACGCCACTTAAACTTGCAGGTTTTAATTTTTACTTATATATACCATTTTTATTCTAATTAACTTTGTTTTTAGTAATGAAATATTCATAATTATATAATAAGATTGTTATTTTAGGGTTAAAAATCCACTGAATATGGTAAAAAACTTAAAATTTTGAGCTTTTATATTGTCTTTTAAAACCTTTTTTTATAACTTCTGTATTCGGTATGAAATTTTAAGAAGTAAGGTTTCATTATAATCACCAAACATACCACAATATCAAGGGGATGTGATAGACTAAAACAAGCCGAGTCCAATGATGTTTCAAAAAGACATTTTATTTGTTTTATTAATCTATATTTTCTTTCATTTTTAAAAAGCTACGCAATGCATTTAAAAAACTCTATGAATAATAAAAATTAACCTTGAACATCAGTTTAACGGTTTTTATGATTTATCATTGCACTTGGAAAAACCTTTAATTTCAGTTTTCCGTAAATTCACCTAAGTGGATTTGGGTAACTTTACCAATAACCCTACGATACATTCTTGCATAATAGCGTCTTTATATCCACTCAGTTTTTTTTCATATTAATTTTTAAAAATTAAACGGCTTGATTAATTGCAAACTTTTATTAAATACATATTATCAGTCACATATATTTAAACATCAGGGGTCCACATATTGTGGATACGGGTTTGGGAATCCCGATGTGCTAGATTTTCACTTAGCTTCACTTGTCTTGGGTGAGATCCCTTTCTTTCCCTTCTTTTCTGTCTAGCCTCTCTTGACTGCCTCTTGTTCTTTTCTGACCCCGACGCTATTAGAGTAATCGTGGGTTAGGGTGTCTTCCTTTTTCAATTCTAATTTCTTAATTTTGGGTGGCTTAGGACCTTAGAGTGCTCACTGATGCCGATAGGTGAGCACTGGGAATACTAAGAAACATTCAGTATCAGAATAAATGATACAAAGCCACCAAATCCTATCTCAGAAAGAGAAGGGTGAGGGCGAATCTCCTACACCCCAAAACAGGGGCCTTTCGGCTAAGGTATGGTAACCCTGACAGAAGAGTCTCTGCTCCTCCTGGTAGGGGGTTGTGCAACAGGCCAGTAACCTGTTCATGTAAAACTTTAAAATACTTGGAGTATCCAAAGCAGGACGTGGGTCGTCCGAGGATGAGATGGGTGCCGGAACAGGTTTATATAACCTAATCCTTGAAAAGAAGAAGAAGAAGAAGAAGAAGAAGAAGAAGAAGAAGAAGAAGAAGAAGAAGAAGAAGAAGAAGAAGAAGAAGAAGAAGAAGAAGAAGAATTTTACAATATAAGAAAATAACTAAACTATGCGCGTAACAAATGGTACAAAATTCGTCCATGTACCTTAAATTGTTTTTAAGTTATAACAACTTTTCCTTAAAAATAATAATGACAAATTTTCGTAAACTCACAAAAAAAACGAATGTTTTCCATCATTACAGAAGAACTACGCTTGGTTCTAAAACGCTTCAGGATCATAATGTGTAGTATTTTTATCTCTTCCTCTTTCATTTTTGCCACCTTTAATGTTTATCTGATTTTTTTATATTTTATTGTAGCACGTGCATCTAAATTCATCAGTTCCTTTGCATATTTTTTCTTTGCATCTAAGTTTTTCAATCTCTAAACATGGAGAAAGGTCTGCAGACTTTTATAGTTATGGATAACCATCATCTAGTGTTATGTTGGCAAACGGATTCTACAACTGTTGTCAATGTTTCCTTGTCAGTGAAAATTGTTTTTGGACATTTACCCTCCTATCAGGCTGTGCGACCTCATTAGCATTTTACGTTTTCCCCATACAGCATCTTTGTAATAAATAATCAGCAGAAAGCCTTATATAAAGTGGCATGATGTGTTTCACAACATTTTCTGACAGAGGTGTTTAAATCGTAGTCAAATGAGTTCGTAGTGGACACTTTTTGGCTAAGTCTATACATACAGAATACTCAAGACAGCACTTACTAACCTTTTTTTGTTTTCATGTGATGTTCTTTGAAAATCAGCAGAATTACAGGAAATATTATTCCGATTTCCATCAAATTACATATATATGTTCAGAAAAATATGGAGAACAAAATTAAATAAAAATTAAAAAATGTGAAATTTTGGGACACTATATGAATTTCTTGTCTAATATACTCGTGATAGGGTCGCGTATGATTAGATTAGATCCCTTTACCCATCTAAAATTGCTCATTTCTGCAGCCTGTAATTGGCACCAGTCTTTCCTCCTTCCATACAGCAGTGCTGGTACTGCCATTGTTCGTTTTTGGAATGAACACATTCAGAATTATAGAAGTTGCTGGAAACAACATCTAGAAAGAATGGACAATACCCGCTTTCCGAAGTTGGCTTATGATGATGAGCCGGTTGGAAGATCTGTAGGCAGGCCAGTCACAAGATGGGGGGAGTCATGAGCCCGGAACCGGAGAAATCCTATCCATGAAGTGACGATGATATTTTGGGAAAAATGCAACTTTCAGTGGCAGACTTTCTTAATCACAGAACTTCTTTCTTAGCCATCCGCTAATAATTATCGAACAGTTGTGCCCAATTAAATAGTACTTAATCGAAAATCGGGATGATGAGATTTTTGCTGACACTTATCTTTTCGTGT
Organism: Magicicada septendecula; assembly: GCA_034769895.1. NCBI lineage: Eukaryota > Metazoa > Arthropoda > Insecta > Hemiptera > Cicadidae > Magicicada > Magicicada septendecula. The sequence goes on from CM068376.1 coordinate 312,265,162, forward strand.
AGCCTTCACGTTTCTATTTTCTTGCTAATAGTTCACGATTCAGAATCAAACAAAGCTACGGTCCACATAAGAGACGTCAGTTGTCTACTTGCAGTTCGTTACTTTTCTTGGACGCTACTGTTGTCCGCGTTGTCCTCGATTTGTGGATTCAGTGAATCTGTTGAGCTTCCTTCCACGGGACAGATGTCACCAAATTCTTCGCAGGATATAATATACAGATATCAAATGTATAAATATTGTATATAGAGGGGTTTAGTAGAACTCCAATCTAGAGGTCGCGAGTTGGATTACCATGCGCTTTTCAGCCGTCTGGTCTAATCAGATGGAAAACGTGAACCTGGGGGGTAACATTCGAGTGCAATTATGGGCTGATGTACTGGCCACAATAGCCGTAGGAAAACGTGTATATTTATACGCACGGCATATATTTTCCTTCACATATTAAATTTATAATGTCGTCTTAATGCACAAGTCAAGATCTATTTATCTTACTGGCGCGCATTTGTACGCCCATCATCAGGCACCTTCACATCGGTCGCAGACTAAACTTGTCTGTCTGTTGAGGTATAAATTAGAGCTCAAAATAGTGCCAAGCAAGCTGAATAGATTTCGTCTTGAACATTATAAGGAACACAAATGTGACGATGATGATGTGTCTGTGTACTGGCACTTACACATATACAAGTACTATATGATGTAAGCAAGTGTACACTTACGCAAAGTATAGGCTACTCTGCTGCTCGTATACACAAGCAAAGAACCTTATGTTGCTACTAAATACAGAAAAAAATCAGTTGCTTACCGTATGCTTTTGTTTTGTTTTTCATAAATTATTTAAAAAAATAAAATTTTAAATCACCGTTCGCTTCAAGGTGTCCCATGTTTACCGTTTTCTCTTATATTAATTGGATTAATTATTTACACAGACAAACTGGACAAATTATTTATTTAGGCACACCTCCTGCTCCCAACAGATTCATGTATTTTTTAAATACCCGTTGTGTCTATCCAATAGTCTTCTACCTCCAGTAATACGTTTCATTGCTACACAGATTAGATTTTTGCAGTCTCTGTGTATGTTTTTCCCGTCAAATTAAAATTCATTCATGCTAAATATTTAGAGCTTATAAGTATATACCGTTTCCTGTTTGTCAGATTCTAATACATACTTGCGTAGACCTCAACTAATTATTTTTCAGTAATATTTACACTAATATTTCTTCTTCTTCTTCTTCTTCTTCTTCTTCTTCTTCTTCTTCTTCTTCTTCTTCTTCTTCTTCTTCTTCTTCTTCTTCTTCTTCTTCTTCTTCACGGCTTAGATTGCTTAGTCTGTCCCGGCTCCAAACTGGTCGGACCATCTCTTCTTGTGTCTTCCCAGGCTTCTCTTCCCTTTCGGCTGATGCAGTAAGGCTCTACCTTGGGGAATCTGTCACTGCCATTCTGCCAATGTGTTGTTTCCAGCTTTCTTTATACTTATTGATGATTCCGTTTACTTCTTCAACTTTCAGTTCCTCTCTTATCTGATTGTTTCTTTTCATATTTTGTGTTCCCAGCTATGGAACACAAAAATTTCATTTCTGTAGCCTGAATTTTTTGATATTTGTCCAGCAGACATTGTCCACACTTCAGAGCCATAAGTAAGGGTAGGAACTGACATGGATTTGTATAATTTCTTATGGACTCTTTCCTTGTCTTGTGTTTTAGAGCACGTCGGAGAGTTCCTGTTATCTGATTAAATTGATTAATTTTCCAATTAATTTCGTTTTTATATGAGAACTTACAGCCTAAATCGTTTAATTCTGAGACTTGTTCTATATAAAGCCACCAGTAGCCCCCGATAAGGACTTTCGAACCCATCAGACCTGACTGAAAGCCACAACGTTTGATTGAACCACTAGCCAGTAACAAGTTGGGGTCTACATCAGTATCTAAAATCCACTTCAAAAAGTTCGTGAACCAAATTTTAAAACATCGCCGTAAAGTTTACAATTTTATTATATTGTACGATTATAATTTATCCCACATAGTAATAACATATATTTTTATTTTTAATATATAATACTAGTGTTATACCTTATATTTATCAGAATGCTTTCCCTTGATAATGAATAATGTTTTGTTTCAGATGTGGCAGGATATCGAGAACTTCTTACTAAGTCAGCCAACTCCACCTCAAGCGTCTCCGGTGAGCATCTGTGGATCTGGGACGGTGTCCGTAGTCACTTCGGTTGCCATCAAGGATGAAACGCGACTCATCGAAGACCAACTCACCAACTACCACGGGGAAGAACTGATCGATCTGGACATGTTAATCAACCACGCCGCCGAACAGCACAGTTTCAGCATGTCTCCGCCGGTGAAACTCGAATTAGAACACGAATTAGTTTTACAAGATGATCACGACCTAGTGTTTAGGTTAGAGCCTACCGTGAATACCAGCCAAGGATCTGTAACCTACAACGCACTTATGACAGTATTTCCGACACAAATAGACCAATACAATCACGGACAGATGTCGCCACCGGCTAGTCCAGGCACTATGCCAGAACAGGACGGTCTCACCAGGATATTCCCTTCGGAACTGGCCAGGCGGCTAAACAGTGTCGAAACCATGGAGCTGATATCGGCTCCTCTCGTCAAAGTCATGACGCCACCGAATTCGCCGAGCCTCGGCGACATGGGCCAAGAACCGTTAGACAAGCCCTGTTCAAAGCGCGAAAGAAGGAACATAGTCCGCAAGAAACTGACGACCCATTCCTGCTACCATCCGGGTTGCGGGAAGACTTACACGAAGTCGTCACACCTAAAGGCTCACTTGCGCACCCACACCGGCGAGAAACCCTACCAGTGCAGCTGGAAAGGCTGCGGATGGAAGTTCGCAAGATCGGATGAGCTCACCCGTCACTACCGCAAACACACGGGGGACCGACCCTTCCAGTGTCGGCTGTGCGACCGCGCCTTTTCCCGCTCCGATCATCTGTCTCTCCATATGAAACGCCACATCAACATCTGAATCTGACCGGCCTTTATTACATTTTATACTTCATTACCACTATTACTATTATCATAATTATATTTAAATATTGTTCTCATTGAACCAGTTTATTTCATTTAAGTAGGATAACAACAAACTCTAAACCAGAGAGTGGTGAGGAGGAGCAGACTACGCTATATGTAATGGCTACTCAAACCCGATCAGAACTAGCAGTAATACCGCACTTAGTAATATTATATTAGAACTTACAGTAGTGTTTAAGTGCACCACTTCACAGGTATCACTAAGTATTGAATTCGGCTTTATTGTGCAGTATTAATACCACAAGTCATACAGTATTAATTCTTGTTTTCTGGTAAGGGAGAATTACTTATAATGTATAACCGAGTGTACTTTGATTAAATAATAGACAACACGAAGAGATAAACGTGGACTCAAACACACATACGTGAGAGTATTATTCAGTGGGCACAGTGAAACATCCGTTATCCGACACCTCATTGGCCTTTTCAAAGTACGATATTTCTCCAGTTTTCGAAAGAAGTATTTTATCTAGCCCAGTGTAAAAGATAACGGTAATAAAAATTATATTATAGTTACATAAAATTACTCTAGTATAGTGTAAGAATAAAATAATAATTTTAATAATGTTATAAAGACCACAGTACGACTGTCCCTGAGGACTCCGTTTTGTGCACGCACTGTATTGAGTCTTCTTTTGCGTGTTGGTACTGCAAATTAGTATTATAATTTAAATAACCTCCAAGTTTAAATTATTGTATAACACTCACTTTGTAGCATTTGGCACCGAAAATCACAATATATTTATTATCCGAAATTTCTGTCATCCGAAATTCAATATACAACTGAAATATACAAATGTATATCCGAAATTGAAAACATATACACCATCTTCGGAAGCCAAAAATGGTTTGTTCCGGTCCAAAGCAGATAGACCAAAACTGGTCACTCCGACGCTTCTTCGGACGCCCCACACTTCTTAGTCGTTTTGGCTTATAATTCAAAAGTTGTTTGGGAATGCGGCAGTCGTCAATTCGGCAAAGCCGTTCTTATCGACTGTACTCATAATATTCAATTCCTGACGTACGTCGACATTGCTCTCGGGATCTTGAAGAGTGTATCCTTCCACGTGCCTGAGAAGTCTCAATTCGGTCGCTTGAATACCGCCTGGCCTGGGATTTCGTTAAAGTCAAATTCTCAGATCCGTAGAGCAGTGTGGGAAGGCCCATCACCTTTTAGAACTTCACGCGTGCTTCTTTACTCGTTGAGTTGAGAGTTCTCCTAAATGTTCCGAACATACGGTTGAACTTGTACAGTTTCTTCATCACATCATTGTTTGTAATGTAAGGCACATTGCAGCCCAGGTGTTCAAAATTACTGACCTAAATACATATGCAAATATCCGAAGTATAGTACAAATATCAGTTTAGATTTGTAAACTGAAATGTGTATGCAAAAGTGAAAATGAAATATCCAAAACAGTGTATACTAACGTACCCCGTTTACATCGGTTAGAGGAAGTTTGATTGTATCAGACCGTGTTGGATGAGCCTAAATTCCGAAAGGGTTCGGTGCAAAGGGTGTAAGGGTAAGGGAACTGAGTGAGTTCGAAGTCAACACTTTGCCACCTTAAGTCTTATAATATGGGTTATAAAATCGTAGTAATTACGTCGTAAGGAAATTAATTTATTATTTATAAATATTATGCAAACGTGCCATGGCTCTTTATTTTTAAGCGAGTATCTGATGTTTCCAGCGTCCATTACGTGCCATATAAATTATTCCATCTTGGATCTGGGTACAGCTTTGTATCAGAAGAACATTTTGTTCTACAGAATATTTAATCGGGCATCAACTATTATTAAATTTTAAGAACACAACGGTTCGGTCACTTTCGTACTATGATCGTCTTCAGCTGTTACAAAATGTCACTCTAACTTCTACTAAAATCTAAAATACGTATAAGCTTCGCAAATACGGAAACAAATCGTCAAGTCAAAAAGTAAACTGAAAAAGAAAACTAAGAATTAACGTATACATTAAAATAAAAATCCAAGATAAAACAAAATATTAAAAATTGTCGCTTACCGTTTATGATTCGCATAGCGAAATTACCAGCCGCCAAACACTACATTTTACTCAAAAGTAACGACATAAGGCATCCGCGATTACAAAAGCGAATCGTCATACCAAATGGTAATTGTCGGCCCCACCTCCTAAAACAGGGGTTAACACGGGGCAAAATTAAAGTACAAAGTAAAGCAGAAATATTAAAATCAGAATATCAAAACCTTCCAGAGGCCAAATGGGGCTGATTAGCGTGATAATGGTGAACAGCTTGGAAAATCGATGTCCGATTAGAAATTCGGCAATCTACCATCGAAAATTAGATTTAAAGAATCGTGCTGATTGACTATACGATTCTATGTGTCTCTCCCCTAAACTAGTGGAAGCTATTAGGTCTACACATTCTACAGTTGACGTATTACAGTTAGGGTCTGTCTTAGTTATATCATTTTAATCCTAAGATTTAATTAAACTTCTTAGTACCGACTGCAATATGAGCGCGAATCCAAGGGGCTTGACACGTTAAAGCTCCAACTATTTCAGAACAATAAAGAAAACGATTTTAAATTCGTGAGTGTAACAATATTATTCAAGAATCGAAAGTAAGAAACGGTTGTTTTATAGTAAGGTCAAAGATCAAAAGAGAATTTTAAAGTTGCCAATGTACTGTCCCGTGATTAACTGCAAAACTTTTTAATTTAGCGCTACCGTTCCTTCTTGAACAAGTTCTCAATTTCCAGATCGTTCTACACCTAAGATTTTCTCTAAGATTTTTCTACACCTTAGCTCCTCTTACTCTCTATTTAAGTTCCTGAATCCGCCGCTAATCGTTTAAATCTCTTTCCTTAATGTAAAATGTGTAAGAACACACAGCGCGTGTCATTCTCACGCGATCAACTCCATACACAGCCCAATCGCGGTTCTTGTGTAAATTAATTATTTATAATTTCAATACGGTTAACGTGTTTGCGGGATGAGGTATCCAGAGGGACACATTCAATCCTTCTATGACGTCCAATAAGGTCGTAATGATACAAACTGATAGGTGCATGCAGGGCTCTGTAGGGAAGCTCACAAAAACTGAAATATGGCGTTTTCGTATTTATGACAATTTTTGATGATACCATTTTCAGTGAAATATTAACTAAATTCTGTAAACAATTTTCTCCAAAGTAGCATAAAATAAAACATTAAGAAACATATAATATTTAACAATACAGACAGTATAAATATATAGAATTTAAGCAAAGTTTTTGGTCCCATTGCTTGAGGCTAAACGTAAATAAAACTAGAAATATCTGGAAATATATCAAAGTGCAAATGTCGTCTTTGTTTTACACCAAGAGGCAGTATCTTCGGCACTGTTTTAAATCTAATGATCCAGTTACATATTGTTCAATTAAAAGTAAACATAAATTGTTAAGGCTTTCCAGGCATATTTATTGTCTTGAATACATATGAAAAGTAGATTAAATATTTGTAAAGTCTTTTCGTAGTGTAGTTTTTGTGTTAACTTATTCCAGAGCATTACGTTCAATAAAACCGTGTATTTGAGACCGGGGCTCTGCCACCTTGGTCCCATCATTGGATAATGTTGCTGTTAACAGAATGTTCTACTGCAAACAAGAACACGATGAACATCCACATGCTGACACCCGCATTTGCATGGAAAGGGAGTAGTAGGAATTATTGTTGCAGCACTCAAGTTTCTAACGATTAAACATGTCATTTTGTAACTAAAATATCGGTGTGGAGAACCATACATTACTTCCATGTTCTAAAATTTATATTTAAAATCATTTACTTGAATTCTGTTAGATAATTTCTAACAAGTTAGGAGTGTTCCTTGTAAATCGAGTTTTATGTTTGACAAATTGAAATGAAATATTTCCATAGAAACTACTTCTTTGTTGCCGATAACATAGTACACATATACAAAATTATCCCCTCCTCCTTCAACTATCATTTTCATTTATAGAAAATTACTACCTCCCCCTTTAACTTCCCTTATCATTTATAGATATTTCATCTAACTTTCTACAGTGGATTATTATGACCTTCGTTTAAGGATACTTCATTTATCAAAATTAAGTACTTTACTCTTGTTAAAACATAAAACGTCGCAGGTAAACTACTCCTTCCCCTTAACCGATCTTCACCAAAATGAATAGTCCTTGAATCCTCTACAACTCGGGCACATACGCAAAAATTATTTGTTCTGTTTGAATTTGCGGCAGTTATCGTTCGCCACAAAAAAATTCTACACACAGACAGACACACACGCACTTTTCGAAAAATGACTTTTCTTCGTGTTTTGAGGGCAGTACAACCAGAATCAGTCCTTATCTCGAACACGATTTTTTTACGATCACCATACTTCCATTTCCTTACGGAACATAGAAGTAAAATCGCTTAAAAATTAGTTTACATTTCCTCCGTATTGTTTCCTATACCTGTTTGAATCGATAGTAATGGATGTGAAGAAATATTACTAACTAATAACGTGACGTTGATAAATGAAAATAGAAACGAAGTATAATTTAGACAGAAAAATAAAGAAATATTACCTTTAATATTCTGCAATTCTGTACAATATTGTACGTAACTAGTATCTTAACTGTTGCTAAAACTTTATACAATGAAAAACGTTTATAATTTGACATGTGACACGCCTCCGCTCACGATGCCCTGCTTGTTTGAAAACAAAAGTCTACGTTTAGACATCAAAATAATTAATTTTGGTGCAACAATCGACCCTCTCCCTTTACGGGTATTGCACGTTAGAAAATGCAAAGTTATTTGGAACTGAAGCTAGTCATAAAATGCGCAACTCTCGTCTCTCTCTCTCTCTCTCTCTCTCTCTCTCTCTCTCTCTCTCTCTATCTCTCTCTCTCTTTCTTCCTCACACACACGCGCACACCTTATTATGCCATTAAAAATAATGGTTTTCATACCAGTGGCATTTGGTTTGAAAATTAAGAAAATAATCACTTTCGGCTCGGGCATCTTGTTTTGGGAAAACCCTGTGTTTGGTTGGTTTTTATCGTAACAGGGACAATTCTTTCTTCACGGTGTTCCTTCTATCTAAGTAGATAACTATAAGTTAACCCATAATTTATTTCCACCCGGTGAAGTTGACCACGTCCGACAAGGAAAGTCGAGTACTCCCGTAAGTGTAAATTAACGAGGATACCGGAAAAGACAATACGAAATCAGACCCTGTCTAGTCGACAAATGGGATGTAAAGAGCAAGTTTCTGTCCACCCTTGTTTATGCGCTTAATCGAAACCTATTCTTGAAATAACCTAAGCAAAAAATATAACTTAGTTTCTGTTTTTCATCAACTTAATTTTCGCGATTTTTAAAATATTTTTAAAAGAATTATACGTCTTGCAAAATTAAAAGAAACGTTTAGGAGCATACTATGACTCATTTGTGCCATTATCTGTATTGCTTTATTACTGGTTAAGAATCATTGAATTGAAACTCTCAAATCAAAGCTAATGTAATTTGACGGTGAAGTTATCGTCAATATATTCTTTTGTATTATTATTATTTTCTTAAAAATATATAAATGTATTAGTAATTATTTTAATATATTTATATGTGAATTTTGTATTTGTGTTTTATGTTAAAAAACTACTGGTTACGTTAATTGTTTATAGTCATTTATGATAACAATAATACATAATAATTTTTATAATAATGCCATTTTAATATTAATATTTTTTTATGTAGTGGTTAATTTATATACAAAAGTATTATTTGTAATTTAGGAGAAATGAACTGTAGGTGTGTGTGTATTAAGAACATAATATGTAACTATTGTACATTATTTACACTGTAAGTTACCTATCATTAATACGTATATACTCAGATTATAATTATCCTGTTTTGTTACCTATTAAGCTGTCTTGTATAGAACTGATGTCTTGTAACGTCAAAGGCATCCTTGTTGACTGTTTTGAAGAAACGATTGCTATAGTCCTGCGTTCCGCTCTTAGAAAAAAGTTATATGGATGACCGCGTCTGTAACGGAAGTGTAAGGTCCACGAGTATTGCCGCTGGATAAGTTTCGAGTTGACAGAGAAACGGTTACAAGTCTGTACAAACATTCACTTCAGTTCGGATGAGACGGTATCCCGCCGATCTGTAGGTCCCGCTGTCTCAGATTGTTTCTGTCCCGAGCCTGTTCGTATACACTCCGTCCTATATATCGTTAATCTCTTCGTTCCTCTTCTCCTGTCCTCTTTCCTCAAGATTAGTCGTTGGTATTCATTTTCCTCTTACAACAGATTCTATGCGGTTTCCCTTCTTATAATATCGGTATGGAGAACCATATATGACTTCCATGTTCTAAGATTTATATTTAAAATCATTTTCGAAATGAAATATTTCCATAGAAACTACTTCTTTCTTCAGTCTTAACCACAGTACTGTGGTCACTAACGCATACCACCTCACGTTAGCGCACTCGATTTTCACTGATAATGGCAGTCGATGGCACTGCCGAAACGTCTGGTTTTGCACAAAACATGGGACCACGGCCAAACAGCCCGTTGGAAGGAATTTTAACAGAAAACTACTTCTTTGTTATCGATAACGTAGTACACGTATAAAAAATTATCCCCCACCCCTTCAACTACCCTTTTCATTTATAGATATTTCATCTACTTTCCTACAGTGGATTATTAGTTTATGACCTTCTTTTCAGGATACTTTATTTATCAAAATTAAGTACTTCACTCTTGTTAAAACATAAAACGTTGCAGGTAAACTACACCTTCCCTTAACCGATCTTCACCAAAATCACTCGGCCTTGAGTCCTCTACAACTCAGGCACATTGCAAAAATTATTTGATTCTGTTTGAATTTGCGGCAGTTATCGTTCGCTATAAAAAAAATTCTACACACAGACACTTTTCGGAAAATGACTATTCTTCTTGTTTTGAGGGTAGTACAATCAGAATCAGCCCTTATCACGAACACGATTTTTTTGCGATCACCATACTTCCATTTCCTTAAGGAACATGGAAGAAAAAACTGTATCTAAAAGCGTCCTGTTTTCTTTTTATGTATATAATCTTCGTCGTTCCTTCCTCTGTTGAACCGTTTTATCTAAGCCCACATGCGACAAGCTTCACACTCGTATCTAAGCCCACATGCGACAAGCTTCACACTCGTATCCATTTCTCTCTTTCCCACTGTGTAGAAAACAGAATGGTCCACACATAGGGTTTTAACAGTCTCTGTCTCTCTCTTTCTCTCACTTCCAGATCCATACTGCTGCAAAATAGTCGCTTCTTTGGTAAAGCCAGTTCGATCCTCCAGTCTTCTGTTAGAACACTCCACCTCACTTACGTTATAAAATTGACTGTTGTAGTGGAGCGCATTTTATCATAGTTTCAATAAGCTAAACGTAGTTCCAATAGCTCGTGGCTTATGTAGTACGTTATCTGTAGCTAAATCGTGGAATCGCACTTGTCTCTACAGTCGTCAGTTGTTTAGATAAGACGTGAGATGCAGCGAGCTTCGTGAACGCATAAAACAGTAGAATTTTGTCCCCGTCTATAGACTACAGAGCAAAAAACATAAACTACATAACGCTTGGCCGTTTTCTCAGTCAACAGTTCTATGTTCCCCTTGCGCTACAGTTTCCAAAATAACGCAGCCATTATCAATGCTCTCCTCTCTCTCTCTCTCTCTCTCTCCCTCCCTCCCTCTCTCTCTCTCTCTCTCTCTCTCTCTCTCTCTCTCTCTCTCTCTCTCTCTCTCTCTCTTACACAGACTTGCAGACACGTTGCATTGGTTCGTGTTTAGAACCCACTAAAATCATCAGTGGCATGAGTTTACATAATTCAGTTACCTTAACGAACTATTTTTTTACGATTATTTGTTTATTATCTGTTTACATCCAGTAATATTTTGTTACCAGTCAACAGATTTTATAATTTTATACATTTAAGTCATTTTTTTAATGTTAAGTTTAAGCAAAAATAGGTGGAAAATGGTTTATACACACCTTTGTTGCTTACGTGTATGCGATGAAACCAATTTTTGTTGTTGTTGTTTTTGAGTGCCATGCTGGATTGCCTACGATGTGTCAGAACTGTGAATATATATATAATAATAATAATAATTAATTTCCATTGTTTACGTAATATGTATACTAGTTACTACCTATAGGATTATATTACCTTTGAATATATATACATACATAAATAAATAAATATATATATAATATTTTACCTAAAAGCAATTGTAGACAGATTTGAAAGTCACCTATATTGTAGTTACTTAGTTGTTGCTGGATTTTGTTAAATGAGGTTATCAAGCGTAAACTATCCGGTGATAAAGCGTATCTTTGTCTGTGCTTAAACTGAACACTGGGTGCCGTATAATTTCGCCTTGACCAGATCGTATTTTATAATTCGGCGATACGCGCGAAAAACGCGACAGGCCGAATCCTCGTGAACACTGTCTTCGGAACTTTCGTATCCGAGCACAGTATCCGAGTTGTTTTGTATAATTTTGTCTAAAATTACTGTGCATTTTTACAAGATAAAGCGTTGATATGAAAACGTTATAGTACCAACTTAGACGAAAGTAGACAGAGGCAAATGTAGATAGATAGATATATGGATAGGTAGAATGAATGAAAGCGAAAGAGGGTAATGAATGGATAGGCAGAGAACCGCGCAATAAGGAAGGTAGACGACAGACACGTAGAATACGCACAACGCTGGTCGCGGACAACTTGCAAAATTTTTGCTTATAATCTGTTCGTATGTATGAATCGCAATGTGAAAGTGTGTCGCATGGCTGTGCAAATACTCGGCTGCGAGATTTATAATGTGGTCATGCTGATAAAAACAGGTTGCCCGCAGCGGCCGTACTATGCATTGAACAAGTACGGCAATTCGTTTTGCAATATTGCTACGTTATTATTTGTCGGCGAACGGCGGTGCAGAATTGTTATAGAACTTTTCTTCATTCATTCGGAAGCGAAGAGTAGGGGAGCGCGCCGTCCCAAAACGCGGGATTCACCAATGAGAACGCGAAAACACTAACGCGCGTCGTTAAGATTTAGGCCGCGCGAGGACGGTTCGCCGATTTGGACACGTTCCATTTCCATTACTTTTGATTTGCATTCGACATTGTGTGTAAATCGAAACATTCCGGTGCAGACGGGAGTATAAGTGACGCGAACGATTAAAGTGACAATTTTCGTGTCCCGGTTTTATGCCTCACTGTAACAGTGACGGGGGCGGAAAGTCGCGAGGCAGATTCTGGCCGCGACAGCCAAGCTACAAATTGTTTACGCCGGATACACTCGGTATGTGCCGATACTCTGGTCAACGCCGGATTATGCGCCACACTAATGCCGATAATCGCTTCTTTGGGAACTTACAAAACGAGTACAAGATAATATGAACATTCCTTTTGTATCCTAAGAAATTTATATTTAATTACATAGGTTATACATATATATATATGTAATATAAAAACACTCACATATGTATGGTGTACTATGTATTTAACTTTTTTCAATTTCGTAAAAATAATAATAATACCTTATACGATAATGAGTTTTCAGATTTTAAATCAAAATGTGACTTTAGGTTTAGTGGATGTATTTGTGTAAAGTAGAAGGTAGCTAGACTATGTATAATAAAGTGTGTTCAACTGATTTCCGTTGCTCCTTATTTATTACAAACCTTACGCACTCGTCATGACTAGGGTTGCCAGATCAAAATTCAAAAACTGAACACAGCTGTTAATTTAGCCGGACATTCTACCCGAAAAGGCGGACAGCAGTTTTTTACATTAAAAATCAGCGTTTATTATGTTCGTTCGATATTAGGTGCTTATAGGCCTACTACATATTAAAAAACAAAACGACATCAGCTTGTGTTATATGTTTATTATCATTACACATATAAACATAATAAGACATATGAATTAAAAAGAAATACAAGCTCTGTAATCATCATTATGAAGAAATCGAAGTAACTCCATTCTTTTATTTTTAAATAAATTTATTTCTTTTAACTAAAAACTTAAATTTTAACGAAACACTTGAATCTCAAAATTTAAATGGAATATTAATATTTGGCGGCTATATGATAATACCATAAAAGGCCATAAGTAACCATTTACCATAAGTAATACCATAAAAGGCCTATTTTTTTAGATCTAGTAGCATTCTCTATTCAGGCATACAAAATGTGCTATACTTTTATTATAATACTACGTACAAATTTGTCAGACAAAAAACCTAAAAAATCCGTCCATGTTATTAAAATCCGTTCAGAGCAATAAAAAATTCGTCTTCGTCCGGGAAGGGATGTAGGAGAAGAAGGATTGAAGAGTACCATCTGTCTAGTATCCAGACAATTTTGTTGGATCCTTCAGTCTTTCGACTGGTTTGTACTCTCCCCGCATATACCCGTGGTGCGTGTGTCACGCAGTCAGATAGTTTTAATAAGCTTGAAAACCTGGGAATAATGAATAAGTAGTGGTACATAAAAATGAAATGGGAAATTATAATTATAAATAAAAAAGAATTTGCATAATAATACACCACATTATGTTATCATTATCAGGGGCGCTGCAACCCTGGGCGGATCCTGGCCTGCTGAAGGAGACCTGGCCAACGGTCTCTATCCTATGCGACCATCCTCCAAATGCGGATTCCTGCCCTTGTTGCGTCCTGCTGCACTCCAACTCGCCGCCTCAGCTTTGGTCTTTCTACTTTACTTTAGCCATCTGGGTCAGACAGGAAGAAGCGCCACGTTATGTTATAAAAGTAATCAAAATAAAATAATAGTAATCAAAAATAAAATAAAGTAATCAAAATAATCAAACTAAAAAAAAATAATTACGTAAAAATTATCAAATCATGTTATAAAATCACCAAACTGTGGTAGCACAGGACACTGAACAAAACTTAAACATCCCAGTTATTACTATTTTGGTGCTCTGATCTAATTAATGTATAGAAATGGAACCTTTATTCAGAAAATTATGCAAAAATAAGGTAAATCTTACATAATGTTACTTCAGTAAGATAATCGTAAAATTTAAAATATTATTTTCGTATACTTGTACTCTACCCACTTGATACTGACATCAGTTAAATGGTATCCTTGGAATGTAAAAAAAAAAAACGATTAAAATATTATAAACTATTCAAATATAGACAGTAAGTATAATTTAATTGAGCTTACTCAAGTTTTACACGAATTATAATCAGTAAAGATAGTACAAGTTTGCAAAGCGATAATAAGCCATGTTTATACAAGTAAGTAGTTACATAAGCAGTACTTGTACTTCAATGAGAAACATGAAATTGGTGTTCATAGCAGACGAATCCATAGGATTTGGTCAAGCAATCGCCGCCCGGCTATCAGATGACTTCATACATCCCATTTATTCGTGTAAAGTCCGTCCCAGTTTTACGTAGCTAAAACAAACAAAAAATAAAATAAATAAATTGAAATTACGCACAGACGTAATTAGAAAAAGAAGAGTTACCTTTCTACGGACATATTCAAAGAATTAATCCTAACAGACTAACAGGGAAACTTTTTAGCTATTTCAGAAAGCACAAAATGCCCAATACGTGGTTCAAAGAAACAGAAAAAGACGAAATACTCCAGATTACTCAAGAAAACATTGAAGAAATCTTGCCATTCAAAAAGAAATTTAAAAATGCCCAAAGTTTTCAGGAAAACCCAAAAAGAGGACAGGTGCCATCTGGACTGACGAAAGGAGGGAGAGACATCGATCAAGAATGAAGGAGATATGGGAGAGGAGGAAGAGAGAGGAGAAAAAGGGAGAAGCCAGTTGAACCAAACATACGGAAAAAAAAACAGAAATTACACTGTTGCACACAACTATATAAAAAATTCCCGATTATCGCTTTCTAACTTCTCAACTCATCATCAGATCGGAAATAGGACAGAGTAGTCATCATCAATAAACGAAATATGATAAGACATTTCCGATCTGATGATAAGCCAAGACGCTCGAAAGAGCTAATCGCGAATTTTTGGTGTAGTGGGTGTGCAACAGCGTAATTCTGTTTGTGATTATAACCACTAACACAACTTTATTATTTAAAAAAAAAAACAAGTAAAAAATTGATAAAATTTAGATTTCTGAGTGAACTGTTAACTGCTTTATTTTGTTCACCATCTTGTATTGACGAAAACGTGCACGAGACACCCACGCTAGTTACTAACTAAAAACCTGCCGTGTTTTATTTTGCACACTTCTTTTCACTCATTTGCATCTCACTTAAGTAGAACTCGGATGTCTTTTGTTTGAATCTCTTTTGTTATTAGAACCCTTTCCCGCCTGAAAGTATACGAGAATATAAATATGACATCACATCATATAGCTCTATTACACCGATTCTATTAACACCGTAATATAGTAATTTGTAAGTAACATTATTATACTGTAAAGCATATGCACAGTCAAGAAACAAATGCGGTATATAATTATTTAAAAACAGCAATTAAAATAATGTTACCCTGGCAATTAAAAACAATAAATTTACGGAAACGAATGTTGTTCCAAAAGGAGAAATAACGAAACTACTCAATAATTTAATTCTGCCAAAGATTAGGTCACAGTCTCGACCACTGGGATTGCTGTCCAAAATTATCTCAGCCTACCGTCGGCCCTTTTCACAGTGTTTAAGCGTTGACATTTCTCATAACACTAAACCGCCCCGCCTCTCAGGAACGAAACTTAGGGACAACTGTTTCGGTAGTCAAGTAACCAGCTTCCTTGACTCTATAGGCCTACTCCTGCCCTTTAGATTGTTATACGGGTTTACTTTCTATGTTATTTCTCTTCTTTTCTTTCTCTCCAGTCTTCTAACTCCCGTCCTCCTTATGTCCATCATAAGCCGGTCGTTTCATCTTAATTTTCGTTTCCTGTCGAACATTTCTAGTTTCTCCTCTTTTCTGCTTGTGGGGCACGTCGTTTCTATACTTTTTCATCTTTGTAAACCTTTATTTTATTTTATTTTTGTATTTGATATTCCTCATTAAATAGATTATTAAGTAGGTCTTCATAGCCATGTATTCTCTTCATAGTCAATGTAAACTCTATATCCAGCTTCCATTATTTTTCTCGGACGTTTTTCCAGGCTCTGATTATTTTAAAAAAGTACTTTAGTACGAAAATTTTCCAAATATTGTCTAATTGTCGAGGGAAAACTTTGATTAACTTGACTTTAATAACTTAGCTGAATTTTACAGTGATAAAGTGGCTAACGCTGAAAGTTTTTAATGCCCATTGGGTAGCCCCGACGAGGCTCGTGGAAGAAAATTTTGCATATAGCGCTTCTCTCGAAAACTAAAACATAGTGTTTTTGTATAAATGATAGTTTTGTTAGATACTATTCTGTATTCACGGTAAAAAGCAGATATATAAAAATATCTAATAAATAATTTTACTAAAAATAGTATAAAGAAAATTTTGCGGACCGATTTAAAATGAAGTTTTCTGGTGACACTGGTTGAACTTGACAGTTAGAAAAACTAAAAAATAGAGTAGCTTATAATGTAAGAAGTAGCTTACATCAGAGTGCAAAATTAAAACCATTTAACGTTATTTTTCGTGCATTTATAGAGGAAAAATCGTCTGTAATCTTTTCTAAGTCTAGTGCTCACTTAGTTTAGTTAAAACTAAACGTAACTGCTCAGTACTTACGATATTATGTAATGGAAATAAACAGATGAAATGTATGTGGCGTCGTCTGTCGTAGTGCAGATTTCGTAAATTGTTTCATTGTGTGATATCCATAGTATAAATTGCTTCAGAGGAATATTTGAATAATAATAAATATTTAATCTTTATTTTCGGAATCTCCCAATTGTACCATTCAGGGCGACGCAGTTCTCCCTCCTCCATTCACGCAGCCCTAACACCTCATCACAGAGATCAGAGATCCGCCCGACTATCCAAGGACAAACTGGGCTCACCATTGTTATTAACGTTGTTAAAAACTGCCTACAGAGTATTTTCGGTACTGCGTAAAAGATTACCCCTAATATCCGAATGGAATGAGGACTGCTTTTTACTCATGTACAGTCTGAATACAATTAGATTATACTATATTACGTTTTGCGGGTGGCATTTTAATGCAACGTGATTAGGGTAAAGAAATATATAACAAGCTTAAAGTTTTGTCTCAAACTCTACAACAATAGAAACTGAAGGTAAATGTCAAGATGACTAAATAGATAATTTTATGTTTAGGTTGTGAAAAGAAAAGATCAATGAGTAAAACTGGATAGTCAAGAAACTGAACATGTGAAGCAATATTGAAACTAGGGGAACATGATTACAGAAGACAATAGGTGTGTGTCAGAAGAGAAAAGAAAAAAAGCAAGCTTCTCAGAATAAGAAGAATCTGCTCGTTAAAGATTACATGGATTTAAAGGTCAGGAAGGTTTTCGCAAAACGTTTTGTTCCGGCGCCTCTTACTCTACAGCAGTGAATCATGGACTCTGGAGGAAGAAAAAGGATCGGCTGAGCCAATGAGGGTGCGGATCTTGAGAGCGATGATAAAAAGGAGTTCGATAGAACGAAAAATAAATAAAGCAGCTGTTGTGACGACGTAAAACAGAACGAAATCCTAAAATTAATGACGGAGACAAAGATAAAATTGCTAGATTATTTTTCCAGATATAATAGATTTATTTCAAAACATCTGAATGAAAACTATTGAGTAAGACTGAGGTTGCCGAAATATTTGTACGATGATGAAAGCTGAATATCATGCACACGAAGAACGGCGGAGCTGAGCGCAACGACAATGTATGGTCTTTACATAAAGAAGGAGAAGAAGAAGAAGAAGAAGAAGAAGAAGAAGAAGAAGAAGAAGAAGAAGATGATGATGATGATGATGATGATGATGATGATGATGATGATCATGAAGAAGAAGAAGAAGAAGAAGAAGAAGAAGAAGAAGAAGAAGAAGAAGAAGAAGAAGAAGAAGAAGAAGAAGAAGAAGAAGAAGAAGAAGAAGAAGAAGAAGAAGAAGAAGAAGTGAGTAAGACTGAGGTTGCCGAAATATTTGTACGATGATGAAAGCTGAATATCATGCACACGAAGAACGGCGGAGCTGAGCGCAACGACAATGTATGGTCTTTACATAAAGAAGGAGAAGAAGAAGAAGAAGAAGAAGAAGAAGAAGAAGAAGAAGAAGAAGAAGAAGAAGATGATGATGATGATGATGATGATGATGAAGAAGAAGAAGAAGAAGAAGAAGAAGAAGAAGAAGAAGAAGAAGAAGAAGAAGAAGAAGAAGAAGAAGAAGAAGAAACATCTAAATCGAGTTTATAATTTTTTGAAAGTTTTACTATTTCGTTAAATCGTGAATTTTGTCTGTTCCTACTGTTTAAAAATTGAAGTCGAAAGCAACAGCTAGAATCGAGACATACTGTGCAGGTTACGTCTGATAGGCAGGTCGCAACTGATAGGCCGCTTTCTAACCGAAGATAAAATTGGCTACCTACCACACACTGCGTAGAGCCCGTTGGCACTCTGCCCGCAGAGAAAGCGTACTCACGTTTTAAAAACATTGTGGTTCTTTCAGGGTAGACCGAACTGACCTGACTTGATTGATACAGGCTTCAAAAATAAATTTTGATGTTGAAACGCTTGAGCCAAATCTAGTTTCGTTTGGATCAGCGGCTTTCAATGAGTTTAAAAGACGTTTGTACGAAGTTAAGCGGCTGGCTGTTATAGAGCACTGATGGTATCTGATGGACCAAACGTCGGTACAAACTAAAACTACAAATAGTTTCCACAAAGGTTTATTGGTTTTTCCCACTTCTTTCCGTTCGTTCTCCGTATCCTGTTCCGACGCGTGTTGCAGTTTACGACTTCTGGTACCGACTCTTCATAACTATGAATCACCTACGACAGTAGCATTAGTTTCGCGTACTTTTATGTAGTAAGAGACCAGGGGCGTATTTACTAGGGGGGACGGGACCAGACCCCCTTTCCGCAGAGGGTCGAAAAAGTCGATGCATATTGTTAATCTCATTGTTAAGCACATAATAGAGTAACATGTTAAATTAATTCGAACATTAGTAAATTTTATAGGCATTGTTTGCGAAACAGCCTATTGCACAGTCTTATTATTAAAACAAAATAATCACTTTAACGCCCCATTCTTCATATTAATAGACTAACATTAATTAAGAAAAACCATAGTAGCGGAAATAACAACGAATATGTGCACTTGTCTTAACGCTTATTCATTTCCTCACACCTCCGTAAGTGTTCGAAAGTCCTAAGCTATAGTACGAAACCTGAATAAAAGGTACCAGCTTTAAATATCCGAAAGTAGAGGAGCTCCTGTATATCCTGAGGTCCAGAGGCACATTTACGGGGCGGACGAACGGGACCGAACCCTCCCTCAGAGGGTCGAAAAAAGTTGACGAATATTGTTAATCTCTTAATTTTTAGGTTATTTTATTATTTTTCAGCTGTGTACGTTTATATAGTAACTCTTTTTTAAATATACGAACAATTTATTAAACAGAATTAGCGTATACGCTAATTACGAAATATAGGAAAATCAGTTCATTCATTAGGCCTAAGTGTCTTGTAAACAATGTTTCAGTGTGGCTGACTCAGTTCAACCACTTTAAAAATAGTAATATTTATTAGTCTTAATTTGTATTTCTTTTGTACGAAGCCGACACGACCCCGGAACCCCCTATTCTAGGTATTCTAGATATTCTAGAAATTCTAGATACGCCACTGTAAGAAACTATTAAAATAATTTAGAAAATTGATATCTGTGTTATTAACTGACCGTAGAATATTCACATAATTGTTAATATTGTTACGACGGTCTCACTGATCGTCGTATGGTACAGTGGAAAACAAAATACAGACACCAATGAAGTCACTAATCACCAGCATTAATTAATCACAAATAACAGTTTGTAATCAACAAGCTATTCAACAAGATTATACTCGTACAACAGTTCAAATTAAATGTATCCACACGCAATAATAATATCAACTAATAGTGTCCCGCACAATAATAACTTTTCACTAATAATCACTTGTGACGCACTCAGTAATTCGCACGATATAAACTGACTGACCGTCGCTGGATGCTTATATTTATACCTCTCTGAGATGCTAGAATAATCTGTCACTTTTTGGATGACGTGTTAAACAAGTGCCTATTACAGGCGTTCTCGAATACATTAGAAACAGTGTCGATGTCTGGACTTGAACACATGCGCTGACCGGTGCAGTCTGGAACAGCCTCGATTGTTAACGCATGATGAGTGTCACATAATTGTCTTTCTTCTCAAAGCAGCAATATTACAGCTACTTCCACCCACACAAACATTACAGCTGGGATAGCCGAGAAACATACAGAACGACACTCTCCATTGTTCGAGAAAGCTCCGTAATTGCGTAACAATATTTTAATCTAATGATCGGTTTCAGCCTATGTGGGTGTACCAATAGTATGTATGTACTGAATCTCTTACATGTATACGGGACATACAGAATATTTGGGCGGCTGAGTACATATGTGTTCTTATGTGCGACTGATCTGCGTCTGTTCTGTTAGAGACGTACAGTCAATAAGAACTGGGGCCGGTTAACTTTGCTTGCAATGTGGGTGGAATCGAAGCCGTGTGATACAGCCATCCGAAACATTGGCCATTTCGGCAACAGATTTCCCCGAATTTATGTGAATTGCCATCGAAAATCTTGAGTACCTCTCCATCAGGGGCGGAGTCTCGCAAAATCGATAATCCCTTTTCACCGACTCCGATAACCTGAGTATTAGGTCGACTTTTCTGAAATATTGTTCCCGTCTGTTAATTTCCCTTGTAAAAATCCAGCAGTAAAACATTATGCGACTTTGACTCAGCTTTAATGTTCCATGGACAAGTGCAAGGACGCCTCGAAGCGATACCTAAAGACCGAGAAACAATATACATATTTAGGGGCGCCGATCCCCCCAACCCCTATGACGCTTCCCCCCAAATTTTGTAGAAAAAATGTCCCCCTTTTTCTGACAAGACCTTTTCTCTCTTTTGCGGTAAAATTTCTAACCTAATCAAGCAAAGGCCGGCCTTTCTAACTCAAAACTATTACAAAATATTACCTTTTACCGAAACGATATATTGATTGTAGGCAGTCCTTGTTTTATTACTGTGACGATATATGGTTCCTTGTGCAGTTCATATAATTCGGCATTTGTCCTAACATTCCGGCATCTAGTACACCTCCATATATCCTTCTCAGAATCTTTCTTTCCCATATTCTGATCATATCTTCTTGCGCTGAGGTCATGGTCCAGGCTTCTGAATCATACAGTACTAATGGCCGCAAACGGTTTTATAAATCTGGGCCTTGTTGGGAGAAACAACATAAAATGAAGAAAATAAAATGACGATTTTTGACAATCTATCGATAGCAGATACAATCTCGGCATCTTAATGATCTCTGGGAGCTTGCTGGACATCGGTATGCCACTTAGCTATTACCCCAAAGGTAAACGGTAATCTGATTAATCTGATTAAAATTATTTTTACCTGGCGGACTGCCATGGGCTGCTCGCTCAGCGACAAATCACTTAGAATTTAGAATATTAATTAAATGGTGGATATATTTTAGGACAGGGACTGTTACCCTCAGTGACAAACGGTTTTTTAGGCCTACATACTGTAATCTCAAACGTGAATGTTTATGTATATTAGTAAAAAGTCTACTTTTTTAGTAAATATAACTCAACAGAAATTACACGAATAAAACAAAAATGTTTAGAGCCAAGAGGCACGCGTTTATACTGTTTAAGTAGTGTATACGTGAAACAGTTTTTGTTGTTCATGTATTTCAGTTTAATTAAAATTTTAATGTTTGACGATCTCGTATGAGAGGTATGTAGCCTATGTCTGAAGGTGGAACGATCTTTCCGAAACGCGTGACAAAGGTGCTAGAAGAAATCACAAGACGGAACGGAAATAAGAGAATATATTAAGTAAATAAAATGTTGTCTCGCGCGCACCTTGTATACACCCCCGAGAGTTGCCTCCCCGCGCACCTTTTATATATACCTTTTTGAGGTTGTAAAGTGTCCCTTCAAAATCCCTCGCCCGCCGCGTGCACCTTGTATAAACACCTTTTCTGAAGGCAGCTCGGATTTTCAAAAGTCAGAAAGTTAATTGTTACTGTCTCGCTGGGTGAATCAAAACCTTTCTCGTTTCAGATTACTAATAGACGTCAGGTAGCTAAACGGTTTCGACAATTTTTGTGACCGACGTTCGCGGTAGTTTTACTCAGAGCAGAACGTAACGCGATGAAAATTTCTGGTCTCTTTTTTTTTAGGCCAAAAACATTTACTTAATTTACAATTACATAACTTGTAAGAGAATGACATGCGATTTCTGACACTATATACTAAATTTTTATTTTTCTCCCAACCGAAAACTGTAACTTTTTATAAAGTGAAGCACAAAAGTTTAAATAAAACTTTAAAATTAATTGAATTGAATGTACAAATAAAATAATTAAACATGAAACGGGTGACTGGTTGCGCTGTGTCAAAATATCTCATTGCGCATGTGTAGCTTTGACTCATTGCTTTCGGACCAATTATTTTGTGTTCAGAAGAGCGACATGGATGGTGTATCACATGGTTGTGTGTCGTGGTTGGTCACCTCACACCCCACATCCTGCACTGCCAACCCTATTCCTCTGCTATCTTCTCGAACCATTTCATGTCTGACTAATTCATCTTGAAGTCTTGACATTTAATTCGTAAAGGTCTTGTTGTAAATTCTGTTCAATAACTGACTTTTCTGTGTAATTAGAGTAATTAGACAGTAATTTTTAATGGCTATGCATGTTACTCACAGGTTAGCACCTGTACTCGTTACATATTTACCTACAATGTGGTACGACAACGTTCTATAACGTCTATGCCAACGACGTTTCCGAGTCCAAATAGGTCTGTCCAGTGACAGAATTCCAATTGACTTAAATAAAAAACGCGACCGAAAATAATTAATCGTACCACAATCGATCCACGTCACGTGATGATGTTTCACAAAATGATGACATCCACAGAGACCCAATGTCAATACGGTCGACGAATAATTGAGACATTTCCCGAAAGTCACGAAAGGAGACTTCAACGCACTAGCGCGGAGAGGACCCTACTACCTGATGCTGGTCAGACTATCAGACACCATAAACCTTATGATTTAGATTTTTTTTTTTGCTTTTTCATATTATATAGAACTGAGAGGTTTTGTATGTTCCCAATCACATGTCAAAATTTGTTACATATTATATGCGTTACTTGTTAAAGCTAGTTAAGGGTGTACTAGATAAATAAGTTAAAAATCATGTAATAGCAGGAATGGTTAAAACACATAAAAATGTTTTCACCAAACATAAATGACGAAAAAATTTTGAAGAGAATACTTTCAGTACTCGCGTGTCTCACATTAACTATGCAGAAATGAATGATTATTAATAACTTTATGATGTGTCTGGTTAGTATAACCAACCCATACCGAGAAAGACGAAAAGAGTTTGAGAGTTTCGTGAAACGGTAGCCGCTGCCATACGCGACTAAAAATAACATCCACTCTGGTTAGAGTTACAAGATACAATGCGCAACAATTAACCAGTAATTTTGAAGTAGGTTAGACGGTTACATGTTGCCTGCATAACATTGATATTGCCCCTAACCAACTTTCTCCGAATCTTGAGGTCAAACGCTCAATGATTTCACATTTCTCTGGGCCGCTGACAGTTTCTCCTGTAAAGGAACAAGCCGGCTATCATGTAAATATCAGATCAGCGAACTTGGTCGCACTATCAAAACGATAATTAAAAGTAAGCGATACTTGACGTGAAAGGAAAGTGAAAAAGCGAACAGAACAGACACAATTAGAAGGGAAGTAACAGATATTTTCGTATCGAAAAACTGAAAATTTATAGATGTAACGGAAAATCATAGCCCTAATGTAAATTTTCGTTAGAGCTCCTATGTTGTTAGTAATTAAAGATAACACGACCTATACTAATATACATAAACATTCACTTTTGAGATTACAGTATGTAGGCCTAAAAACCCGTTTGTCACTGAGGGTAACAGTCCCTGTCCTAAAATGTATCCACCATTTAATTAATATGCTAAATTCTAAGTTTTTGTCGCTGAGCGAGCGGCCCATGGCAGTCCGCCAGGTCAAAATAATTTTAATCAGATTATAGATATGTTACATAAAACATGAAAAAACACTTCGTTGTACTAGATTAATAAATTTCCTTACCTGTGTCTTCCTGAGCGCGGTTTGTGGATAAAATATGAAATAATTTGCTTTTTATGAAATAATAACGTAAATTAATTAACTTTCATATTAAATGACAAAAGATTGATCTCTATGATGTATCGTTGTCTGAGAAAGACAAAATTCCTGTTTCCGAGGTTAAGAATACTTTAAAAATCGTGAAAAATGGACGGGCACCAGGTACAAATGAATTCCGTATAAGCTCTTTAAAAATGGGACACACATAGTGTTGGACCTTTTGGCATATGTATCAATTACTTTTTAAAAGGTGAAGAGCTCCCTCTTGAATGGAAGACTGCGTGAATTTCCAACCTCTACAAAAAAGGCAGCAGAAAGATACTATCGAATTACAGAGGAGCAAGTGGAACCAATTCCATCTCAAGGTTATATGCAAAACTTTTCAAGGCAACAATTGAAAACTAATATGAGGATATTGGTTTCGTGCAGGCCAATCTTGTATAGATTATACATTCACATTGAAACAACTTCTTTAAGAAATAATGACAAAAATGTAAACACCAAATTAGTACTTATAGACCTCAAGACAGTATTACACTGAATAAGACATGCTGGTGTCAATGCTGTATACACGAACATTAGTAGCACCATAAAGATAGAATCAAGACTATCTGATGAATTTCTAGCCATCAAGGAACTGCGACAAGGTTGTACTATTTATTATTTGGTGTTCTGCTCTAAGGCAGGTATTCAAATGGTAAAAGCTATCCAAGCTGTCCTATCGCATGCCAGTCTTTTCGTTTCTTCTTAACACCCTCTGATTTTAATGCTATCTATTAACTTCATTCTTTTACGCCCTATTCTTTTTCCTCCTTCTTTGACATCCTCCGTGGCAGCTGTAAGCAAGCAGTCTCTTCTTAAACAATGACGTAACCAATTCCTTTTCCTATTGTCTATTACTTTCAGGATTCTTCTCTCTTCCCCTAGTCTTCTTAAAACTTCATCGTTCCTTACTTTATCAACCCACCTCACTTTTTCCATTGCTCGCCAAACCCCCACATCTCAAATGCTTCTAATCTTTTCTCATCCTCTTTCCTCAGTGTCCATGTCTCTGCACCATATAAAGCAATGCTTCACACAAAACATTTGAGCAACCTTTTTCTTAAATTCTTATTAATTTTGCCACACAGCAGTCTTTTCTTCCCATTAAATGCCTCTTTCACTATAGCAATTCTTGCTCTAATTTCACGAGTGCAGGACAGATCTTCACTTATCAAGCTTCTAAGATATTTAAACAACTCCACCTGTTGTATTTTCTCTTGCCCTAACTTTATGTTTGCCCTCTTTCCTCTTCTGCTAATCACCATACACTTAGTTTTTCCTTATTAATCCTCATTCCATATTCCTCGCATACTAAATTCAAATCTCTTATCATTTCATTCACAGTCTCTTCCCTTTCTGCTAAAACAGCCATGTCATCAGCAAACCTTATACATTCAATTTTTCTTCCACTCCACTGCTATAGCACACACTTTATTTAAAATGTACTTGAAGGACAGCTTTATTTATTTATTCAGCTTTGGAAAGTAGAAGACGCACCTGTCACAAAATGGGAATACTATTAATAATCGAAACCTCTTCATTTGCATGGTTACAGACGACGGCACACGTGCAGCAGAAATAAACAAATCATATCGGATAAGGGAAACAAGCGACGAGATAGGGCAATCCACTTTATGGAGCAATCAACTGAGATACGAAACAAAAATTACAATATTTAAGCCAATATTGGAAAGTATTGTAACATATCGAGCTGAAGTGTGGGAAACTACAGAACATATATGAGGAACAGATTGCGAGCTGTAGAAATGGGATACTGTGAAAAATTCTATAAACGTACACGGGAGAATAGGGTTAAGAACGTAGAAATCAGAGAAAATAACTATATGTATCTATATAAATGACACAATTGATGCAAACAGTTTAAGATGGTACGGGCATATGTGCCGTACGGGCAATGATAGATGGCTAAAGACATTACTAGAATGGACCACTCGTGAAAGAAGGAAAATACGGAGACCACGAAAGACTTGGATAGAAGTATAAAGAATGTATAACAAAAGTGTGTGTTTTAACGTGTAACTTCAAATAATTCCATATTAGCACTTCCAACGGCCGCAACCTTGAATATAACCACAACACATATACTAATTTCAGCTTTATTAGTTTATATGCAACCACGAAAGTAACAACATAACAAATTATAAATCAGCGGCCATCTTTTCTATTCCAATCTGGCTTAGAGCGAGCAAAACTGACCGCCGCCCACACCTTGTATTCCAAATTTGAGATTTTTTGACCGCCACGCGCACCTTGTCAAACCCCGAGAAAAGAATGTCAAATAAAGGAGTTTACATGTCAAAGGCCCCGGCGGACATAAACTCAAAATAAAATAAAATAAATAACATTAAAATATTAAAAAAAAAGTAACAATGAACGAGGAGAATAATTTAAAGCTGATGAAGTCAGTAGAAATAAATATCATCAGGGAAAAATCAGTTTAATGATTTTAGCACAAATGAAAGTAGAAACGGAGAACAAATTGCAGGAAAAAAGAGGCATACGCTCCGTACGAAGGTGATTCAACATATTGCTCAAGAAGAGGAAAACGAGTTACAGATAAGAGACGCTGGAGAGCCGAATCTTTTCAGGAAACAAATCTGAATTAAGGAGTGTGATATTTACAGAACATAAATTAAATAAATAGGGTAATCAAAAACACTGATGTTGCATATATGAATTCTTATTATTATATGCTTTTAATTATTAAAATTCTGTAAAACGTGCGTCAAGTGGAAATAAACCTACTTGCAGTGTATTTATTTGAAGATATTACATGGGAGACCTTATAGTTAGCATAAATGGGGTTTATTTATTATGCTAATCGTGATATAAATGATTTACATTTAGTAAATGGGACTAGTGGTATTTTATGTGAGTTTATCACTTTCTCATATGTATCTCGCCCTAAAGCTGGATGCCATTTACATTTAATGCCAAGCGTTGTGCAGCCATTTACATTTAGTGGTGTAAATATAATTTACATCTGTGGTAATTAATTGTGTAAACCATTTACATCTAGTGAATATTAATCTGTGCTAATTATCTGCGCGGATTAATTACTCAACAATTATGAATCATATTAATTAAAGATTTATGTAATACGTTAAAATTGATATATCTAAAATTATTTCTATTCGTCAGATTTGACTCAACACAGTGTCTGATTAAATACGATTTTATGAGTCTATTAATCAGACGTTTCAATGGTCGAGTTTATTGTATCCATTGATGTTTAGCATAAGTTATGAGATTTTTAGTGTAATACTTAGAATGAAAATACATCAATAACAAAGGTGAAATTTCAATAATGAACGCATGAATACTGTAAATTAACTACTTATTTATTACACATCTTACTGAAGTAAGTAACTATATCCTGCAAATTACATACATATTAAAGCACATGATATAAATACAATTATTCAATTTATACGATGTTTCCTGAAACATAAACACATGGTACATTCAAATGCAGTAAATAATGCACATATATAAAACATACACGAATAATAAACAATCAACAATTATACTTATTCCTACCTAAAATGCGTTCATTATTTCTCAGATAACGAATTACGTTAGTGTTATTTTATAGATTTTATGATTCATATGACTCATATGTAATTATTCTCTTGGGGTTAGTTCTTTGAAAAGAGGCAACAGAACAGTAGTGTAGTATATACTACTAAGATTAAGTAGACATAAAGCTTATCTTTGAGAGTGTTTATCCAATTCCGTCGTCGTGAGAAGACACTTTCTAGATGATTCGTCGAAGATCATAATCACTGTTACGCAGAGCACTGATAATTTCACTTCACTCCACTAAATCTCCACTCCCGTCATGTGTATGGTATTGTGGTAACCCGCTGATGTCGAGTGTCCGGAGTTCAAATAGTGAGGTGTTAATGTTGTCATTAACTTGAATTGTTCTGAAAGTTTGCCATATTTGTGTACATGGTTAACTGTGCCGTCTATTTTGGGTGTATCGCGTACTGCGTGCTTAATTGTTTGGTATAGTTTATTCAACTAATTGTTCAACATGGTGATACGTTATGATGTGAGAATGTTTGAGGTGACACTCACTGTTCTACTTTAAGTGTTAATTAGTATATTATTATGTGCGCGTCAGTTGAGATTTCAAGTCCCGTACGCACTCATAGTTTATATTTCCGCACAGAATTGTGTATAAGTGTGACTATACCGATGTCTTTGTTCACTTATGAATTTACAAATTAGTGAATCCGGTCGGTCGACATAATCAATCGTCTGTCTATCGTACGCACTAACTTCTGACTATTAATTGCGACTACCAACTGCTACTATTAACTACATACTCTTGACTACCGACTGACTGTTAACTGCGACTAACTGTTCGATTGAACGACTTGACTACTCGATTGAATACTTGACTATCCGATTGAAAATTACTGACTCTCGATTAACTACTTGACTGCCCGATTGAAAATTACTGACTCTCGATTAACTACTTGACTGCCTGCTCCGCGTCTTCGCCAAACAGTTTTATTGGAACATCTTACCCATAAGTCTAAGTTTCGATCTCTACGCCTTCTAGGGCTCTTGATTGGTCGTACAAATTCCTACCCTTCTGTAGATCTCATCCACTGTTTCACGATTCGTCGGCCGAACCCTTCCTACTCTCTCCACGAGCTCTCTTAGAAGATGCTTGATGCTGGTTGGTCGTCGTCATCCCCGGAGTGTTTCATGTGACGAGCGTAGCACAGATTCTAAGAAATTAGGACAATTTCATGGCCTTCTGTTATCCTTTGTTTAGACTTTCCCTAAGGTTCTGACTGAGCTTTTGTTAACAGACTCCAGGTCTTGGTTAATTGTCTAAGTTCCACGACGTTCGTTCCGCCGATTATCAACCCTTCGTTGTCTTCATTTCGGTGAAATTCTACTTTTCAGTCGTAAATTTCAGTAAACTGTCAAGAATGTGTTTTCACGCTGTGCAGGGTACACTGGCAGTATTCACTGAGTTACGTCTATTGTCTATCTCTCCGTTAAAATTGCTCTGTACTTCCTTTGTAACATAGTAAAGCCTTTCATAATTGAGCAGTTACACTTTGCTTCCACAGCAGGCGTTCCATCTCGATTCCGTGTAACTCGGCAGCTGGACGAAGTCTTTGTTTCAGATTGTTGGGTGCTGTAAATTTTGACAAACGGCTAGCTGTCAGTGACGCCTTGAAATACTCATTGTGTGCAGTGCTCAGACATTTTTTCTTTGTCTTCGCTCTGTCGTCGGGTTTGACGTGCCCTCGATTCGTCATTATTTACGACCTGGGCTTGTGTCCGTCGACTTGAGTGTGGGAACGTGTCACTTGATCGAGGAATTAAAATTTTTTTAAAATTTCGATCATTACATTGTCCCCAAATTGGATTGGATGTTGGACTTCGGGAGACATCTGATCCAATTTCTGCGCTCTGTCCCAGTCGTGGATGTCTGCTTCGGAATGGACATGGTTGACTGACATCTATCTCTCATAGGAAGCAATTAATTGTTATTCCCCATCTTAATGTTTTATATGGTCATATGAATTTATTGCCGCACATCTGAGTGAATGAACGCATTTCTTACACTTTGTCTGTCCATATGCGGACTGTACAATACGATTTCGAGTAAATAATTGAATTTAAGACATGGACGTTTGTCCATTTGACAGTTTGTCTCGTTACTCTTTATACACAATGTATTAGATAAGCTGTAGATTAGCTACCCATTATATTAATCGATCTTATGTCGATGACCTATATAGCAATAAAATACTTTTAAACTTGTCATTACTGTCTCTAGAATACAGTTGATACTAACAAATATATACATATGGTCAATTCGTAACATATTATAAATGATTACATTGGTAAAAGAAACATACATATTAATTAAATAGTTAAGGAATCAGCATACTTCGTGATGCATACTGTTAAAGTTATAAAACAATCGTCCATTTTGAATTATTATTTACATACACAAATTATTCGAGTCTCTACGTTTTAACAAGTTATTATTCATAATTATTAACGTCTTTGGTGTCCTGTGTCATAGTATTACACTGTCCTTCTGACACATGGTACATTTCACAAATCACTTTCTGTATATGTTGATATTTACACGTCTAATTAACATAACGAATGACAATTATGTGCTGATCACAAACACAGTTAGCATTGAAATACAGACTTAACACAACAAGTAAAATGCATATCATTATTTGGTTAGCTGGACTGGCCGCGCGAGCAAATTACCTAAACTATGTCTTCTGCTGGTCGCCGGGAGTCGTCGCTACCACTCGTGTTATTTATACTTCCGTTCGCTGGCTCATGATACCTTTTAATGCACTTTGATTTGCCGTATGTTCTACAAGCTCATACGTGGCTTTGTTTTAATTTCATTCATTAATCTTCTACTCTTCATTCATCAATATTCATCTTTAATTACTTTCTTTGGTTTATGTATTCCCATACAACCAATGTATTTAATGTATTTTATTCAGTACTATCTAATTTCATCATTACATTTTCAAACATTCTTAAAATCGTCTTCTTAATACGTTTTCATTATTCATTCTTAATTTACATTTGTGATGACATATTTTTATGTCCCGTCACTATCGTGCTGTTACTAACGCACGCGTTTTTGTTTGTAAACATTAAGGTGTTTGACCTTGGGTTTTGTGTAACATATTTTTTCCAATGGCTGGTTGGCCGTCCCCGTTATTCCGCTACAATGTGCTGCACTTGCGCGCCTAAGATTTATGACCATTCTCCGTCTCGTTCTATGTGAGTGAGTGAGAGGTGTGTCCCACTTTCCTTTTTGTCGGTCTGCCTCAGGCCAGCACGCTTTAAACTGCCTCCCTTGGCTTAGACAACCCTTCGCAACCGTATTTCCATTGCTCACATATACAGTGAGTAGTTTTTGCCGCTTTTTCCAGTAGCTTTCACTAAGTAAACACGCGCCGTTCTGCTTTTGCCGCCGTTTCCAAGTCTGTATACAATTCCGTTGTTCGACAGTCAGTTTACTACTCGTGTGTTTACATAATAAAATTTTGTTTCTTAGGTTCCTAAGAGATCTTACCCCGAGTGCTTGGACTCTTCCTCCAGTACTATCACGATCCTTTACAACATTTTTAAGTCGTCTAGTAGAGATTCTTCTTCTCCTCTTCCTCATGACGTTTCTTGTCCATGATGAACATGCATACGGATCTTGTAGGTCCTTCCGTTTCATGTCATCCATGGCTTGTGTAAATTTGCTTTTAGCCTTATAACATGCGGTATTTGTTTCAACTTTAAACTTTCCCTTCATGCTTCTTATTGATGCAGCTCGACTACTTCGCCGGTCTATGCTTATTTCACAAGCTGGATACTTCATCATAGAATTCACTGATGCCGTATCTATTCTCGCGTTTCTTAATTTGTACCTTTTATGCGTTCTACCTGGTGGTAGTAAAATTTTACTATCTTTATCCACGTCTGGATACTCCTCTTCCCACTTCCTCATATACAAAGGAACAAAGTCATTTTTCTTCTTAATCCATTTGTTTCTTGAACTTACGTTAGATCGAATAGTTGATAATTTCTTAGTAGCTGATACATCCGTAAAATCAACAGTGTTATCAGTGTCTTGTACTTTCCGTACGTCTTCGTAATTCTCATTCATCACTTCTTCTTGCTTCTTCTGGACTTCGTTTCCATCCACTTTCCAGGTATCCTTGTATTCACGTATTTCTGTACGAAACAGCTTGAACTGCTCATTCATATGTTGCGTAATTTCTTCTTTATAATTATTAAAATTTTCATTAATTTGATTGAATTTCTGGTTGATTTCTTCTTTAATTTCTTCTTTATGTTGATCGAATCTCTGATCGAATTTCTGATTCATCATCTTGAAGCTTTCATTATTCGTGCGCATGAAGTCCATCAACAATGAACGTAGCGATGCCTCTTCATGTGATTGCTGGGATTCTTGTGGTTGCTGTGACTCCTGTCCCCGCGCTCTGACCTCTGACGTCTCCTCCGTCATATTTGGTTCGGTGACTGATGAGTTTTCTTCGTTGGTGTCGGGTGCGCCCAACTGGTTGTTAACGTCAAAGTCCATGCTATCAGAACTACCGCTAGCCATTTTAGCCTTGCTTCGCGTTATCATTTACCAGTCAAGCTAACCTTACACTTATTTAATAATGTCTTACGTACTATATTATTGTAATTAGTCTAAATACTACTGTCTGCTCTCTTTTGCCATGCGATGGGCGCCATTTTATAGTTAGCATAAATGGGGTTTATTTATTATGCTAATCGTGATATAAATGATTTACATTTAGTAAATGGGACTAGTGGTATTTTATGTGAGTTTATCACTTTCTCATATGTATCTCGCCCTAAAGCTGGATGCCATTTACATTTAATGCCAAGCGTTGTGCAGCCATTTACATTTAGTGGTGTAAATATAATTTACATCTGTGGTAATTAATTGTGTAAACCATTTACATCTAGTGAATATTAATCTGTGCTAATTATCTGCGCGGATTAATTACTCAACAATTATGAATCATATTAATTAAAGATTTATGTAATACGTTAAAATTGATATATCTAAAATTATTTCTATTCGTCAGATTTGACTCAACACAGTGTCTGATTAAATACGATTTTATGAGTCTATTAATCAGACGTTTCAATGGTCGAGTTTATTGTATCCATTGATGTTTAGCATAAGTTATGAGATTTTTAGTGTAATACTTAGAATGAAAATACATCAATAACAAAGGTGAAATTTCAATAATGAACGCATGAATACTGTAAATTAACTACTTATTTATTACACATCTTACTGAAGTAAGTAACTATATCCTGCAAATTACATACATATTAAAGCACATGATATAAATACAATTATTCAATTTATACGATGTTTCCTGAAACATAAACACATGGTACATTCAAATGCAGTAAATAATGCACATATATAAAACATACACGAATAATAAACAATCAACAATTATACTTATTCCTACCTAAAATGCGTTCATTATTTCTCAGATAACGAATTACGTTAGTGTTATTTTATAGATTTTATGATTCATATGACTCATATGTAATTATTCTCTTGGGGTTAGTTCTTTGAAAAGAGGCAACAGAACAGTAGTGTAGTATATACTACTAAGATTAAGTAGACATAAAGCTTATCTTTGAGAGTGTTTATCCAATTCCGTCGTCGTGAGAAGACACTTTCTAGATGATTCGTCGAAGATCATAATCACTGTTACGCAGAGCACTGATAATTTCACTTCACTCCACTAAATCTCCACTCCCGTCATGTGTATGGTATTGTGGTAACCCGCTGATGTCGAGTGTCCGGAGTTCAAATAGTGAGGTGTTAATGTTGTCATTAACTTGAATTGTTCTGAAAGTTTGCCATATTTGTGTACATGGTTAACTGTGCCGTCTATTTTGGGTGTATCGCGTACTGCGTGCTTAATTGTTTGGTATAGTTTATTCAACTAATTGTTCAACATGGTGATACGTTATGATGTGAGAATGTTTGAGGTGACACTCACTGTTCTACTTTAAGTGTTAATTAGTATATTATTATGTGCGCGTCAGTTGAGATTTCAAGTCCCGTACGCACTCATAGTTTATATTTCCGCACAGAATTGTGTATAAGTGTGACTATACCGATGTCTTTGTTCACTTATGAATTTACAAATTAGTGAATCCGGTCGGTCGACATAATCAATCGTCTGTCTATCGTACGCACTAACTTCTGACTATTAATTGCGACTACCAACTGCTACTATTAACTACATACTCTTGACTACCGACTGACTGTTAACTGCGACTAACTGTTCGATTGAACGACTTGACTACTCGATTGAATACTTGACTATCCGATTGAAAATTACTGACTCTCGATTAACTACTTGACTGCCCGATTGAAAATTACTGACTCTCGATTAACTACTTGACTGCCTGCTCCGCGTCTTCGCCAAACAGTTTTATTGGAACATCTTACCCATAAGTCTAAGTTTCGATCTCTACGCCTTCTAGGGCTCTTGATTGGTCGTACAAATTCCTACCCTTCTGTAGATCTCATCCACTGTTTCACGATTCGTCGGCCGAACCCTTCCTACTCTCTCCACGAGCTCTCTTAGAAGATGCTTGATGCTGGTTGGTCGTCGTCATCCCCGGAGTGTTTCATGTGACGAGCGTAGCACAGATTCTAAGAAATTAGGACAATTTCATGGCCTTCTGTTATCCTTTGTTTAGACTTTCCCTAAGGTTCTGACTGAGCTTTTGTTAACAGACTCCAGGTCTTGGTTAATTGTCTAAGTTCCACGACGTTCGTTCCGCCGATTATCAACCCTTCGTTGTCTTCATTTCGGTGAAATTCTACTTTTCAGTCGTAAATTTCAGTAAACTGTCAAGAATGTGTTTTCACGCTGTGCAGGGTACACTGGCAGTATTCACTGAGTTACGTCTATTGTCTATCTCTCCGTTAAAATTGCTCTGTACTTCCTTTGTAACATAGTAAAGCCTTTCATAATTGAGCAGTTACACTTTGCTTCCACAGCAGGCGTTCCATCTCGATTCCGTGTAACTCGGCAGCTGGACGAAGTCTTTGTTTCAGATTGTTGGGTGCTGTAAATTTTGACAAACGGCTAGCTGTCAGTGACGCCTTGAAATACTCATTGTGTGCAGTGCTCAGACATTTTTTCTTTGTCTTCGCTCTGTCGTCGGGTTTGACGTGCCCTCGATTCGTCATTATTTACGACCTGGGCTTGTGTCCGTCGACTTGAGTGTGGGAACGTGTCACTTGATCGAGGAATTAAAATTTTTTTAAAATTTCGATCATTACAACCTGCAGGAAACTCAACAAGTTACTTACAAAGGAATTAGTAAACTAAACAGTAAGATCAATGTGACTATTAGCATCAGTTAATAATAATAATAATAATAATAATAATGGGCACTTTTTGAAAGTGTTGTCTCCAAAACCCGAAGAAAATTGCTGCGGCAGCACTTCCCGCTGCTAGGCCCCGGAAGTGTTCAGCATACACACAAATAACATAATTTAATATCTAAGTACATAAAAATGCTTAAGACACCTTTCCTGTGTTACAACTTATTTCTCAAGCGTTTCTATAATTAACATCATTATATAAAAGGAGGAGGTGCGAGTGAAAGAAATTGTTGAAAGCATCAATCTGTGAGCTGAGTCGGATGCGACCCGTTTATTTCAAAAACGTTACGAGCCTCTAAAATTTACTTAATTCTGTGCCAGTCAGCAACGGTCAGTACTGAGATTTTTTTTTGAAAAACTGAATATAAAAAATGTTAAATGCTAAATATGGGGGTGTCGCATAAATAGATGCTAGTTTACAAAATGGTGTACAGCGTACACGCTGTGATCTATATATAAATTTCTGACACTGTTATCTATCGCAAAAGTTTATAAAATTGTTTCTGACACTTATGACGAGTAACTAGTTTGTCTCGCTTTTGCTTCGTGATTATGCAGCAACTAGCACCGTAAGTTATTAGGTAAAAATGTTACTTGGCAATCCAGATAAATCCTTTTTGCGACCTGCTGTATCTGGTCGCTACGGCCGCGTGTTCCTCCGTACCTGGTCTGAACCACTGCTATGTCTGTGCTGGAAGATCGTGTAAAACTGTACGAAGTTCGTGTTCTCGTGTCTTCTGTCCAGAACGTGAACCAAGTTTCGAACTGAAAGTTTTCACATCTTTTAGTACACTTTTATACCCACATCGTTCGATTAACACGCACGCATGAATTCATACAGTGCGTGTTACAATTTACAATACTACAAAATAGCATTACAAGGTTATCACTTTAAATTACATATATAACGAGTACTGACACTCAACCTTACATATCTTAGGTCTTTTCATCAAGTTGACTGACTGAAATTTAAATTTAGGCGAGGCTGACCATTACAGACAAGATACAGCTTGGTTGGTTACGGATAACAATCTTTTTACATCTATTACAAGTTTTCTTTTTGTTACAAACGTAATACACAAAATTATTAGCCACTAGCATTGATTTACGATAGCTCAAAAACAAACATAGTTACCTTGGTTATTGAGGCTCCCAAACTTGACGAAATTCCGGCGACGGGCCGCTCAGCTCACAGCGTTTGATGGGAGACTGACGAGATTTTACAAAGCAGGCGATAGGGTTGGTAAAGGGGAGGGCGTGACGTCAGGGCGTCGGGCAAGGTACAATTCGCGGATTGTTGCACTCTACAGAAGACGAATAATTGCAACAAAATT
Source organism: Magicicada septendecula (assembly GCA_034769895.1). Lineage (NCBI taxonomy): Eukaryota > Metazoa > Arthropoda > Insecta > Hemiptera > Cicadidae > Magicicada > Magicicada septendecula. The sequence goes on from CM068376.1 coordinate 312,302,005, forward strand.
ATGCCTTATTAATAAATTGAGAGACACTTTAAGAGTACTGGTTCCTGTGTGAGTTTTTGTAATTATTTGGTCCGAAGCCTTCTGCCATATGGAACAGGAACCGTGAGTACACAGCTAACTTCATTGGGGGAGTTCAGAGGAGCTTCTTGCACTGGATGACCAACAGATTCAACTTACTGGGTCGTGATGTGGAGGTCACGAAAGCTCTTGGTCTTTCTTTACTCTTGACTAGGAGAACTCATACACAGCTGCATCTTTTTCTCCTTGGACATAGTGGATCGCCCGTGACCGCTGTGTTGAAGGTCCCTACTTATAGAGTTCGTGTAAGTTCAATTTTATTGGTGGACATACAGGATCGGTAGTCGAGTTGTATTGGAGTTCCCAACCTATATGTTGATGTCCTCGACTTTTTTAGTGACAAGAAGAAGATTCAGCAGGCAGTAAACGGTGGTATTTCCTGACTGCACTTGTTTGACCTGACACATTCGCTTAGTGGCGTAACTTGTTACAGACGTAGTACTCAGAATTTTCTGTGTCTTGTATTTTTTATTTTCACAGACGTCTTCTTAGGTGACACAGTAAATCCTCCAGATTTATGTTTTTTTTCAAGTGTGATAAGAAGGTTCTATTATTCTTGTCCTCTGTTCCTCTACTGGTTATTCTTCTGTCCCAGTGGGTGTATCGGCAGCATGTAGGGGTGTGTGGGAGCTCTGAAATAAACAAAACAAAAAATTATTTTATATTCCAATGTTATTTAAATAGTTTTCAAATTGTTAATATAAAAACTTTTAAAATAGACTTATTTTTTTAAAAGTATCAATGCAGAGACAAATCATATTTATAAGTAAATATGCAATAAAAGTAAAGTGACATATTAAATTTTAATGTTAATATTTATATTATTATTATTATTATTATTATTAATCTTAACTTATAGTGTGATTAGAAACAGTGAAGATGAAGAAGTACAAATAACATACGGAGTGATTGATATAGATTTAAAAGCACGAAGGAAACGAAGTGTGCAATATCCGTAAGAGAATTTAATTACAAATAGGCCTACCGGTACTGGGAAAGAGGAAGAATTAGGGGAAATATGGCGCGACAGTTAGCTTTGTGAAAAGAATTAAAAGTAATGTAGGTTTATAGCCTTTACAGCATCACAAGACTTATATGTCTGCAATATATTCTTCAAGAAAAAGGAAAACGAAAATGGATATGGAGAGGCAAAACAGTAAAGAATGCGACATATACTTTATTATGACTTGAGAGAAATATGAAAACAGAAATCATCCCCAGGTGACGATAGAGGAACCGATGATATGCCCCTGAATGGATAAATTACAAACATTTAAATGTTGAAAAGCGTTATAGTGGAAACCAACTGCAGAGTGAAAGAACGAGTCTAATGGAGTCAGCACACATATAGATGTAGGCTATAGAAACATTTCGAAAACTTCCGACCAATTCCCTCGTTCTTATCTCTACATAAGGCTTTCAGCTTAGCTCTCACAAACTTAACAGAGAACCTGACTGTTAGAAATCTACGGATCAAACAAGATTTTGCAGCAACCACAGCACAACAGACAATGCACAAGTAACAAAAGGACTTCGAGGACTCTGAAACGAGTATGGAAAACTATTTTTTATGGCACTTGTCGATTATAGGAGGCTTCTGAACAAGTTTACAAAGCTATGCTGAAAGTGTTAGACTAAAAGAGCTGCGAAAAGTGTATACGTGCCGATACTCTTTGAACTGTACACAAACTCAACAGTTCCAAACAAACTGCACCTATTACCAAGAAAAATGTAAATTCAAACGACAATAGTTAATGATACAGCGTGTCAGCAAAACTGTTCTCTGCGTTATTGCAGGGTGTTTTCAGGCGATAAGAACTGAAAATTTTGAGGAATTAAAATAGACTGAATATGTCTTTTAAATATGAAATTTCCAGATGACGCAGTCATTTATTTAAAGTGCAGTCGGGAAGGTTTAAGTGATTAATAGTGCCAATCAGAAAAATGTAAGCGTTTGCCTAAGAATAAATATGGAGACACAAATATGGCTTTTTAATGCGACTGCACGACCTGAAGAGGAGAAAGTAGATGAAGTTTTTTGCGAAAATAGTAAGAAATAATGAAGGAACAATGTCAGAAATTGTAAATCAAACAAGGTCACGGTAGACTCAGTTTGAATGACGAAACGTGGAAAGTACTATCGTAGGAATAAAAAGGCGACAAGGGAAACGGTAAGTAGAACAGACGATATCATTTACTGAAATGTGAAATAGAATGTGGTAGGAAATACATTTGGTCAGGCCAGGGAGCTAGCTTGGAGGTGAAGAGACAAAAGAAGATCAAATATACGATCTTTTTTAAAGGAGATAACTGACGAAGGCTTCGTCAAGACAGAACTCTATGGAGAATGGGAAGGATTTTGCAGAGAAGTTCCACTACTGGTGTCAGGAACGTAGCCAAAATTTTGTTTTGGAGGTAGGGTCCATATTGCATTGGAAGCGTGGAATCAAACATGAGAATACCCATTCCGAATAGTTCCCTTCCAGGAAATGTGGGGGTCTTGAATTTCCGCCAGAGCAAGGTAGACATGAGGTCCCTAAAGTCGGGTTTTAGAACACTCTCGAACCCTGAAATTAAAGAAACAGACAAAAACAGAATAAGAGGAACATTTACAGTATTTTTCTTTTTTTTTTGTAAGATTTGAAGAACAAATATTTTGAAATTTGAATTTCACTTACTCAGTTCCTACAATCTACGACATAATTCCTACAACAAAAATCGGATAAAGCATGTCTGAGCGTTAAATCATTATCGTTGTCATTTAAAATCAAAAAAGTTAAAATGACCTTATTTTCCTAAATTGTACTTCTTGAAAACAAAGTTTGCTTAATGGCACCCTGTAGGCCTGTCGTGGAATAACATAAAAAAAATAGTAGACATAATGAAAATCTGATTATCCTGAATCCATCTGTCTATCAACGATATTGACTGTTTAACCATAGGCATTATAACGGCATTCGGCAATTTTTCAGTTTTTCGGGGGGGGGGTCTAGACCCTCGGACCTCCCGCTGGCTATGTCCCTGACTGGTGTTGATTGTGATGACTCGCACGTTTGTGCTTGGGTTTTTAAACATATGTAACGAGGAAACAAAAAATATTATTTGTCCCCTTAATCAATGAATGGCTGTTTAATTAATGTTATACAGAACAACAATGAAACAGTGGCGTATCTAGAATTTAGCTTTGGGGGGGGTCCGGGGTCGAGTCAGTTTCAAAGGAAAAACAAATTAAGACTAATCAACATTACTATCTCTAAAGTGGCTTAAAAACGCGTCATAACATCCTGAACTCTATCCCATTAAAGTAAACCGTAATAACACAATAAAATACGCGTCATCGAAACATTGTTAAAATAAACTTACTGCCTGAACTGATTTTCCTATATCTCATATTTCAAACGTATAAGCTAATGATGCGTTATAAATCCGTTTGTATATTAAAAAAAAGAGCTTCCACTGTATTAGCATACACAGCTGAAAAAAAAAACAGTCTAGAAATTAACAGACTAACAAAATTCGTCACCTTTTTCAACCTTCTGGGGTGGGGTGGGGGTCCGGTCCATTCGTCCCCCCCCCCGTAAATACATCCCTGCAATGGAACTCCTGTAGGTAGTTTTACATAATATGGCAGTTGCACGTCTAGGAAGGAGCATTTATATTTCTGGTGATCATTAAAGATTTCGAAAATAAATTTTCTGAAGTTTCTGTTACTCTCAGGAACACACGCAAGCGCGCGCGCGCATGTTATGGTATTACGTAAACAATTTCGCGTACTCGAGTTTCAGTTGAGGTGTCTTTGTTTTTCGTGTGCCAAGGTTTTCCGTTCACGACACTGTACTTCGTTCTCCTGGAGGACACGGCGTACAAAAAGATTTTGTTTTTCCTCGTTCAAGGTCAAAACGTTTTACAACCAAAAAAACATATGTAAACAACTCTTAATGCATTTCAGGGACTGTAGACATGTTACCATTAATTTCTTTGTAACAATAAATGCGGGAGTTGCTTAAGTTTTTTGTTGTTTCTCTAGTCCGTCCTTGGGCGCTGTTTCGTTTTCCGTTGCACTTTGATTTTTCACGTTTATTACGAAATCTCGTGTTGCTTCATTTTTTACTTCTGTTGAGCGTACCGGTACTGGTTTCGTTAACATACCGGTACATATGTTTGGAATCTAAACATTTTAAGTAACCAATATTGTATTTCCTCAGTGTGCAGTAACGAGTAACTGGCGCTGATAAATTTCGTCAGTACAAATATTATTTCTTAGTGTAGATATTCGAAAGTCAATGTTTGCTATTTTAATAGGATGAACGACACTGTAAAGCTATATACTACTAGGTTTTTCTCGTACACACATATTATTACGAGGATCACGTAGATCGAGATCTCGAGATAAAGTCTAAAGAAATCGATAGCCACAGTTTTTATTAACGCGTCTACAAAACACATAACAACGGATCACCTTGTTGACGCAGTAATCCAGTAGCACAAAACAAATAATCAAATTCACTAACAATGAATGGCACCATCCAGGGTACCTTAAGGAACAAAGTTAGGCAAGAGATTTTATTAAAATTTTATACCGCGCTGTCTATTCCAAGTTGTCTATATGGTAGTGAAGCATGGACGATGGCGAATGCACACGAAAGTCGACTGCCAAGTGCAGATATGAGGTTTCTTAGATCGGTAGTCGGGTATATTAGGATAGGTAGGAAAAGGAATGAAGACATCCGTCATGAGATAGCTGTGCGGCTAGTGAATGCCTTGGTGAGGGAATATAGGCAGAAGTGGTTTGATCACGTAGAACATATGGACCCATCAAGAATACTACACGTAAGTGCAAATATATGCCTAAATGTAGAAGTCTGGGACGGCTGATGAAAATATGGAGAGATCATTTGTAACGACGGTCGACGTAATCGGTTTTGATCTTGCAGTTGCGAAGAAGAAGAAGAAGAAGAAGAAGAAGAAGAAGAAGAAGAAGAAGAAGAAGAAGAAGAAGAAGAAGAAGAAGAAGAAGAAGAAGAAGAAGAATGTTTGCTATTAAAATAACTTTCTATAAAGCTAGACAGTAGCTTTGGAAGGAAATCTGTCATGACAAAACAAAACGTCGAAACAGGCGGAAACTGAACCAAATTAAAAACATCAAAAACTTCCAAAGTACAGAACAAACAAACAAAGGGTTTAGTCAGTTCTTCGTGACATAATCTTGTGATTAAGGGCGTAGTCCGCGAAATAAAAATATAAATAAACAAAATAGCAATGGCTGGCTTCCATTGTACCATCGAGGTAGCTTAGGAGTTTGGCAGGGTAGAACGTTATTGAGCCATTAGGTGTATGATATAAGGAAGGCAATGTGATAAGCTCGATGCTTCAGTCGCCCCCACAGGATTTATCCCAGGTTCTTGTTCCCACAGAAACAGTCGAAAGGGGGAGGGGTGAAAACCCAAATTGATTTTAAGGAATCAGTTCCAGGCGCCATACCATTGGTTACTAAACACACAAATTGAGAACATCCTGCGCTAAAATAAAGCTTGTCTGTATCGGCATTCAAGTTTTCTGTCATTCTGTCAGTTTTCTGCCTTTTTGACAACCAGGATCTGATCAGAAAGCTGAATAAAGCGGTCTATCCTGAATAAGGGCAGTATATAACGCGAGTGTTCAGCACTATTCGTGATTCAGAGATTTTAAGTCTTTACTTCTAAGATTGCAGGAACAAATTGGTAGTTTCGGTATTAGTACTTTAAAACAAATATTTTAAAGGTATGACATCGCCTTCTTTATTTCGTTTGTTTTAGTTTTAAGTGTAAATTGAAGGAATTTAATGTTAAAAGCGGACAATAGTAACCAATGTTTTCATTTATAAAAAAGCAAAGTTGTTTTGGTACACGAGAAACAGCTGGACGTCTTCAGAAAAGTAATTCTGAAACGTAAGTTACGTAAACGTCAGTCTATCACTCCAGTGTCAGAGAATCACGTAATCACGTGTGAATGACAACTAGATGACAGTAAACCGACTTACCTTGCAGGAACGGGTTAGAAGCGCGTGGTGCCCTACGCTGTCATCAGACTGGTACTCCCCTCGATTCAAAATTCAACCTTTTATCCATTATTTACACTGATAAATGGCACACAAAATTTCGGAAGTTAACAGTTATTTGATTAAACTCTCAAATTACAACAAATATTTAGCTAAATAGTGATTAGAGTGAGCATGGAAGTACTTAAGCTTTAAAAATACTAATCGATCCATTTTTTCTGCATTTTTCCTTAACGAAGTCTTGTATAATCTCTTCTAAATCGAGTATTCAAGTATCTCACACCTTGCTAATTCAACCTCGTATTCAATCTCTTATCTCCCATAGTTGAACTCAACATATCTTTAATGCGTTTTAATACAGAAAATTATCTGTCAGATTCGCAGTTAGCTATTGGAATCGTAAAAAGCAGAGGATAAGCAATGTATATACTCGGAAATACATAAATCATTTTACAATCAATAATCCAGTTTAATACTTTGTATCATGGAATCTACCATCTTCATTCGAACGTCTTGGAAAAACCTCTTTCTTGCAATTTTACTCGTGACACAAAGTGCTTCAATTCTGTTAGAAGATTGTTATTCATATCATTCGAGTAAACTTCTATAAGAGGTTTCTCTTCATTTTCCAACTCGACACTCTCCATGGTGATCATAAGCTTTGCTTCGCTTAGTCAATTCAGCTGATCGGTGTCCCTTCTGACAGCTGAGGCACTGGTGCCCGGTGCTGCAGCATAGTCTAGCGTTATGGACAATCCGCCACTGTGACCTTGTAGATTAAGTTGGCAAAGAACTAGCAGGTTACTCTCACCGAAGAGCATAGAACATACAAATGCACAACGTTGGGGAGCGGTCAGTCAGCTGCTAAAACAGCGCACAGAACTGGAAGCGAAGAGATATCAAGTCAGATCAAATCAAGTCACCAATATCATTTCTTCTGAAAGATAAACGACAAATTCGCCGCCGATTTTCAAGATGTGAGAGTTAAGAAGGCGCGTGGAACAGACAACAATAACGTTGGTTACGTAGTCGTTTACTTACTTTTGCCTGATTTTCTTTAGGCAAGCATTACTCGCAATGTTTGCTCTTATGATTCGCCTCTGACGTCGAATTGAGAAGCAGAGAGAACGTAAAGAAACAAACAAGTTATACGAAACGACTAACTCAAAGAAGAAACGGTTATACCCACAACCATAACGCTTTCCTTTTACTATTTTTGAAAGTAGATGTCACATTTCCTTCCAGCAAGTATACTGTTACTTGATCGCCGTATGGTATAGTGGAAAACAAAATACAAGACACCAGTGAAATCACTAAAAACCAGTTTTAATTATCACAATTAAAAGTTCGTAATCAACAAGTTATTCAACAAGATTGTACTCGTAGAATAATTCAAGTTAATCTGTCCACACAACTAATAATGTCAGCTATAAAGCATTCCGCACTATACTCACTTTTTCACTAATACAACACTTCAGACGCACTGTGTAAATCGCCCGACATAAAACTGAAAACTAAGCGGCAGGTATATGCTATTTATACTCTGCAGGGTTCCATAGTATGTGTCCTTACCAAACACTTGAAAATTCTAGAGGACACTTCAGCGCGGGCTTCGCGGAAACACGCACCGTTGGGCTAGTTGAGAAGCTTGTCGAACAACACTATCGAATGCACGAGCATGTTCCGTATTACGTAACACTGTCTCGCATGTTAAGCGTCACGTACGCACACAAACATTACAGCTGGGACAGCCGAGAAACGTGTAGGACGTCCCGTAATGCCGTAACGATATTATCAAATTATCAACGCTGTAAGTGATGTAAACAATATATTTTAAAGTCTGTAAGTATGTATGACAGGGCAGATGTAAATAAGTGAAAAAGAACATTTACGATCGACCGTTAAAGAGTGGAGTGTGCATTTTCATTTAAAAAATATGTAAACAGAAAATTATTCACTTCGGCCAAAAAGCGTGAACTGAAAAAATAAACACAATTTTTTTCTTAATTTTCCCACTAGGACCGTTAAAAACGTAGAAAATTTTTCAGCTCGGCCGCAACTCATAGAGAGGTTGAGGTTTTCATGAAGAGGGCGTTATCCTCACGTAGCGACGCGAGTGTCAACAACTGTTAACTACTATAATCGAATGCGGACGTCCGCTAAAAATGAATATACACACCGATTCGAGTGTAAGTTACATCAAAGCTTAGTTCCCTTTAACGCGCGTTCAGCACAGCTTTTTAATTTTTCTGAAGTTGCTTTATGTCTTTATGTCTCGTGAAAGTCATAGTTGCTTTCATGGGAAATGTGTTAGACTTTATCATGGTTAGAACAACATTAGGAAATAGTTCTACCCCTTTCTTGGATTAACCTCGACTATAAAAATATCGCCATTCGATTGCGTGGATTTTTCATGGACTGACGTGCAGAATTAGGCGATCAAATAAAATGTGATATAAAATTTACACATCCGTGTAAAATTAAAGAACCGTTTGGCATAAACGCAAAGATGAATACGGTGTGTAAGACAGTGAAAACGTTCACGTCAAAGAAACTGTCAACATATAATAGATATTTACCATATATCCGTCGTGCGACTTCGTTTTTCTCGTCTTATTTTGACGCGTTTCGGCAACGAATTGCCATCTTCATAAATCTTAATCACTCATTAGAGATCGTTAAAAATTAAAAACACTAAAATCATTACAGTAAAAGTGCACTTTTACGACATTGGAAACTCACAGACCACAGAAAGCTCTGTGAGTTTCCAATGTCGTAAAAGTGCACTTTTACTGCAATGATTTTAGTGTTTTTAATTTTTACCGATCGCTAATGAGTGATTAAGATTTCTGAAGATGGCAATTCGTTGCCGAAACGCGTCAAAATAAGACGAGAAAAACGAAGTCGCACGACGGATATATGGTAAATATCTATTATATTAATATAAGCGACTTGGAGACAACTAACCTAAAATGTATTAAACTGTCAACGTACTAAAGTCAAGCCCAGTCTGCTCTCTAACTGTAGACATCTAATATTAGCAGACAACATAAAACAACAGGCACCTTCCATCGGCAAGAACAGTCGAAGAAATTATCACTGGAGCCTACATATCAGCAACATTTTTAAGCGTCTGGAAATCTTGGATCCAAACATCTATCCTTCGTTCCTTCCTAACAGCCAGTCAACAACTTAAAGGTAAGTGGACGAAAAGTAGTTAATAAACATAAGTTACAGAAACATTAAGACGAAAGTTTCTGAAGAGAGTTCAAAGGTGAAGAAGGAGGTGGTGAATATTAACCAGGGGAGTACCACTAACATGAGCGCCACAACAAAGTATAAGAAAGATTATTTTAGTTATTTAAAAGTTTTATTAAGTTTCTATCTCTTGGAGAACATGTAATAAATATTTCAATGGGTTTAATATGCATATGAATATATGCAGTATTGGGACTCTGAGAATACTGTTACGACGGTCTACTTGATCGTCGTAGGTACAGTGGAAACAAAATAAATACAAGACACCAATTAAGTCACTAATCACCAGCTTTAATTTTTACAGTAAAACAGTTCGTAAGTCTACTCAATTGTATTACAATTATACCGCCCGATTATAAAACGCAACACTTCACTAATAACCACTTGAACTTGCACAGTAATCTCGCCCGATAATAACTCTCGAACCGCACTGAAAATATATCGCTGCTCTACTCAAACTTAAGGCCGCTGCCGCCATGTATTTATACCTGCGCTCACCAGAATGTTCCTAATTGCGTCTTAGCGCTCGTGTGAACTACGTAATTAACTGCGGCCTTGACATAGTCCGCGCTGCTGGCGCCTTCGAGAAACCTCTCGCAAATGCGTCGACAAGCACGTACGCCACACCGAGATTCTTCTGGCACATTCGACAAACACGTAGATTGTACTCTGATGTCGTAACAATATGACAGCACGTCGCAATGAAAAGCTGTATAAGTAAAGACTGCAGGTTTGGACATTATATAATAGGCAATAAGAGACGTGTTCAATTGTTAGTTTTAAGTAAATTTTAGACAGTAAAAAAAAAAATTAGTGTTGTGAAGGGGTGCGAATATATGAGTAGGCAAGTGGCGAGTGCGCGTGTGTGAGAGTATGTAATTATGTTACTGGATAAAAAAAAAGTATTAAATTAAATAACTTTCCTCAAAATAAAAGTCTGAAAGTTCGCGAGTTTATTTTTAAATAGTGCTAATCCGGGAAAGTATAAGATTGCACGATAGGCCTACAGGAATTACAAAAAAAACAAGTTTGCTGGATCATTGTGTAAATTTAATACAGTACATACAAAAATAAATTACTGTGAAAAACTAATTATCTACAATTTATAGAATTCCTCAACCCGAGAACGACCCTGAACACCGGACACCCGGAGGAGCTACGCCTGTATCCTGAGGGAACGACTTACACCTGTCTTCCAGTCTGGATCATCACAATCTTGATCGACATTCGTCATAAAGGAAAGTGATTTTATTTTTTGTTACAAACTAAAAAAAACTTATAAACTAAAAAGACAAAGAAACTCGTAACCAATTGTATGTATTAGATTATATGTAAGGGAAAATTATTTTAAATTTTAAAAGAATGATTTCAGAATTAAGGGTCCGTGAGCAACGTGCAATAACGCCGAGGGGGGGGGGAGACCCAGCTTGTTATTCGATCTGAATGTCGGTTTTAATGGTTTAAATGAGATTCTAAATCCAACTTTTATGCAACTGTTATTACTGAGGACCAACTTGGGGGGGGGAGCTAATTGTATCTCCGACTTGTAGCTTCCAGAGTCAGCGGAAAGCGATTACACGGTACGGGCTACTTCCGTCCCAGCTTATGTAACATCACCACACATTCCCCCAAGTGTAGACTACTATGTAAAAAATAAAATTACAGTAAGCTCCCGATTATCCGATAGCGGTTTATCCACGGGCACCCGCGGATTTTTTTAGTAAGGAGAAATAAATTTCAGCTGAATAATTAAGCTTCCTAATACACTATTTTATTAACTACCGTTAACGGTATTGTATCAAAATGATTTTAAGTAGGCCTAATGTAAAGGTATGTTCGAGGGACGGAGCGTGTCATCGCTCGCCGTCAGGTTTGTCACGCGGCAACTAGTCATCCGGGAATACGGTATATAGGCTACTATACTGCAGTGGTTCCCAAACTTTTCAGTCAGCGGACCCCTAAAAAAATTAAAAATTTCAGTGACCCCGTCTGAGTTCTGAAATAAAACAAACAGTAAATATGATAAAAATCTTATATTTTAATTACAATGTAAAAAAATCAAAATTCTCTTAACTTGCAAAATTATAATATTAATGAATAGTTTTTATTTCCATTACGCTACTTAAGCGTAAAACATTTCCATTTTATTTCCAGTACGCTACACGGAAAAACATTTTGCTTAGATACAGTGCTTATAAGCAAGATACAGTTCTTATACGTGGACTAAAACAGCGCGGGCAGTTCTGCGTTGATGCGGCGCTCTAGTCAGTTCCGGTGACAAAGAGGTCTGATAAATGACATGATTTAAATACATTATTAAAACCATTAGTTTGAAATTACTTTTATAACGACAATTATTTTGAACAAAAAAATATACTGGGATCTTCTACTAATTGTTTTAAGATTCTAAAATTTAGATTTTAGAGCATAAAAAATCGGAAAAAAATTACAGTGTATTCTATATTTTCTTAAAAGTGTACCCGGATCCCTTGGAACATTGTCGTGGACCCCCATGGGTCCGCGGACTCCACTTCGGGAACCACTGCTTTACTGTGTCCGAAGTGTGGAACATTTAATTTTCTCAGTATGTTTGTCTTTACGTTTACGCTATATAACTGAAAGCCGCTGTACTGCAATAGCTTAGTTACCAAATGTGAAATATTAGTTATTGACGTTGAACGCCACCTGTGGTATGCGCCGACATGACAGCGGTGACTTCGCTGAAGTTTTTTTTCAGGCATTTTTTAATTCATAAATTTTCGGTAATTTATTCCTGAATCTAAACCCTGATGCACATGAAAACGTGGAAGACGTTCAGTTGGATTTTTATAGGTCTATAGATACTAAATGTAGATGATACATCGATGATACACACAAGACAATTTATCAGTACAACTTCTTCTGACGAAATGTCAGATCGTGTGAGTTAGTATTTAAACTGCAGATAAGGAAACTATCTGCTATTCCTTAGAACAGCACTCCTCACGTATGCTGCGCCCGCTTACTTATTTAGTGGCCTCTCCTGTCGACCACCAAGTGGCGTAGGCTGTCAGCCTTCCGAAATCGCACCCTCCGGTTCCTCTCGAGGAGTGCTTGGTATGTCAGACGTGACGCGAGTTGTAACCTGGAGAGTTTCGTTTGGTCCCTGGCGACTATTTTGTTCGCAGATGTCTGCGAATCCTCCTTCTTGCACCTCCACCAGCCGGACTGTATGGACAACGCACCGCTACTATTACACACTAGTTACACAGTTTCAGTAAGTATATGTTGCTACTTGGTAATATCACGCTTAATACACGGTTTTTACGAGGTCCCTTGGTGAGCGTCTAAACGGGGGTTTGCTGTATTGCTTTACTCTAAATAAACAGCTAAGGTTAATTAACAGTTTTCGTTACTTTCTGCCCTGGTTTGTACACATTGTGGATTATCCGGGGAATTCGGTTATCCGCGTCGATCGCGCCACCCAGTTCCGCCGATAATCGAGATTTTATTGTATCTGTACAGGATTTCAAGAACATTTTATATAAACATAAAATAATTACATATCAAGTGGTCATAACAAGACTCCTCACGCTGCTAACTCACAAGCACCTCTTCACGAAATGCAATCACTGTGACACGGTATTGACAACATTCCATCTCGTTTCAGAGTGCCCTGCTCTCCATCATCTGAGAACCAAATTGAATATCCCTTCAGACGTTAGAAGAAGTTTAAACGATAAGACTGCAGCCGCCGGAATACTTCTCATCATAAAGGAGATACAGTTGACAACAAAAATATAAGTTCCGGACTATTAAATTTGTAAGAACATTAAAATTTATGTAATTTCTATACCGTTTAAGTAAATGGATTAATATGTAGTCAAGATTATTATTACTGTTTTAATTATTATATGTATTATTTGTTGTTACATTTATTGTTATATATTATTTGTTGTTACATATAGTATTACATATTTTATATTTATTATTACATATACACTTAATATGTTATTAATTAATAATTATATATCTCCATGCTATGTGTTTACAATATTAATTTGTGTTGTATGTGGCAATATTTATCATTTTATTGTGCATTATTGCTAATATTTAAACTAATATCTAATGTAGTTTTTGAATCGTACAGGTTTCTGTGTATTTCGTTGCATTGTTTATTTTCTCTTAGCATCTTCTAGTTTAATATGTAATTTTACTCCCTCTGTATGATGAGCATTTCTGTATGATTTATAAATTCATTTTTATAATTTTTGTGGTGGCTAATGACCGATGCTGTTGGAGCGACCTGATAAATAAATAAAAATTACACATCACTGCTAAAATGACAGTAACACATCATAAATGAAGCAATAACGCCCAGTCGAGAACAATATAAGATTATAAACATTCACGGTGGATAGCGCTCGTAAGGACGACAATCGGAAGATTGACCATGTACGTTAATTGTAAACACAAACAACAAAGGTGTCCGCAGTCAAGTGTTAAAACGCTCCCCTTCGGGAAACAGTGCAAGGTCATGCTCACCAAATGAATTATAATAAAAAGCACACACACGTTTTACACGCACAGCGGAGCGTGTTTCCTGTCCGAGGCGAAAGCTCTCCGCTTTCCCCTTATGCTCATTTTTCATAAGTCTAGCGAGTAAACATGCAGAGTGCGGAAGCGCACGGGTCACCGGAAGCCGCTAGGGAGCTCCATCTCCTGGTTACTCATTTAACTAATGGACACCCCACTCCGCCGCGCACCACAACCCCCAGGTCAAACCTAATTATCGGATGGAAACCGCTAAGATAAGCTAGTTCTTTCTATATAGATACAACACGAACATCACAAAGCTCGCGCGGCATTATGTAACCCGCTGTTATTTTGTTATTTGCAATTCGGCTGACCTTCGACGTTTTTCCTTGGAACAACAATTAGGTCACAGTTATTTATTAACCTACTGTACACGCGCGCGGTCTCGCAACCAGATAAAGTGGATTCCGTGTTGAAAAATGTTTAGGAATTCGAACTGTAGCCTACGTCTTACTGTTATAATGCATTTTGAAAACCAACAGAACGGTATGTTAGTTGTCAGAATGTGTAAGTGAGGACCAAACAGGCCTACACATGCCTTACTGCAAATGTGTACAGTTAGTTTCTCATTAACCTTACGTAGCATAAAATTACGGATAATTTAACATACAATTATAGCGAAGGACAGTCTATGTGTCCTTGTTTGGACAGTCAGTGTTTACTATATTATAAATATCTCAAAGTTCTTTTTGAGATAGACTCCTAATTCCTTTTTTATTTCGAAGAACATGTCTTTTTCTATTTTCTTAACAGAGATTTCTTATTCGGAATAAAATTAAAATCGTTGTAATTTTACTCGAAAACACGAATTGTTTTCTCAAAAAAGTAGATTCAATTTTTATTAATCAGCCCGGAATTCAAATATCTCAAAATCACTGCGTAAGGAACTAGTATGTGATACCATAAAGGTATTAAACAAATCTGGAAATACATACCTATAGGACACAGGTGTGTGGGTAGACCCAGGAAGAGATGGCTGGAGGATTTTTGAAGGCGGAACAGGCAGCGCCTTGCCTATGCCGTGTTGTGAAGATGATCATGATGGAAGGTGTCATAAAAATTTGGTGGAGATATCTTATAAGGTAAACAAAATATCTATAATCAAAGCTCAAAAAAAGTAATTTTCGGAAAGTGACAAGTAAACGGAATGTAAAGAGAGGAAAAGACTGACGAATCCTGTTCTAAAAGCAATCCAAGCTTCAAGAATTTTTTTTTTTACGGTTAGAAGAATTTCAAAACATTTTATTTTACATTTCGTTTTAAAGAGGATTCCATAGAATAAACATAGATAAAAAATAAAAAAATCCATAAATTTTGTTTTTCCGCTTGGACTGGCCCTGAATGTAAAAAGGCAGATAATAATTATGTAATATATAGGCCTATATAATATTATGCACAATATAGTATTGTATACTTGCTATAATTATTAAATAAATTAAATCAATAATTACTGTACCGTACAGTGCATAAAAAATTAATGATTCGGCTCGCAAATTTGTTTGATAACAAAATTCGTCATCTCAACCCTACTGCAGAATTGTGGTAAACTGGAGCAAACGCCTTAGTTCTTAAACTGGATACGGGTAATCTATGAAACAAAATTTTATAATGTAAGATTCGCTTACCTTATATGTGGACAAGCGACAATATACACATATGTATTTCCTTTATGGAAATGTAAAGTATTCGGGCCGTATGGCTTTCTTCGGCGGCGAAGCTCATTGGTGAAGCCAACATGTTTATGTTCTGTCTGAAGCTGCAACAAGACGACGAAATGAACCACGGCTCGGATACTTACGTTTCCATCATTATAAAAACATGTAAAAGGAATATCAGTTTAGAAACATAAATAACTATAAACTTAAATTGCTACAAAATGTTTGTTGATTTCGACGAAGACGGGAAGATATTAAGTCAATAATGCTTTCGGTTTATATTCAGATTTTCGTTCCATAACGCCTGCATTAACCGACTAAGGAACAAAAAATGTCCTCTATAAACGAATAACTTAGTAATGCTTACTAGTTTACCAAACATTTTAGTAACTGAAGTTTTGTTTTTATAAGAATGTTTGAAATAAGAAGTTGTGTCATGCACAATTGGTTCGTTCTGTAAGCATTTATACTGCTCTAAGTTTAGATTCACAAATGAGTTTGGCTCGAGCGCAAACACACACAAACACACACACACACACACACACACACACACACACACACACACACACACACACACAAATACATACATAAACACACGCTTCCCTATAAATTTTATGGATATCTCTTTTTTTGAGTTCTCATTTCTGGGACATATTAGTGGATTAATTTTTTCAGGTGTCCCTTCCATTTTACCCATTTAATTTCTGTTTCTCCTATTAAGAGCTTGTATTCCATGTTTTCATTCACATGCTACTGTTTCTTACTCTGTCGTCTTCAGCTTTAGATATTCCACAATCATCGTCCACAAATCTTCTCCGTTTGTTAGGGTAGGTAGTATGTAAAATCCAGAGAATATTTATTTGCGTATATTTATTTTCCCGTCTGGTACAGTCACTACTGGTTATTCTGCCACTGCGAGAGATTAAATTTTTCAGTCCCACAGCGTTTATGCAATTGTGTCTAGTCAGACCCTGTATCTGTGTGCCTACGTGGGGTTACTGAGTTAAGGATGATTATGTGATAAAGCTTACGCCGTATCGGATCCTTCAGAATTTGAATGGCCAATCCTCTCAAGATCAAAGATGTTCATGATAAAACCAACTACAGTACTACCTGATTATCAATTTTCTTTTCTACGAAGCGCCCGCATCGATGAGCATAGGTCTGGGCTGTAACCGAACACGCCTTGTCCACAGAAGGCCAAACAATCTTGTTAGATGAGACCCATATCTTGTTCTCCCCTTGGTGGTGCTTCTTTCGCTTGCAGACGGAGACTATTGAAATCCATAAGCACGGCGATCGAAGCATGAATAAGCACAAAGTCAAGCAGGGCTGTGTGGATTGCGAGACGATCCACTGGCTTTCATGTTCCGAGCTCCCAGATGGAGTAAGCGCAAAGTGGCTCTGGGCTGTGTGGATATGCGTCAGAGACGACCATTCTGGAAACAGAGTTACGAGTTACTTCAGAAGCTCTTGCCTCGTGGCTCTGCCCAAGTAGGACGATTTGTTTTTATAGGTTTTGTGTTAACCTACACTAACGCAATACATGCCGAGGTAGTTTCCACGTATCACCTGGACGGATACGGTACTGTTCTAGCCCGGCTATAAAACTTGCGTGCAAGACGTCATCGAGAGAACGTACACCGGGTCCGCTTCTCAACAGGCGAGAAGAGAATCGACGGCGGACTTTGGCCGCTAACCGAAGCACCTGTGTGGAGGACGCTTTGCAACTTCTTTTTATGCATTACGGCCATGTATCCCCATACCGGAGCGGCGTGTGTGATCACCGGCAGCAGATACGCGCCGATTTGCCTGATTTCCTTGTCATAGCCGGGCTAACTAGTAGCAGAAATAGTTGACCCAGACGAGCGGACGCTCGTTTGTTAACTGTCTGCGCGTGGGTACGCCACGTAAACCGACGGTCTAGGTGTACTCCGAGCTACTTGACTTCCTTGGACCAGGGCCAGGGTTCTGTCGTAGAACTCTATTGTGAGTTACAAACAGGAGAAAGGACATAAACAAGTAACGACGGGTTCCGAGGGACCAGTGGAAGGAGAAGAGAAGAAAAATATCTCTTAGTGGAAGGAGGGGGAGAAGATTGAAGCTTCTGGAAAACATAAATTTGGGGTGTCGTATGAAAGCGCAAGGTGGGATAGAGAATGCAATTCGGGGAGCAATTGTATGAAGGCAATTGGGGTGGGAGAAGAAGGTTCGGGGTTGGATATAAATACAAATGGGGACGCCAGAAGAGCAGCTACACAGCAGAGTAAGATAAGCAGACGACTCGTCAAAGGCTCACAGTGCAACGGTATGGTTTCAGTTGTCTAACGGGAAGGACCTGCCACCAAAACCGACAGAAATTCTTTGTACTCGTGATATTACAGGAAAACGTCATGCTTACCTTCACGCTATGGAACTTAAGTGCATACGTTAAGAGTACCTAAACTTGAGGAGACTTCTATAATTTGAACGGGCTCTCAAACGTTTGCCTATTCGGTACAGGCCGTGAGGCGAGTGATGAAACTGTCTATGCGCGTAGGAGGGGAGGTAGCAGGTTGGGGAGGAAGCTTCCCCTCCCGGAGCCGGTGGCTATTGTTGTACTAGCCACCTGCCGAACATCAGCCCGTACGATGCCACTGACATCCTATACTACAAAAACATTTGGAGATTTAATTTCATCCAGAGGACTTTTCTCGAAAGTTCGAGTGTTTTGTTGTATCTTTATTTGGTTAAACTTTGTACTTACGTAAACTTTGTACTGTAATACCGCATTGCAGTCTCGTGCAGTGACGTCATTTTTTTCTCCCCGCTACCTGCTGACAGCTTGATTCAGGCTAGCAGCAGTCAAAATTAGTTAGTTACTTGCAAGACTCCGAGCGGGCATCTAGCCTCAGTTCGCCAGCCGCGGCTACATTATTTTCATTTCTAAATTTTAGCATGATCATCGTGCGCTAAGTACTTGGGCGATCTCGGCCTTTACACACGATTATGTCTCTCCATATTTAACTCTATTTTACTTATCCGGCATTATGCCGCGCTAAACTGCACGCGCCAGCAACTATCTTCTGACAAATTCTCAATAAACAATTAACTCTAGTAACATATACAGTCCACTTAATTATTTCATTTTCACACCAGCTACCTCAACAACTAGCGTTCTAAGACTAACTTAAGATTTCATCGAGAGCGTCTAAGACGCAACATTATTTATAAGTATCTAAATTTATTAAAAATGTATACAAAAATATTAGAATTAACCCACACACCACCGACAAACAGAGTTTCGATGGTTCTATTGTTTGTCCTTTTAGTGCCCCGTAGAGGCACTGAAGATAACAGAAGTGGACAACCGGTACTTAATACAGTTTTAAAATATTAAAACTGCTTTAAAAGGTATAGAAAAAAGACATTCTAAAGATTCATTTTCATGTATAAGCACTGAATGATAGTGATGATTTTATTTAATTTCTTTAATAAAAAACCGCGTTTTCGCGGATACCTTTTGTATAAACTTATAACTTTTTTCTTTTGACTTTCTGAACTAATTTGTTTACATATCCTTGTATGGTAATAAACTGGGAATATATGTTTATTACCGAATTTGTCATAAATATTTCTTAGAACTGATTAGTATGCCTTAAAATTTACGTCATTTTTGCAAAACTTGTTCAAGTGAAACTTTATTCATTGTAATTATTCACATAAGATTACGAAAATGTATGCTTAATAAAATTCTTATATTTGTTCTTAACATTAGGTTAAGAAATGTTTTTATAAAATAAATGGTATGCGACTAATTAAGTTGTTAAAAATATCAGGTGAAGCAGTAATAATAAGTAATTGTGTTACAAAAATAAAAAATACGTGTTTATTATTTACACAGAATATTTACACATTAAAATTTACTAATAGCATTGCGGAACATTTAAAAAGCAGAAAACATACAGTTTGTCATGTCATACACTTACACGGTCGAGTCAATTGGGCTTTAGTCTAGTTCTTCTATTCCACTCATATTTTCTTCGCTGGCAACTGAATCATTGTCACTGTTGTCACTGTCACTATCACTGCTATCATCCACATGTATAACAAAACGCTCAGTCGCTTGGTCGATAACATGTTCACGGTTCAGATAGTCCTCTTCTATTTTCTTCACATGTTCACATCGATTCTTCCAGTCTTCTGGAGTGATTTGGGCGAATTTCTCGGCTGCAAGCTGGAGGACGGTTTGCAGACACAACTTGACATTTTTTTGTTTTATGTAGTCTTTCACTGTAGCCCATATTAACTCAACTCGATTGGATTCAGATCCGGATGGTAAGGGGGTAGTCTGAGTACAGAATGACCGTGCTGGGCTAAGATTGCATCGATTTTGTAAATTTTTAACTGAGGTTTCTTCAGTTTAATTAGTGAGTATAACTGGGGCTTAAGCATACTTTCACAGTAAGGAATTCCATTGTCAGTCAGCCATTTTTGCATATCTTGTTTCTTCCACGATGAGGTTGGCGCCGGGTTGACCTGTTTGTTATGATACGGCGCATTATCGGTAACTAACACACTGTTAGGCTTCAGGTTTGGGATAAGTTGTTCCTTGATCCACTTCTCGTAGTTATCGTAGTTCATGTCCCCGTGGTAGTCTCCCTTTTTTAATCCAGACTTGAACATTAATAAACCGTTGGCTACTAATCCCTCCTCGCCTCCTGCGTGTAAAACAATTACTCGTGATTCTTTGCTGACTGATTTCTTTAGCCCGCCAACTGTGCTGTCCGTCCAGGTTTTCTCAGTCGTTGTTGTACTATGGAAATGTGTTTCGTCCATGTATACGATCTGCCTCTTTTCTTTCCTATATCTGTCAACATTCACCAAGTAGTTTAACCTTAAATTTCGGATACCGCTTTTCTCAACAAGTAAATTTCTGTTGGATTCTGTTTTCTTCCAGCGGAAACCTAATTTTTTTACAACCTTCCGGACACACCAAACACTTCCTTTGAAATCTATTTTATCCTTTAATACACGTAGTATTCCTTTGAGAGTAGGCCTTTCACCCTCACTTAGATGAAATTCATGAATTGTCTGCGGATTAAAGATAAGTCGAAATAATCGAATGTAGTTTTCAAATTTTTTCTAGGCCTCTTTTTTCTTGAAGTACTGAACTTAGGCGATGATATACCGGACTTTTTATTATGCTCATTGATAATTCTTCTAACACTACTAAAAGATACACCGCAAGCAGCGGCCACTTTAGTTTGTAAAGCTTTTTCACTTAAGCTGCCATTTTCTTTTTTCATATAATCGTAAACATTGTGAATAATCTGCCTGCTCTGGCTGTGGATCACTTTTCTCTCAACAGACTTACTTGCTGACGTTGTATGATGTGACGATGACGTCCCAGACATTCCTGGAGACAACAGCTACACAACACTGGAAATACACTGAAATGTTTTCAGAAAGGCAATAACACAATCACCACGCACGGAGACCTAAGCCAGCTGATGGGTTGTTATCCCTAGCCGCTGTCCCGCGCATGCGCATTCTTTCTCTTTGCCACTGCGCACCACCAAGACAGTTTCATCACTCGCCTCACGGCCTGTACTTCGGTACAGCGACGGGGCGTGGATCTGAAACTAGGGGAAGTGCTTCACGACCTCCTTCTTCATGCCTTGACCAAACGTTTTTACACGAGTTTATACTACACAATATTTATTTATACAAAAAAAATAACTTGAATTAATACCAATGTTATGTAAATGCTTTATCTTATTATTTATAATGTACTTGGTAATCTTTCGACTTTTGCTTGCGAAGATGTCGATGACGTACATCGACAGAAAAAGACTGTTGCTCTCACGAACAATTACATACAAGTTTCGTTTGCGCGATGATAAATAAATGGGCTAATACGGTCTTAGCAGCGAAGCTCGTGGACTTGCTATCGAATGACACAAAACACAACGCTTAATAGTGTTTCAGTATATACGTATACCGGTGCGTCAAACAATACATTTGTCGTAAACTCTTTAATTACCAACATTAAAACGAGAAAATACTCGAAAATTTTCCTATCGCATAATTTGTGCGATTTCGCAAATTAAAGAAAAGTAGTTAGAGTGCAAACAAGTGACAGACGCCAGCGTGGACAGCGATCGCTTCCTTACGAATTACGCATGCGCATAAACAGATTTACAACGCAGCGGTTATCTTACTTGGTGTGGTTTCTCGTTTCCTCAGTCAAACCATACATAACTTACCTTTTGATTCGTAGACGACGCTACGAAGTAAAGCACTTTACTTCCGAATCTGTACAGAGCATATTTTAAGCAATAAATTAGGCGATGCCGCCTAGTGAATGACTTAGTGCCGCCTAGTGGCAGGTATTAGTGCCGGTGCCGAAAAGTGAGAAAACAGGGAGAAATCAGAAAATCACGAAGGTGCATTTGCATTAGCGTATATTAGCTTTAGCACTGTCTGTATCATGTGCGAATTGTGGCAATGTTCGTACAAGCTAAAGAAAGAAGGCGAAGACTTCCTGATGAAGAACTATACAACCATCATGGTTACAGCAAGAAGTTTTTTTCAAAAGACTCTATTTTTTAAATTTGTACCTTTGATGTGAATTAAGGTAATATTTTGTTACTAGCATAGCATACTTTTTCATTTTTATTGTTTAACTAACTTATTTAGTTGTAAAGGAATTTCATATGAAATGTTTATGCATTTTTTCATTTTTAAAAATTACTTAAAATTAAACAAAGTTATAGTGTTTATGCTTTTGCCAATCTCAGTCTGTATATATATATATATATATATATATATATATATATATATATATAGATATTTTATTTAACAATACAAATTTAAATTATATACAAATTTACATGTAATTTAATTTGTATAGCCCCACACTTTGTTGGAGCGCCCATACTATAACAATACAAATTGCCAATTTAAATGTACTTTAAATTGTGTAGTGGTATAGCTCATACAACATTACTGATAACGTGTATTTATAAATGGAGTTTGGGTGTAATAGTAATAAGAGTAATCATTGATTGAATTGTAACATGTTTTCATTAATTTATTCAAAAAATTAAATATCACAACTGTGTTCAAAATTGCATTTACTTCTCCATAAAATATTCATTACTGTTTGTTTAAACGTTTCATTGTTGTAATACAGTCATCAGAAAATAAATCGTGTATCCTATATTAACAAAAGTATATGCTAAACATTTATTTGTTAATCTAGAATTTCTCGACCGCTCAGTCTGACTGTGTGCTTTATTGCAGTTTTGTTTTCTTTCCTTTATATATTTTTTTAGTACATTACTTTATGCATTGCATACATCTTAATGATTTATACAAATTTTAGTTGACTAAGCGAATTTTTATTCTTTTTATATAACTTCCAACTACGTTACTATATGCACTGCGTGTAATATCACTCATTGATTACTTTACAAGCTTTAAATAAAAATTTACATTTGCTAAATTAATTGTTAATCATCCAAACAAAAATTTAAATTTACTTTAAATTAATTGTTCATCACCAAAGAAAATTCTTATTGAATTTAAATTATATTCTCTTACCTCTAGCTACATTTTACATAACTTTTATTTATTTTTAAATTTTAAAGTGTTTTTTCAATGTCTTTATTCTCTCATTTACACATTATAAATTGGTTATTTGTCACCTCGATTCTGTAGATCGTACCCATGTCCTCCGTTGATCCGTAGGTCCCCTTCTAATGAAGTTCCCTGCACGTTCTCCGGTTCCACTTGCCGTCCTTCAGTTACTCGTCCCTCATGGTCCCATCTGGTTGCTGTAGTGTAGAGTGATATGTTGCTCTGCACCAGATTCCTTTCGCAGATAGACGCCTCTATTGCTCTTCATAGCGTTCCTCTGCCTGATGTGACCTCGTCGGTTGTCTTGAGTGCTGAAAGTTTGTGGTTGTAGACTTGTAGAGTACGTTCGATAATAGTATTTAAAATCAAACTAAGAGTTACTGTTTGATACTTGGATGAACGTATCGTCCATCCAAATTTACAGTTTATTTAAAAATCGCGTCGATATTGAACATAGCGTCCCGCCGCTTCTGAAGACTGATTGAGAGTACAATTGGCTCTACTGTTCCCGTATTTATATTCAATCAAGAAACCACACCTGTCGGAACAGAATTCTGCATGTCAGAAATTGTTTGTGGCGTCGGTTCCCCCACTATCGTCCAATTTCATATTTTCGCACATTTCTGCCAATTGCAATGTCTAATGTGGATTTCAAGGTGTTCTAACATTGTCTGATTTAATTACACATATTCTGTCTAATTAACATCGGACTCGCGTAATTCGTGTAATTACTACGCTCTTGAAATCGCACAGAATTCGCACTGAACGTCCTATTCATACCGTTTTCGCACTGCACATGTGTATTATTTTTATGCATATTTAGAAGTCTTTGCAATTTTTCTACCATTTCTGGTTTGCTTATAATTAAATAAAACTATAATTTAGCATCTATTTGGGGTGAGATTGCAAACTT
Source organism: Magicicada septendecula (assembly GCA_034769895.1). Taxonomy (NCBI): domain Eukaryota; kingdom Metazoa; phylum Arthropoda; class Insecta; order Hemiptera; family Cicadidae; genus Magicicada; species Magicicada septendecula. Next base: position 312,326,144 of record CM068376.1, read on the forward strand.
TCAGGCTTGAACAGGCCTCACGCACACACACTATTTACTAATGTACACACTCTCAGCGACAATCGCGTGATCGTGCATGTTGATTCCTGCGTATAAACTCAGCTTTCAATCTCACACCTGCTTATTTATTACATATTTCTAAAATTAATCTTAATATTTATTTTATTTAATAAATGCACAGTACAGCCTATGCTTGTATTGTCGCATTATATATATATATATATATGTGTGTGTGTGTGTGTGTGTGCGCGCGCGCGAAATACCACTGACTTATTCATACACACACTCATCACGAAATCTCCATAACTATTAAGCCTACAAACTTGAAATTCGGCACGTATATTTCTTTTGGCTTCTAGGTGCCCGCTAAGAAAGGGTTTTGAAAACTTTAACGCCTAACCGCGAAACACGCGAAACACCGCTAAAAACCGTGCACCGATAATGCAGCTTTTTTTCAACTGAACGCTTCCTGGAAGTCTAATGTTTATTTTTTTACTTTGCTTTAGGCTTTTGGGAAGTTACTAAACAGTATTTTTTTTCATTTAACCTATAACCACGAGGAGGTTCAAATATAATCGCGACAAAGTTCAACCTGTCCCTCTATTCCTTGCTATGTGGCGTTGACGGTTTATTTTTAGTTCTAATTTCGGCACATATATTCCGAACAGGGTACGGAGACACTCTTTGGCCAGTTGCATATGAAAAACGTTCAAGCAAACCAAATAAATCCTGTTTTGTTGGTACTACAAATGGTTCAATGCTACTGAAACACAGCACCTATATGTAGCCCTATCTATATCTATATATAAAAGCGAAAAACCACTGACTTATTTATACATTCACTCATCACGAAATCTCCATAACTATAAAGCCTACAAACTTGAAAATTCGGCACGTATGTTCCTCTTGGCTTCTAGGTGCTCGCTAAGAAAGGGTTTTGAAAACTTTAACGCCTAACCGCGAAAAACCGCGACACCGATAATGCAGCTTTTTTTCAACTATACGCTTCCTGGAAGTCTAATGTTTATTTTTTTACTTTGCTTTAGGCTTTTGGGGAGTTGTTAAACATTATGTTTTTCTTCTAACCTACAACCACGAGGAGGCGCAAAAACAATCGCGACACAGTTCAACCTGTCCCTCTATTTTTTGCTAAGTGGGGTTGAGGGTTTATTTTGAGTTCTAAGTTCGGCACATGTATTCCTCTTGGCTTGTGGGTGCTCACTAAGAATGTGTTTTGAAAGCTTTATAGCCTATCCGTGAAAAAACGCGCGAAAACCGCAACACTGATAATGCCGATTTTTTAGTTGTATCCTTCCTGCAGTACTTTTTTCCACCACCTTCACGAAAGCAAGCAGCTGTTGTCGCCAACAGTGAACACCTGAGGGAACTGTCTTATGATACCGGTTAGCTGTCCGAAACAGTTGCTGTGAATGTTCCAAAATTAAATAAAGAACGTATGAAAGCCTACGATGAAATCATGCACCTCATTGCTTCTGATTCTGGGCAGTTGTTCTTTCTTGACGCGCCTGGTGGCACTGTCAAAACGTTCTCGATCAATCTGTTGTTAGCCACAATTAGTGGCAAAAGGAACATCGCCGTTGCCGCTGCTTCCTCATGTATTGCAGCTACATTGATCGACGGAGGCAGGACGGCTCACTCTGCCTTCAAGTTGCCTCTCAACCTGAATCATTCTGATTTTGCACTTTGTAACATCTCTGAGCAGAGTGACATGGGTCAGGTGCTTCGAGAAGCCAAAGTTATTGTGTGGGATGAGTGCACCATGGCCCACAAAGGAGGTATTGAGACTCTGAACAGGACGGTCCAGAACATTAGGGGCCGCAACCGTGGCAACCGTCTTATGGGTGGTGTTACGGTGCTTTTGTCTGGTGACTTCAGACAGACCTGGCCTATTGTGCCACGGGGGACACGTGCAGATGAAGTCAAGGCCTGTGTCAAGTCACTCTCTTATGGCCTAATGTCAAAGTCCTGTTCTGGAGAGTTAACATGCGTGTCCACCTCCAACGTGACTTGAGAGCAGAGGAGTTTCCTAACTTATTGCATGATATTGGTGATGGCAAGATTTTGGAAGAGGAGGGAAGAATAAATATTCCTGGTAACCTTTGCGATGTTGTGGGAGATCTGGTCAGCTTCGGTGACAGAATATACCCCAAAATTCATCAGGCTAGAGAGGATTTCACTTCATGGCTGAGGGAAAGAGCTATTCTCACTCAAAAAACGACTCAGCCAACAGCATCAACAACTTTCTGTTGGAGAAGCTGCCGACTGAGCATATGAGGTATGAGTCTGTGGACTCTGTGGTGGAGGTCGAGGATGCTGCACATTACCTTGTGGAGTTCTTGCATACTCTTAACCCACCAGGAGTACCACCTCACGTCCTCTACCTCAAGGATGGCACTCCAATCATGCTGTTGCGCAATCTAAATCCTCCGAAACTGTGCAATGGGACCAGGCTTCTGCACAAACATGTCGTTGAAGCCACGATTTTCACAGGCATCGGTAAGGCAGAAACCGCCATCATTCCCCGAATTCCTCTGATCCTATCAGACTACCACTTTCAGTTCAAACGTCTCCAGTTTCCCGTTAAGGTGTGCTACGCCATGACCATCAATAAGGCACAGGGGCAGAGTTTGATAGTGGCTGGTGTGGATCTGAGGAGTGACTGTTTCTTCCATGGCCAGTTGTACGTGGCGTTCTCCAGAGTCAGTTCACCTGACAGCCTGGTCATCCTCCAGCCACAGAGCAAAACCAGGAATGTTGTTTACAGGGAGGTCCTGAGCACTTAATCTGAGGTAGCAAATGAAAGTATATGCTAAGCAAGTTATTAGCCTGGCTACGTAGACCAAAAAACCAGGGTTGGTGGTGGGATGAAATGGCTTAAGCTCATCTATTTTATTGTTGTTAGACTTGCAATAAGGGACTGTCTTAATCTCTAACAGAAACTTAGCTTACCCTCTCTAACTAAATAATATAACGTCATTTTTAACAACTCATTAATTTTCAATCTTTATTAGTTGATTGATCAAGCTTGATCAAATTAATCATCTTCAAGCTTGATCATCTTCAAATTGATCGAGCTTAAATAGTTTTTCTTAGTTTCAAAATACCGATATCTAAGCTTCACAAATAACATATATCTATTTTCTGATTTTACATTCTGTTTTTTTTTTCTGATAATCACCGTAGCGAAGCACGGGTATCCAGTCTGTACATATATATATATATATATATATATATATATATATATATATAATTTGTGACGTTTTCAATTTGTTTCTTCTGCAAGTAGATAATATTGTCTACTTGCAGAAGAAACAAATTGAAAACATCACAAATTATATAATTACTGCAAGAAACATCGAGTTACTTATATAGAAAATGAGATATATATATATTATATTTAATATTATATATATGTATTGCAACAGTACAAATGTATAGGTACTGTGCATTGCACAAAGTAATTAAAATAATTAATTAAAGTAAATAAATAATTCATATTGTTAGCAATAATAATTCAGCTTTCTATCTGAACTGTAAAAGGAACGACCAAATTTCATGTTGAGACACGCTGATCACGCCACTCCGCTATGTCTGTGTGTACACGTGTATATTACATGTGTGTGTGAAACCTGTCAATTCCTGAAAAGCGTCACCCTTGTTGAACGCTATTAATTATATGAATTTATTTATTTTGTAAAGATTGTGTGCATAATATCACAAAACCAAATACGCCAAAGTGTGTATAAAAATAAGACGCACATGTGTATAAAAAATAGTGTGAAAAGAATAAAAAGTGCGATTGTAGTAAAAATAAATATAAATAAAACTTATGTTAATTAAGATAAAGAAAAACGGTTTATACATAGTGAACACATAAAAATTACCGACAAGATAAATATCGGGTAATGTGCAAAAGACTTCGCATATCGCGAAGACAAGCGAATTAAGTGTGAAAAGAATCGTGTTTAAAAAGGGACGCCAACGACAGACTCTGACATGCAGAATATTGTCGAAACATGATTTTTGCGCCCTAGGGTATAAATACACGAGACGCGCTAACTTAATTCTCCTTCTCGTACAACTATCGTGACAGCCGGAGGCTCTGCCAGAGACAATAACTCTTTCTCGTACAACTACCGTGGCAGCCGGAGGCTCTGGCAGAGACAACAACTCAACAACTCTCGATCAACCACAGCAGTAGCCGGAGGCTCTTCACGACTACTAATCACTTTCGTGAGAGCACCTGCAACCTGAGGCCATTACAGGAGACGAGGGAGCAGCCAAGTACATAAAATAGAATCCAGCGTACGGGACGAGGCGACGAACGAAGGACGAGGATCAAGGACTCCAGGACTACACGACTACAAAGGATCATGCAGACTCATACAACAATACATGCTGACTCTTGTCATCCCTTTTCGCAAAAGTTGGCAGTTTATAATTACTTTGTCCGCAGATTGTTGGCAGTGCCTCTCAGTGATGATTACCGTGAGGAGTTGAATACCATTAAACATATAGCCTTAGCTAATGGTAACAAAAACACGTTAATTGATAATCTCATCAAGAAACATAAAATTCGATAATCCAAGCCCCCAGTAGATAAGGATACAAAAATAACATTTATTTCTACCACATACACAAATATAATGCCAAAGATTCTAACCTCCACATTTAATAAATTGAATATTACCGCTACCTTCAAAACAAACAATGAAACCCCCCTTTTATTTTTCTAAGTTTTGTAATTTTTTTTTGAATTTTATTTAATTTTATTTTTATTAAGTTTTTTTTTGTAAAAGGGGAGAGACATCATATTTAGAACTAGGTAAAGAAAAAACCTAGAGGAAGCAAAGTGTGCAAGGCCCAAATACAATTACAGACATGTCCCCCCAGGTGAATGACAGGACTTGCAAATGAAAAACTCTTTTAACCAACAAGCGTGTGCTTTATTCAACCTGTAAGATCTTACATACATAACAAGTTCGTAATTGTGTGAGCACACCATTAAAGGCAGAATTATATATATCTATGTATTTCCATTAATTCATAATGTCACAAAGTAAGTGAATTGATATTACCAATTGCAAAAATTTCTGCCTGATTATGTATGAGTCAAAGTTAGTAATAATCTCATTCATAAAGCAATACTAATCCATCAGTGTTGTATAATATCAATTAGGCTAGCCTGTTGTCTCAGCAAGCACATTTATGGTTATTCTCTTTTTTTAAATCAGTTACATATTCCCCCCAAAAAATATATATATATATATATAGTAAAATTACACACACAAACACATATACGACATGAATAACAAAACATCCCTCATTTCAACACTAACCTCCACATAAACCGATTCCCACTACAGTAAATAAATGAAGCCTAATATGTATAGCTAGGTACAAATATAAATGACAACGTAAATGGAATATCTCAGCTCCTAAGCATAGATTTGCCAGCATATTCACAAGCATAGTTCACACCAGAGAATGTAAGTGACCGCCCCGAAACTCAACCAGCCAAACGAACACTTAGCTTAATCATTAAGCGTTAAGTATGTGTGTGAAAGAAAATGGTTTCTCATCTACAGCATCAGACAACCCCAGCTACGTTATTAAAACTCAGCCATGACCAGATGACTTGATAGCACGAGATAATTAACTCCCTAAAGGTCTTAATTAGATGAAAGTTAGATCTTACAGTAAACTGCGGATGTGTGTGTATGTGTGTAACTTCTTACACATTATACAGTTATAAGATACTTCATTAGGTGTACTGTGGTAATGTTCACACATGCAATAACATGATGATCACACATAATTGAACATGAGAGTTTGTGCTAGAGTATAATGTTCAGAACTTTACGAGTGAGCTTCTGGCGGCTTCTGTGCATTCACAGGTTGTAGAGAGAGAGAAATATATAATCAGAATTTTCCCACCTGGATTGTCCGGGGTACATAGTTCGTATAGGCGCGGATCAGTGATGTCACCAGTCCCTGGTGCAGCTTAGCGTTGGAAAAAGTCCTTGGTGCAGCTTAGCATCGGAAAAGTCCTCGACTGACGGCATTGTGGCTATAGATCGTCTCTGCCATTAGGGGAGACAGATGTTCGTCCGCCCCTGACACCCATCTCGCCCTTGGTCGAACACCTGGACATACAATACTTGTAGAGGGTGTCATAAAGAAAATCACGCCACTTAGGCCGTCCACATTAAATACCAACACTAACTTTAAGCAGCAACAGCGCACACACACATCGCCACTAATTCAGATTAAATAGTATTAAGCTCGTCTAGCAATTACCTTCTTAATGTTTCATTGAAATATTCAAATTGATTAGCTGTGTCTTTCGTTGTTATTAATTACATCAAAACAGCTGAGTGCAAGATACAGTAGCATTTTCTCTATTGAAATCAACTTGACCCACGACTCTCACACTCATAATTTAATAAATTTAATTTAATTTGATTTTGTAATAGCATTAATGCCCAGATTAAAAACTGCTCTATACGCACACACACACACACACACACACAGGCATAACTCATAATGAAAGCTGAAACGCAAAATATATTTGGGGTTAGAATATTTTCAGAACCCTCAGACTTGCACGTACCTGGAGCAACACTTTATCTAGCCTATCATAGTGATAGGTTCGGAAGTCCTGGTTAGAAGTTCGCCGCCAGCCGAGACCAGATGAACAGCTTGGAGGATCAAGCAGAAATGAGAGCGATACAACGTTTCGCTCCAGCCAAGTAACCTCCGAAAGCAGGAACGTACAGACACACAGCTGGCTGGCAGCGCCAGCTGTATTGCGTAGCAGCACAACCGTCTGTGTGTATAACCGACCGACAACAACCTATCGTAGCAGTGGCCGTGCGTGACGTCAGCGGCGCTCGTTTTTAAAATAATAATAATACGTTGCCGAAGCCAGTTCGGCACACCCTCACCCCAAAAGGGCAACATGGTTGACCCAAAACAAACAAGTCCTCAAGCACGACGGCTGCGGGAAACCTGGAAAATCTCAGATTCTAAAACCGCTCTTGGTGGGTTCAGTAACACAGGAAAACGAAAAAGCAGAAGGAAGAGGTGTGAGTCAGTGAATGTGTGTCTGAAAGAGAAGGTGTAAGTGTGAGTCCTGCATGCTCGCCGGGCCCTGGTCCGCATGCAGATAGAAGAGACAGGAAAGAACAGGAGAAAGAGAAGAATCGCCGACCAGCTCTGAGTACTGATCACCAAGGCCTCCCAAACTCAACAACTGAGACCCAGGACCATTAACCCTATTACTCCCTTCCCAGGACTGAAAATCTCCACCCCACTGCGACCATTCCCCACGCGAGTCCTCTCCTCCATGCCAAACTCTCGGGACCGCCCCAACACGTCACCATCTCCGGTGACCACCACCTAACTCTCCTGGTACTCACATATTCACGCCCGAAGGCTAACAAGGTGCTACAACCTTGATATGTGAGTACCATTTCTACAACCGTCCAGCTCGTGGACCGACCAGCCGTGTGCTGCAAAACAAGGCATTATCAATCCTTGACACACGACCGGCACACATCCCTACACTAGGGCGGACGGACCCGATTAGCAAGGGCGAGAAGACCGCATTGAGGGCACGCGAACATCAATTTCCAATCTCCACTTTATAATAGTTATCTCTCTACCTAAGGAGGAGGGGGGGTAACTTCTCTGCGGACAGCCAACACTCAGCCATACAACCGACGCCCAAACAACCCTGGGGACATCAACCCGGAATGCGGCATGGTTCGGGCCAAACACTAATCCAAATTGAAAAACTGACCTACATTTTATATCACTCGAACAGCTGATCAGACAGAAAACAAATAAACTGGTCTTTGAATTTAGAAGCCGGATATAACGATACACAATCTAGCAGATAAGCAGGCAGCAAGGCTTGAAATACTGCAGCTGCGGCTATCAGCTGGCCAAAGGTTATCTTTCGGATCAGTTTGTATCACTATTCAAAACTATTGCATCGATTCTGGATTAATATTTAATTTATTCTTTCTAACATCTATTGTCTTAAGTGCAGTTAGCGTTAAATTCCCGTTTCAAAAACAAGGTCCCCAAAAGAAATCCTAACTCAAATTCATCTGAATTCCTTCTTCATTTGGAACGCCCCTCTTACTACTTAAATTCGCTCAGTGTCCACCAGAATTATACAATTTACAACATACATCACAGACAACAATTTAACACCAACACATAAGGAAGAACTTGATCACTCAAGTGGCTCCAGAATGCTCTAGCGATACGACGAGATGGGTGTCATAAAAGCAGAGAAACAGCCATGTAAAATTTCCGGAAGAAAACACGACACAAAACAACAAAACTAACTCACTAAACACAATACACAAAGTACACATAAAATGCAATGTAATTGAAAACATATAACTATTAAGTCCATGCCCCTGGTCGGACCGTAACCGCATTCAAAATACGATACCGCAACGCAACGCCCTCAATAAACAATTACCATATAACTGGGATGCTACCCAAACACGTTGTCTAATCCAAGAGACAAGTCATAATCAAACTCAACAAGTACCGACGGCCCTCATCATGTCCAGACTCCGTATGAGCTCCAGGGTATGTGCAAGTGCAACCAATCAGCACACATTCATTAAAAAAAAATTAATCACATTCTCATAACCCCTTTTCAAAATTCATCTCACACTCAACATCACAAAATAATCACTTAAACACTAACACATATTAAATTATTTTAAACTTCATTAACCCCCTATTCATTTTATAAAATGTGCTCTTTTTTTTCTGGTTGTTCATTCTGTTAATTTATTACTCTACCATTAAGTTTTCTTACAACACTTGGATTCTAATCAAAAATAATTTGAAATAATTTGCAAGTCCTAACACCAGCTGACATGTCTGTAGCCACACTAAGTTTCATTTAAGAAAATAAATATAAGTCCCCAGATTCTAAAATTTCTCAAGTTCAACAGAGAAAATAAGGCAGAAATAATACCTACTATCCATCCAGAATCATAAAAACCACGCTCTGAACTAACATTTGAAACCCCCCTTTTATTTTTCTAAGTTTTGTAATTTTTTTTTGAATTTTATTTAATTTTAATTTTATTAAGTTTTTTTTTGTAAAAGGGGAGAGACATCATATTTAGAACTAGGTAAAGAAAAAACCTAGAGGAAGCAAAGTGTGCAAGGCCCAAATACAATTACAGACATGTCCCCCCAGGTGAATGACAGGACTTGCAAATGAAAAACTCTTTTAACCAACAAGCGTGTGCTTTATTCAACCTGTAAGATCTTACATACATAACAAGTTCGTAATTGTGTGAGCACACCATTAAAGGCAGAATTATATATATCTATGTATTTCCATTAATTCATAATGTCACAAAGTAAGTGAATTGATATTACCAATTGCAAAAATTTCTGCCTGATTATGTATGAGTCAAAGTTAGTAATAATCTCATTCATAAAGCAATACTAATCCATCAGTGTTGTATAATATCAATTAGGCTAGCCTGTTGTCTCAGCAAGCACATTTATGGTTATTCTCTTTTTTTAAATCAGTTACATATTCCCCCCAAAAAATATATATATATATATATAGTAAAATTACACACACAAACACATATACGAAATGAATAACAAAACATCCCTCATTTCAACACTAACCTCCACATAAACCGATTCCCACTACAGTAAATAAATGAAGCCTAATATGTATAGCTAGGTACAAATATAAATGACAACGTAAATGGAATATCTCAGCTCCTAAGCATAGATTTGCCAGCATATTCACAAGCATAGTTCACACCAGAGAATGTAAGTGACCGCCCCGAAACTCAACCAGCCAAACGAACCCTTAGCTTAATCATTAAGCGTTAAGTATGTGTGTGAAAGAAAATGGTTTCTCATCTACAGCATCAGACAACCCCAGCTACGTTATTAAAACTCAGCCATGACCAGATGACATGATAGCACGAGATAATTAACTCCCTAATGGTCTTAATTAGATGAAAGTTAGATCTTACAGTAAACTGCGGATGTGTGTGTATGTGTGTAACTTCTTACACATTATACAGTTATAAGATACTTCATTAGGTGTACTGTGGTAATGTTCACACATGCAATAACATGATGATCACACATAATTGAACATGAGAATTTGTGCTAGAGTATAATGTTCAGAACTTTACGAGTGAGCTTCTGGCGGCTTCTGTGCATTCACAGGTTGTAGAGAGAGAGAAATATATAATCAGAATTTTCCCACCTGGATTGTCCGGGGTACATAGTTCGTATAGGCGCGGATCAGTGATGTCACCAGTCCCTGGTGCAGCTTAGCGTTGGAAAAAGTCTTTGGTGCAGCTTAGCGTTGGAAAAAGTCCTTGGTGCAGCTTAGCATCGGAAAAGTCCTCGACTGACGGCATTGTGGCAATAGATCGTCTCTGCCATTAGGGGAGACAGATGTTCGTCCGCCCCTGACACCCATCTCGCCCTTGGTCGATCACCTGGACATACAATACTTGTAGAGGGTGTCATAAAGAAAATCACGCCACTTAGGCCGTCCACATTAAATACCAACACTAACTTTAAGCAGCAACAGCGCACACACACATCGCCACTAATTCAGATTAAATAGTATTAAGCTCGTCTAGCAATTACCTTCTTAATGTTTCATTGAAATATTCAAATTGATTAGCTGTGTCTTTCGTTGTTATTAATTACATCAAAACAGCTGAGTGCAAGATACAGTAGCATTTTCTCTATTGAAATCAACTTGACCCACGACTCTCACATTCATAATTTAATAAATTTAATTTAATTTGATTTTGTAATAGCATTAATGCCCAGATTAAAAACTGCTCTATACGCACACACACACACACACACACACAGGCATAACTCATAATGAAAGCTGAAACGCAAAATATATTTGGGGTTAGAATATTTTCAGAACCCTCAGACTTGCACGTACCTGGAGCAACACTTTATCTAGCCTATCATAGTGATAGGTTCGGAAGTCCTGGTTAGAAGTTCGCCGCCAGCCGAGACCAGATGAACAGCTTGGAGGATCAAGCAGAAATGAGAGCGATACAACGTTTCGCTCCAGCCAAGTAACCTCCGAAAGCAGGAACGTACAGACACACAGCTGGCTGGCAGCGCCAGCTGTATTGCGTAGCAGCACAACCGTCTGTGTGTATAACCGACCGACAACAACCTATCGTAGCAGTGGCCGTGCGTGACGTCAGCGGCGCTCGTTTTTAAAATAATAATAATACGTTGCCGAAGCCAGTTCGGCACACCCTCACCCCAAAAGGGCAACATGGTTGACCCAAAACAAACAAGTCCTCAAGCACGACGGCTGCGGGAAACCTGGAAAATCTCAGATTCTAAAACCGCTCTTGGTGGGTTCAGTAACACAGGAAAACGAAAAAGCAGAAGGAAGAGGTGTGAGTCAGTGAATGTGTGTCTGAAAGAGAAGGTGTAAGTGTGAGTCCTGCATGCTCGCCGGGCCCTGGTCCGCATGCAGATAGAAGAGACAGGAAAGAACAGGAGAAAGAGAAGAATCGCCGACCAGCTCTGAGTACTGATCACCAAGGCCTCCCAAACTCAACAACTGAGACCCAGGACCATTAACCCTATTACTCCCTTCCCAGGACTGAAAATCTTCACCCCACTGCGACCATCCCCCACGCGAGTCCTCTCCTCCATGCCAAACTCTCGGGACCGCCCCAACACGTCACCATCTCCGGTGACCACCACCTAACTCTCCTGGTACTCACATATTCACGCCCGAAGGCTAACAAGGTGCTACAACCTTGATATGTGAGTACCATTTCTACAACCGTCCAGCTCGTGGACCGACCAGCCGTGTGCTGCAAAACAAGGCATTATCAATCCTTGACACACGACCGGCCCACATCCCTACACTAGGGCGGACGGACCCGATTAGCAAGGGCGAGAAGACCGCATTGAGGGCACGCGAACATCAATCTCCAATCTCCACTTTATAATAGTTATCTCTCTACCTAAGGAGGAGGGGGGGTAACTTCTCTGCGGACAGCCAACACTCAGCCATACAACCGACGCCCAAACAACCCTGGGGACATCAACCCGGAATGCGGCATGGTTCGGGCCAAACACTAATCCAAATTGAAAAACTGACCTACATTTTATATCACTCGAACAGCTGATCAGACAGAAAACAAATAAACTGGTCTTTGAATTTAGAAGCCGGATATAACGATACACAATCTAGCAGATAAGCAGGCAGCAAGGCTTGAAATACTGCAGCTGCGGCTATCAGCTGGCCAAAGGTTATCTTTCGGATCAGTTTGTATCACTATTCAAAACTATTGCATCGATTCTGGATTAATATTTAATTTATTCTTTCTAACATCTATTGTCTTAAGTGCAGTTAGCGTTAAATTCCCGTTTCAAAAACAAGGTCCCCAAAAGAAATCCTAACTCAAATTCATCTGAATTCCTTCTTCATTTGGAACGCCCCTCTTACTACTTAAATTCGCTCAGTGTCCACCAGAATTATACAATTTACAACATACATCACAGACAACAATTTAACACCAACACATAAGGAAGAACTTGATCACTCAAGTGGCTCCAGAATGCTCTAGCGATACGACGAGATGGGTGTCATAAAAGCAGAGAAACAGCCATGTAAAATTTCCGGAAGAAAACACGACACAAAACAACAAAACTAACTCACTAAACACAATACACAAAGTACACATAAAATGCAATGTAATTGAAAACATATAACTATTAAGTCCATGCCCCTGGTCGGACCGTAACCGCATTCAAAATACGATACCGCAACGCAACGCCCTCAATAAACAATTACCATATAACTGGGATGCTACCCAAACACGTTGTCTAATCCAAGAGACAAGTCATAATCAAACTCAACAAGTACCGACGGCCCTCATCATGTCCAGACTCCGTATGAGCTCCAGGGTATGTGCAAGTGCAACCAATCAGCACACATTCATTAAAAAAAAATTAATCACATTCTCATAACCCCTTTTCAAAATTCATCTCACACTCAACATCACAAAATAATCACTTAAACACTAACACATATTAAATTATTTTAAACTTCATTAACCCCCTATTCATTTTATAAAATGTGCTCTTTTTTTTCTGGTTGTTCATTCTGTTAATTTATTACTCTACCATTAAGTTTTCTTACAACACTTGGATTCTAATCAAAAATAATTTGAAATAATTTGCAAGTCCTAACACCAGCTGACATGTCTGTAGCCACACTAAGTTTCATTTAAGAAAATAAATATAAGTCCCCAGATTCTAAAATTTCTCAAGTTCAACAGAGAAAATAAGGCAGAAATAATACCTACTATCCATCCAGAATCATAAAAACCACGCTCTGAACTAACATTTGAAACCCCCCTTTTATTTTTCTAAGTTTTGTAATTTTTTTTTGAATTTTATTTAATTTTAATTTTATTAAGTTTTTTTTTGTAAAAGGGGAGAGACATCATATTTAGAACTAGGTAAAGAAAAAACCTAGAGGAAGCAAAGTGTGCAAGGCCCAAATACAATTACAGACATGTCCCCCCAGGTGAATGACAGGACTTGCAAATGAAAAACTCTTTTAACCAACAAGCGTGTGCTTTATTCAACCTGTAAGATCTTACATACATAACAAGTTCGTAATTGTGTGAGCACACCATTAAAGGCAGAATTATATATATCTATGTATTTCCATTAATTCATAATGTCACAAAGTAAGTGAATTGATATTACCAATTGCAAAAATTTCTGCCTGATTATGTATGAGTCAAAGTTAGTAATAATCTCATTCATAAAGCAATACTAATCCATCAGTGTTGTATAATATCAATTAGGCTAGCCTGTTGTCTCAGCAAGCACATTTATGGTTATTCTCTTTTTTTAAATCAGTTACATATTCCCCCCAAAAAATATATATATATATATATAGTAAAATTACACACACAAACACATATACGAAATGAATAACAAAACATCCCTCATTTCAACACTAACCTCCACATAAACCGATTCCCACTACAGTAAATAAATGAAGCCTAATATGTATAGCTAGGTACAAATATAAATGACAACGTAAATGGAATATCTCAGCTCCTAAGCATAGATTTGCCAGCATATTCACAAGCATAGTTCACACCAGAGAATGTAAGTGACCGCCCCGAAACTCAACCAGCCAAACGAACCCTTAGCTTAATCATTAAGCGTTAAGTATGTGTGTGAAAGAAAATGGTTTCTCATCTACAGCATCAGACAACCCCAGCTACGTTATTAAAACTCAGCCATGACCAGATGACATGATAGCACGAGATAATTAACTCCCTAATGGTCTTAATTAGATGAAAGTTAGATCTTACAGTAAACTGCGGATGTGTGTGTATGTGTGTAACTTCTTACACATTATACAGTTATAAGATACTTCATTAGGTGTACTGTGGTAATGTTCACACATGCAATAACATGATGATCACACATAATTGAACATGAGAATTTGTGCTAGAGTATAATGTTCAGAACTTTACGAGTGAGCTTCTGGCGGCTTCTGTGCATTCACAGGTTGTAGAGAGAGAGAAATATATAATCAGAATTTTCCCACCTGGATTGTCCGGGGTACATAGTTCGTATAGGCGCGGATCAGTGATGTCACCAGTCCCTGGTGCAGCTTAGCGTTGGAAAAAGTCTTTGGTGCAGCTTAGCGTTGGAAAAAGTCCTTGGTGCAGCTTAGCATCGGAAAAGTCCTCGACTGACGGCATTGTGGCAATAGATCGTCTCTGCCATTAGGGGAGACAGATGTTCGTCCGCCCCTGACACCCATCTCGCCCTTGGTCGATCACCTGGACATACAATACTTGTAGAGGGTGTCATAAAGAAAATCACGCCACTTAGGCCGTCCACATTAAATACCAACACTAACTTTAAGCAGCAACAGCGCACACACACATCGCCACTAATTCAGATTAAATAGTATTAAGCTCGTCTAGCAATTACCTTCTTAATGTTTCATTGAAATATTCAAATTGATTAGCTGTGTCTTTCGTTGTTATTAATTACATCAAAACAGCTGAGTGCAAGATACAGTAGCATTTTCTCTATTGAAATCAACTTGACCCACGACTCTCACATTCATAATTTAATAAATTTAATTTAATTTGATTTTGTAATAGCATTAATGCCCAGATTAAAAACTGCTCTATACGCACACACACACACACACACACACAGGCATAACTCATAATGAAAGCTGAAATGCAAAATATATTTGGGGTTAGAATATTTTCAGAACCCTCAGACTTGCACGTACCTGGAGCAACACTTTATCTAGCCTATCATAGTGATAGGTTCGGAAGTCCTGGTTAGAAGTTCGCCGCCAGCCGAGACCAGATGAACAGCTTGGAGGATCAAGCAGAAATGAGAGCGATACAACGTTTCGCTCCAGCCAAGTAACCTCCGAAAGCAGGAACGTACAGACACACAGCTGGCTGGCAGCGCCAGCTGTATTGCGTAGCAGCACAACCGTCTGTGTGTATAACCGACCGACAACAACCTATCGTAGCAGTGGCCGTGCGTGACGTCAGCGGCGCTCGTTTTTAAAATAATAATAATACGTTGCCGAAGCCAGTTCGGCACACCCTCACCCCAAAAGGGCAACATGGTTGACCCAAAACAAACAAGTCCTCAAGCACGACGGCTGCGGGAAACCTGGAAAATCTCAGATTCTAAAACCGCTCTTGGTGGGTTCAGTAACACAGGAAAACGAAAAAGCAGAAGGAAGAGGTGTGAGTCAGTGAATGTGTGTCTGAAAGAGAAGGTGTAAGTGTGAGTCCTGCATGCTCGCCGGGCCCTGGTCCGCATGCAGATAGAAGAGACAGGAAAGAACAGGAGAAAGAGAAGAATCGCCGACCAGCTCTGAGTACTGATCACCAAGGCCTCCCAAACTCAACAACTGAGACCCAGGACCATTAACCCTATTACTCCCTTCCCAGGACTGAAAATCTTCACCCCACTGCGACCATCCCCCACGCGAGTCCTCTCCTCCATGCCAAACTCTCGGGACCGCCCCAACACGTCACCATCTCCGGTGACCACCACCTAACTCTCCTGGTACTCACATATTCACGCCCGAAGGCTAACAAGGTGCTACAACCTTGATATGTGAGTACCATTTCTACAACCGTCCAGCTCGTGGACCGACCAGCCGTGTGCTGCAAAACAAGGCATTATCAATCCTTGACACACGACCGGCCCACATCCCTACACTAGGGCGGACGGACCCGATTAGCAAGGGCGAGAAGACCGCATTGAGGGCACGCGAACATCAATCTCCAATCTCCACTTTATAATAGTTATCTCTCTACCTAAGGAGGAGGGGGGGTAACTTCTCTGCGGACAGCCAACACTCAGCCATACAACCGACGCCCAAACAACCCTGGGGACATCAACCCGGAATGCGGCATGGTTCGGGCCAAACACTAATCCAAATTGAAAAACTGACCTACATTTTATATCACTCGAACAGCTGATCAGACAGAAAACAAATAAACTGGTCTTTGAATTTAGAAGCCGGATATAACGATACACAATCTAGCAGATAAGCAGGCAGCAAGGCTTGAAATACTGCAGCTGCGGCTATCAGCTGGCCAAAGGTTATCTTTCGGATCAGTTTGTATCACTATTCAAAACTATTGCATCGATTCTGGATTAATATTTAATTTATTCTTTCTAACATCTATTGTCTTAAGTGCAGTTAGCGTTAAATTCCCGTTTCAAAAACAAGGTCCCCAAAAGAAATCCTAACTCAAATTCATCTGAATTCCTTCTTCATTTGGAACGCCCCTCTTACTACTTAAATTCGCTCAGTGTCCACCAGAATTATACAATTTACAACATACATCACAGACAACAATTTAACACCAACACATAAGGAAGAACTTGATCACTCAAGTGGCTCCAGAATGCTCTAGCGATACGACGAGATGGGTGTCATAAAAGCAGAGAAACAGCCATGTAAAATTTCCGGAAGAAAACACGACACAAAACAACAAAACTAACTCACTAAACACAATACACAAAGTACACATAAAATGCAATGTAATTGAAAACATATAACTATTAAGTCCATGCCCCTGGTCGGACCGTAACCGCATTCAAAATACGATACCGCAACGCAACGCCCTCAATAAACAATTACCATATAACTGGGATGCTACCCAAACACGTTGTCTAATCCAAGAGACAAGTCATAATCAAACTCAACAAGTACCGACGGCCCTCATCATGTCCAGACTCCGTATGAGCTCCAGGGTATGTGCAAGTGCAACCAATCAGCACACATTCATTAAAAAAAAATTAATCACATTCTCATAACCCCTTTTCAAAATTCATCTCACACTCAACATCACAAAATAATCACTTAAACACTAACACATATTAAATTATTTTAAACTTCATTAACCCCCTATTCATTTTATAAAATGTGCTCTTTTTTTTCTGGTTGTTCATTCTGTTAATTTATTACTCTACCATTAAGTTTTCTTACAACACTTGGATTCTAATCAAAAATAATTTGAAATAATTTGCAAGTCCTAACACCAGCTGACATGTCTGTAGCCACACTAAGTTTCATTTAAGAAAATAAATATAAGTCCCCAGATTCTAAAATTTCTCAAGTTCAACAGAGAAAATAAGGCAGAAATAATACC
Source organism: Magicicada septendecula (assembly GCA_034769895.1). Classification (NCBI taxonomy): domain Eukaryota; kingdom Metazoa; phylum Arthropoda; class Insecta; order Hemiptera; family Cicadidae; genus Magicicada; species Magicicada septendecula. Next base: position 312,343,924 of record CM068376.1, read on the forward strand.
TACTATCCATCCAGAATCATAAAAACCACGCTCTGAACTAACATTTGAAACCCCCCTTTTATTTTTCTAAGTTTTGTAATTTTTTTTTGAATTTTATTTAATTTTAATTTTATTAAGTTTTTTTTTGTAAAAGGGGAGAGACATCATATTTAGAACTAGGTAAAGAAAAAACCTAGAGGAAGCAAAGTGTGCAAGGCCCAAATACAATTACAGACATGTCCCCCCAGGTGAATGACAGGACTTGCAAATGAAAAACTCTTTTAACCAACAAGCGTGTGCTTTATTCAACCTGTAAGATCTTACATACATAACAAGTTCGTAATTGTGTGAGCACACCATTAAAGGCAGAATTATATATATCTATGTATTTCCATTAATTCATAATGTCACAAAGTAAGTGAATTGATATTACCAATTGCAAAAATTTCTGCCTGATTATGTATGAGTCAAAGTTAGTAATAATCTCATTCATAAAGCAATACTAATCCATCAGTGTTGTATAATATCAATTAGGCTAGCCTGTTGTCTCAGCAAGCACATTTATGGTTATTCTCTTTTTTTAAATCAGTTACATATTCCCCCCAAAAAATATATATATATATATATAGTAAAATTACACACACAAACACATATACGAAATGAATAACAAAACATCCCTCATTTCAACACTAACCTCCACATAAACCGATTCCCACTACAGTAAATAAATGAAGCCTAATATGTATAGCTAGGTACAAATATAAATGACAACGTAAATGGAATATCTCAGCTCCTAAGCATAGATTTGCCAGCATATTCACAAGCATAGTTCACACCAGAGAATGTAAGTGACCGCCCCGAAACTCAACCAGCCAAACGAACCCTTAGCTTAATCATTAAGCGTTAAGTATGTGTGTGAAAGAAAATGGTTTCTCATCTACAGCATCAGACAACCCCAGCTACGTTATTAAAACTCAGCCATGACCAGATGACATGATAGCACGAGATAATTAACTCCCTAATGGTCTTAATTAGATGAAAGTTAGATCTTACAGTAAACTGCGGATGTGTGTGTATGTGTGTAACTTCTTACACATTATACAGTTATAAGATACTTCATTAGGTGTACTGTGGTAATGTTCACACATGCAATAACATGATGATCACACATAATTGAACATGAGAATTTGTGCTAGAGTATAATGTTCAGAACTTTACGAGTGAGCTTCTGGCGGCTTCTGTGCATTCACAGGTTGTAGAGAGAGAGAAATATATAATCAGAATTTTCCCACCTGGATTGTCCGGGGTACATAGTTCGTATAGGCGCGGATCAGTGATGTCACCAGTCCCTGGTGCAGCTTAGCGTTGGAAAAAGTCTTTGGTGCAGCTTAGCGTTGGAAAAAGTCCTTGGTGCAGCTTAGCATCGGAAAAGTCCTCGACTGACGGCATTGTGGCTATAGATCGTCTCTGCCATTAGGGGAGACAGATGTTCGTCCGCCCCTGACACCCATCTCGCCCTTGGTCGATCACCTGGACATACAATACTTGTAGAGGGTGTCATAAAGAAAATCACGCCACTTAGGCCGTCCACATTAAATACCAACACTAACTTTAAGCAGCAACAGCGCACACACACATCGCCACTAATTCAGATTAAATAGTATTAAGCTCGTCTAGCAATTACCTTCTTAATGTTTCATTGAAATATTCAAATTGATTAGCTGTGTCTTTCGTTGTTATTAATTACATCAAAACAGCTGAGTGCAAGATACAGTAGCATTTTCTCTATTGAAATCAACTTGACCCACGACTCTCACATTCATAATTTAATAAATTTAATTTAATTTGATTTTGTAATAGCATTAATGCCCAGATTAAAAACTGCTCTATACGCACACACACACACACACACACACAGGCATAACTCATAATGAAAGCTGAAATGCAAAATATATTTGGGGTTAGAATATTTTCAGAACCCTCAGACTTGCACGTACCTGGAGCAACACTTTATCTAGCCTATCATAGTGATAGGTTCGGAAGTCCTGGTTAGAAGTTCGCCGCCAGCCGAGACCAGATGAACAGCTTGGAGGATCAAGCAGAAATGAGAGCGATACAACGTTTCGCTCCAGCCAAGTAACCTCCGAAAGCAGGAACGTACAGACACACAGCTGGCTGGCAGCGCCAGCTGTATTGCGTAGCAGCACAACCGTCTGTGTGTATAACCGACCGACAACAACCTATCGTAGCAGTGGCCGTGCGTGACGTCAGCGGCGCTCGTTTTTAAAATAATAATAATACGTTGCCGAAGCCAGTTCGGCACACCCTCACCCCAAAAGGGCAACATGGTTGACCCAAAACAAACAAGTCCTCAAGCACGACGGCTGCGGGAAACCTGGAAAATCTCAGATTCTAAAACCGCTCTTGGTGGGTTCAGTAACACAGGAAAACGAAAAAGCAGAAGGAAGAGGTGTGAGTCAGTGAATGTGTGTCTGAAAGAGAAGGTGTAAGTGTGAGTCCTGCATGCTCGCCGGGCCCTGGTCCGCATGCAGATAGAAGAGACAGGAAAGAACAGGAGAAAGAGAAGAATCGCCGACCAGCTCTGAGTACTGATCACCAAGGCCTCCCAAACTCAACAACTGAGACCCAGGACCATTAACCCTATTACTCCCTTCCCAGGACTGAAAATCTTCACCCCACTGCGACCATCCCCCACGCGAGTCCTCTCCTCCATGCCAAACTCTCGGGACCGCCCCAACACGTCACCATCTCCGGTGACCACCACCTAACTCTCCTGGTACTCACATATTCACGCCCGAAGGCTAACAAGGTGCTACAACCTTGATATGTGAGTACCATTTCTACAACCGTCCAGCTCGTGGACCGACCAGCCGTGTGCTGCAAAACAAGGCATTATCAATCCTTGACACACGACCGGCCCACATCCCTACACTAGGGCGGACGGACCCGATTAGCAAGGGCGAGAAGACCGCATTGAGGGCACGCGAACATCAATCTCCAATCTCCACTTTATAATAGTTATCTCTCTACCTAAGGAGGAGGGGGGGTAACTTCTCTGCGGACAGCCAACACTCAGCCATACAACCGACGCCCAAACAACCCTGGGGACATCAACCCGGAATGCGGCATGGTTCGGGCCAAACACTAATCCAAATTGAAAAACTGACCTACATTTTATATCACTCGAACAGCTGATCAGACAGAAAACAAATAAACTGGTCTTTGAATTTAGAAGCCGGATATAACGATACACAATCTAGCAGATAAGCAGGCAGCAAGGCTTGAAATACTGCAGCTGCGGCTATCAGCTGGCCAAAGGTTATCTTTCGGATCAGTTTGTATCACTATTCAAAACTATTGCATCGATTCTGGATTAATATTTAATTTATTCTTTCTAACATCTATTGTCTTAAGTGCAGTTAGCGTTAAATTCCCGTTTCAAAAACAAGGTCCCCAAAAGAAATCCTAACTCAAATTCATCTGAATTCCTTCTTCATTTGGAACGCCCCTCTTACTACTTAAATTCGCTCAGTGTCCACCAGAATTATACAATTTACAACATACATCACAGACAACAATTTAACACCAACACATAAGGAAGAACTTGATCACTCAAGTGGCTCCAGAATGCTCTAGCGATACGACGAGATGGGTGTCATAAAAGCAGAGAAACAGCCATGTAAAATTTCCGGAAGAAAACACGACACAAAACAACAAAACTAACTCACTAAACACAATACACAAAGTACACATAAAATGCAATGTAATTGAAAACATATAACTATTAAGTCCATGCCCCTGGTCGGACCGTAACCGCATTCAAAATACGATACCGCAACGCAACGCCCTCAATAAACAATTACCATATAACTGGGATGCTACCCAAACACGTTGTCTAATCCAAGAGACAAGTCATAATCAAACTCAACAAGTACCGACGGCCCTCATCATGTCCAGACTCCGTATGAGCTCCAGGGTATGTGCAAGTGCAACCAATCAGCACACATTCATTAAAAAAAAATTAATCACATTCTCATAACCCCTTTTCAAAATTCATCTCACACTCAACATCACAAAATAATCACTTAAACACTAACACATATTAAATTATTTTAAACTTCATTAACCCCCTATTCATTTTATAAAATGTGCTCTTTTTTTCTGGTTGTTCATTCTGTTAATTTATTACTCTACCATTAAGTTTTCTTACAACACTTGGATTCTAATCAAAAATAATTTGAAATAATTTGCAAGTCCTAACACCAGCTGACATGTCTGTAGCCACACTAAGTTTCATTTAAGAAAATAAATATAAGTCCCCAGATTCTAAAATTTCTCAAGTTCAACAGAGAAAATAAGGCAGAAATAATACCTACTATCCATCCAGAATCATAAAAACCACGCTCTGAACTAACATTTGAAACCCCCCTTTTATTTTTCTAAGTTTTGTAATTTTTTTTTGAATTTTATTTAATTTTAATTTTATTAAGTTTTTTTTTGTAAAAGGGGAGAGACATCATATTTAGAACTAGGTAAAGAAAAAACCTAGAGGAAGCAAAGTGTGCAAGGCCCAAATACAATTACAGACATGTCCCCCCAGGTGAATGACAGGACTTGCAAATGAAAAACTCTTTTAACCAACAAGCGTGTGCTTTATTCAACCTGTAAGATCTTACATACATAACAAGTTCGTAATTGTGTGAGCACACCATTAAAGGCAGAATTATATATATCTATGTATTTCCATTAATTCATAATGTCACAAAGTAAGTGAATTGATATTACCAATTGCAAAAATTTCTGCCTGATTATGTATGAGTCAAAGTTAGTAATAATCTCATTCATAAAGCAATACTAATCCATCAGTGTTGTATAATATCAATTAGGCTAGCCTGTTGTCTCAGCAAGCACATTTATGGTTATTCTCTTTTTTAAATCAGTTACATATTCCCCCCAAAAAATATATATATATATATAGTAAAATTACACACACAAACACATATACGACATGAATAACAAAACATCCCTCATTTCAACACTAACCTCCACATAAACCGATTCCCACTACAGTAAATAAATGAAGCCTAATATGTATAGCTAGGTACAAATATAAATGACAACGTAAATGGAATATCTCAGCTCCTAAGCATAGATTTGCCAGCATATTCACAAGCATAGTTCACACCAGAGAATGTAAGTGACCGCCCCGAAACTCAACCAGCCAAACGAACCCTTAGCTTAATCATTAAGCGTTAAGTATGTGTGTGAAAGAAAATGGTTTCTCATCTACAGCATCAGACAACCCCAGCTACGTTATTAAAACTCAGCCATGACCAGATGACTTGATAGCACGAGATAATTAACTCCCTAATGGTCTTAATTAGATGAAAGTTAGATCTTACAGTAAACTGCGGATGTGTGTGTATGTGTGTAACTTCTTACACATTATACAGTTATAAGATACTTCATTAGGTGTACTGTGGTAATGTTCACACATGCAATAACATGATGATCACACATAATTGAACATGAGAATTTGTGCTAGAGTATAATGTTCAGAACTTTACGAGTGAGCTTCTGGCGGCTTCTGTGCATTCACAGGTTGTAGAGAGAGAGAAATATATAATCAGAATTTTCCCACCTGGATTGTCCGGGGTACATAGTTCGTATAGGCGCGGATCAGTGATGTCACCAGTCCCTGGTGCAGCTTAGCGTTGGAAAAAGTCTTTGGTGCAGCTTAGCGTTGGAAAAAGTCCTTGGTGCAGCTTAGCATCGGAAAAGTCCTCGACTGACGGCATTGTGGCTATAGATCGTCTCTGCCATTAGGGGAGACAGATGTTCGTCCGCCCCTGACACGCATCTCGCCCTTGGTCGAGCACCTGGACATACAACACTTGTAGAGGGTGTCATAAAGAAAATCACGCCACTTAGGCCGTCCACATTAAATACCAACACTAACTTTAAGCAGCAACAGCGCACACACACATCGCCACTAATTCAGATTAAATAGTATTAAGCTCGTCTAGCAATTACCTTCTTAATGTTTCATTGAAATATTCAAATTGAGTGTCTTTCGTTGTTATTAATTACATCAAAACAGCTGAGTGCAAGATACAGTAGCATTTTCTCTATTGAAATCAACTTGACCCACGACTCTCACACTCATAATTTAATAAATTTAATTTAATTTGATTTTGTAATAGCATTAATGCCCAGATTAAAAACTGCTCTATACGCACACACACACACACACACACACACAGGCATAACTCATAATGAAAGCTGAAACGCAAAATATATTTGGGGTTAGAATATTTTCAGAACCCTCAGACTTGCACGTACCTGGAGCAACACTTTATCTAGCCTATCATAGTGATAGGTTCGGAAGTCCTGGTTAGAGTTCGCCGCCAGCCGAGACCAGATGAACAGCTTGGAGGATCAAGCAGAAATGAGAGCGATACAACGTTTCGCTCCAGCCAAGTAACCTCCGAAAGCAGGAACGTACAGACACACAGCTGGCTGGCAGCGCCAGCTGTATTGCGTAGCAGCACAACCATCTGTGTGTATAACCGACCGACAACAACCTATCGTAGCAGTGGCCGTGCGTGACGTCAGCGGCGCTCGTTTTTAAAATAATAATAATACGTTGCCGAAGCCAGTTCGGCACAACAATAGTCTATTAAAAATACTACGTCATAGAAAACCCATACCTTTAGAAAAGAAATCCGGCATATATAAATTATCATGTAACGACTGCAACAGTTTTTACATTGGTCAAACGGGGAGAGGTTTCCTCAAACGATTTAAAGAACATACACCAATACGTCACCTAAATAATCTCACTTTGTTAAATAATATCAAGTCCAACTTTGCCCGTCACTTAATCTTACACAATCATAATTATACCGATTTCAAATCTAATTTGATACCCCTACATGTGTCCAACAAAGGCCGTTACATGGACGCAATAGAAGAGTTCGAAATATACAAAGCATATAATAACATAACCAGCCGAGACTTCATATTGAATGACCACTTAAATTTTAAATCCAACCCGCTATACGATATAGCATTGAACCTGCTTAGGCGTAATCACTCAGATAATAATTCAGTGTCCGATCGGCTTCGCGGTGGTGCGCACCAGTTAGAAATCGAGTGAGTTACATTGGTTGACAATTATGTGTAACATGTGATTTTAACTGTTAACGACCTCAATAGAGTGATTTAATCTGATGATGGAGCAGATGTTCCGAAACGCGTCATTTTAATCGACGTAACGAAGTCACACGACGGATACAAGGTGATTTATTTATCTATAATCTATAAAAATAATAATACTGTACTTATTATAATAGGTCTCTATAAATACTATACCTATTATTCTTAATACTTTTTTGTTTATTTGTTTTTTATAGAGATGACCTCCGCATCTCCCCTTATAGCCATCCCAACATCGTTGAAGATTTCTATCACGGAAGCAAGATGACTGTATTCTGATGTGAATAGAGTGCATAGAACAGATTGAATACCTTGGTGTATGCACTCTACCTAACTGGTACGCATTTCACGGGGAACGCCGATATACCATAGAAGAAATAGAACTATACTACACATATGTAAAACAAACAACAAGAAACATGAAATTATACACAACACACGATTCTTGGATTATACTGATCAGATTTCCTAATCAAAATCTCTCTCCAGTATCTTCGTAACATTCTTCCTTAACGCATTAATATTCCGGTTGAAACAGTCAACGCCTCCACTGTCACAAACATCATTCGTCATTTTGATGGTTCTCGCCAATGGAGATAACACACTCTGCCGCACTATCAGAACTACTCCTTCTTTGTCTTACGTAAGGACTCTGTAACCGATGCCCGAGACATCTGCCTCAATAAGGCCGTGAATACTCTTGAACTTAAATGACATATCTTATGTCATTTAACGATTTCTGTTTTTAACGATTATAATGCCCCAGTGTTTACAGTTGGCCTCATATGACAAAAACTTCTGACTCATGCCACGATATAAATAATAATAATAAAATTTTGTAGGTTTAGATTTAAAACTTGCAAAAACGTATTAGGTGTATTTAGGCGCGATGTATTGTGGACAAATACGATTTTGATATTTAAGACCATGCGGAATGCTTCAAGTACATTTTACTTTCGAATCAGCCGATCGGCTCTCAGAACACATTACACATATTCGAGCCGACTAGACAGTTATTTTATATAAGTGTTTGAGCTAATAGACAAATTTGCTCATCAAGTCATTTTATTCTACATGCACAGAGCTCAGCTAAAACTGCACAAATAGCCACACTGCAGATCACGTCAACATTAAGCCAAGACGGACTACGGCTGCTGAAGAGATACTTCTGGAGCAAAAAACAAACAATTATTTGAGCTACATATAAACCTTCATAAAACAAAAGTGCTCGTTCAAACAAGCCTAGATCAGGTCGATCAAAACATTGTGGTAGAGGGTGACACAATTGAAGTGGTAAATAATTTGGAGTGAATATAGCAAAAACTGGATTACAGGAACCCGAGATCGGAAGAAGGATCACCAAGGCTAGCAAAGTATATTTCGCATCACCTGGCGTCATTTAGGTGCAAGGGATGTGCATAAGGAAACGAAAATCAAAGGATATAAGAGCATGTTTAGGCTAGTGCTCTGACGTATGGCATACAAAACGGCCGACATTGTAGATATTTTTGAAAGAAGAATCCTAAGAGGCATTATGAGGCTAGTACAAGAAAATGGCTCATGGAGACTGAGGCACAACGAGTTGTATCAAATGTGTAGAGAGATTCCGGTGACCCAGAAACTTTCTTGGAGACCGAGGAAGATGTTGGAGGATGGTGGTGTGTGGATGATGAGAGGGACGTGAGGTGAGAAGTGATAGAGGGCGGTGATGGACAGAGTGGGCTGGAGGCATCGACTGCTGGAGGCCAGGGATTGGTTTGGGCTATAGTGCCATAGAAGAGAGAGAGAGAGAGAGAGAGAGAGAGAGAGAGAGAGAGAGAGAGAGAGAGAGAGAGAGAGAGACTAACTTAATGTGAATGAAAATAAAATGATAATTTTCACTACGTTTCAAACACATATATAGTAAGCCACACAGCCAGTAATGGCCATAGATTGTACAGAATCGTTTCTCTTGGACGACACTCAGTCCTGACTTGCACACTTACTAACCCAAATCGACATGTCGCTATCTCATTCCTAATAATCGCTTGTTCATAATAGATCATAAAATCCTCTACTCCACAACAAACCACAGGTTTGCTCTACAACTTCCATTTCCATTTCTAATCCCTCTACAAAAGCTGCCTAAAATTTCCCAGATAAATGCATATCTTTCGTGCCGATATTTAGTTCTTCAAATTTTCTTCTTCCCCTAGCCTGTGGCAAATTTCTCAACTTATATATGCGCTAAACAACAACAGTAAATAAAAAATTGAAATTTCAACTTATTAAATTAACTTATAGAATATATGGACTCATTTCAAATTAAAATAAAAAACACCAAATTATTCGGTTAAGATGCTCCAACCACTTATCGGGCAATGTATCAAGTATACTCACAATATTCAGTTCTTGCCGTATATCTGCATTTCTTCTACGCTCTCGGAGTATACGTATACCACGCCACGTGCCTGCGAAATCTCATTTCGGCTTCTTGGGACTAGCCTGGGATTTCGTTAAAGTCCAATTCTCAGACCCGTAGAGAAGTGAGGGAGAGCCATCACCTTGTGTAACTTTAGGCGTATTTTATTATTTGCCGATTTTAGAGGTCCGCACATATGATTGAACTTACATAGATTGAACTTATATTCACCCTGACACAAGGCCGTCCAACCATCTTTTCAGAGTAACAACAACAGAACTTTGAAACCAGAAGACAATTCCGAAATTTATGTTTGAGAAATTGTTAGATACCGTTATACACTTATCAAGGGAAGCACAAAATAAGTTTTATTTCGCGTAGCAAACCGATGGCTAATATCTACTGTAGGACAATCTTTGTAATCGGATCCTGTCACAAGTGTATTACACAATACTTAATGGCCATTAAAAATTCCATAAACTGGCATTACGTCTACTGCAAAAAGCATACAGGCTACTTATTTTGCAGGTGGACTACTTACTATTTCTCAAATAATAATAACACAAGGATGCAGTGTGAATGACCCCGACTAATGGAAAAAATATAATTATACTAGAAAGTAAACCGCATTCTAACTCGTGACCTTCAACTACACACTGGCTGTCGATAAATAAGTTTCATGATTATAAACTTAGTGGTAATGTGAAAATCTGACATAAGCTTGACCTCGAGTGTCAGCGAGACGCTGGTTTCTACGTTTGTTAAAAAAATAATTATTAAATCATTGATGTGGTAATGACGATTGCAATATTAAACAAAACAATATTAACAGCAACTACTACTACTACTACTACTACTACTACTACTATTACTACTATGATCTTTAAACTTTCTATGGTTCAGGAACATTATTAGAAGAGTTAGGTTGGACAATAGCCATCGTAAAATTTAGCAAACACCGTTTCGGGCACTAACAATCTGTGATCGTCTTCAGGTATAACTGAAACTAGTACATTAAATATATACTTTAGCAAACACCGTTTCGGGCACTAACAATCTGTGATCGTCTTCAGGTATAACTGAAACTAGTACATTAAATATATACTTTAGCCTACCCGAGAATCGTTCACTAACAAGCGTGAACCGTCAGAAAGAAAAACAAAATTAATAATAAACCTTCACCGTCTTGGAGGTATATTAAGAAATTAAAAAATGCCCAAGGTTTTCAGGAAACCCCCAAGAAAAGAACAAGTGCCATCTGGACTGACGAAAGGAGGGAGAGGCGTCGATCAAGAATGAAGGAGACGTGGGAGAGGAAGAGAATGAAGGAACCAATTGAACCAAATGTAGTCCACAGAGGCTAAACCTCCACCATCTACAACGCTAAATACAGCTACAGAAAACTATATAAATAGAACCGCTATTTACCCTGTAAGTGCGCTGGACAGAACAGGTGAGCACAATCACTCTCGTACAGGTTTAACCGTGTGGCTGTGCTTCCCCGTGCTGTCCATAGAACTTAGAGGATAAGTAGCGTTTCTCTTTTATACAGGTTATCTCTTAAAACTATATAAAAGACCCCAGTTAAAGAAGCCATCTCAAGGTAACGGAAGGATAAGAAGAATAGGAACACTGAACATAGGAACGATGAACGGCAAAGCAAGCGAGTTGGCACTCTGGCCTCACTGCTGACTGGAGGCGGAAATCTGGTTGTAGAAACAGCACACAGAATTCAAGCAAGACGGCTTAACTGGAGAAAGATTTAAGGGGTGATATGTGATTGTAGAATCAAGGCTGAAGTTACAGGGAAACGTGTAAAACTGTAGTAGGGCCGGGAGTGATGTATGATGCTGCAACACATCCAGTGAGGAAAGCACAAGAGGGAAAGCTTGATGAAACAGAAATGAAAATACCAGGAGAAACGAAGGCAGTAGCGGTACCGAAAAATATGCAAGAAACAAGACTACAGTGGTATGGTCACGTGAGGAGAAAAGAAGAATCATGGGTGGGGATAAGGGTGCTGTAGATACAAGTTCAAGTTGAGAAAAAGAGAAGTAAGCCTAAACGGAGGTGGATGGATTGTGTAAGGGTTAACGTGAGGGAAAAGCAGCTATTGGTGGAAGATTTGCACGGCCGGATGAGATGGAGACTGGCTGTTAGAAACATCGACCTCCCGTACAGTAGGAAAACAGGTGGATGGATTGTGTAAAGGTTAACGTGAGGGAAAAGCAGCTATCGGTAGGAGATTTGCACGACCGGATGAGATGGAGACTGGCTGTTAGAAACATCGACCTCCCGTACAGTAGGAAAACAGGTGGATGGATTGTGTAAAGGTTAACGTGAGGGAAAAGCAGCTATCGGTAGGAGATTTGCACGACCGGATGAGATGGAGACTGGCTGTTAGAAACATCGACCTCCCGTACAGTAGGAAAACAGGTGGATGGATTGTGTAAAGGTTAACGTGAGGGAAAAGCAGCTATCGGTAGGAGATTTGCACGACCGGATGAGATGGAGACTGGCTGTTAGAAACATCGACCTCCCGTACAGTAGGAAAACAGGTGGATGGATTGTGTAAAGGTTAACGTGGGGGAAAAGCAGCTATCGGTGGGAGATTTGCACGACTGGATGAGATGGAGACTGGCTGTTAGAAACATCGACCTCCCGTACAGTAGGAAAACAGGTGGATGGATTGTGTAAGGGTTAATGTGAGTGAAAAGCAGCTATCGGTGGGAGATTTGCACGACCGGTCCGTATCAGCAGGAACATCGACCTCCCGTACAGTAGGAAAACAGGTGGATGGATTGTGTAAGGGTTAACGTGAGTGAAAAGCAGCTATCGGTGGGAGATTTGCACGACCGGTCCGTATCAGCAGGAACATCGACCTCCCGTACAGTAGGAAAACATGTAGTCTTGTAGAGAAAGAAGAAAACGTCAACGTCCCCTTCCCAACTCTTTTGGCGCATAGTGTTTGCGCCAAATTTACACAGATATCTGGTGAAAAATACCAGCGACTTTCCCAGACAGTCAATTGGGTTATCTAGATTGTTATGTAATATATGACAAGCGTCACGAAAGCTGTACGCGTGTTGTATATGTCACTCAGACGTTACAGAACAGTAACAACGATGATTAATGAACTAGATTAAAAAATAATTACACTAGCTCGCCTGCTAGGAAGGCCAACTGTGCGGGGTTTCGCAGTTTTTGTGACCGTAAGAGGAATCGCTCACACGGCTAGATGAACTTCTTGGAGGGTATACATTTTTATTCATAATTTGTTATTCAGATTGTATTTTATGTTGATTTTCCGCTTTTACATAGTCTCCCAATTGTGAATATGACGCATGCAAAAAATAAACAAAACCTACAGTTACAAGGACCGCGTAAATCGTGATCTTAAAACGGAGGAATAAATTTCTGGACACCAGGTAAATCGGTATTCACAATTTGCATTATTTTACACGTGTGTATCACTTAAGCCTCCCGCCTGTTGCCCAATACTCGAAGGGTTCCGACTCTGTTGACCTTCGACTATGCCTTGTTTTGAACTATACCTGTTGCAGCGACATTGCGTTAACGAAGTATTGTCATGCTTGTGTGTGTTTGACGTAATATGATTGCTCAGCGATTTATCGGCTTCGAAACCTAACACGAGCATTTCGTTACGCTTGCGATGTGCTGTACTTCGGTCGGAAGTCTTCGATCGCTTCATGGTGCATCAGTCTAGTTAATCGGTCTATGACTCCTTCGAACTTCTGAAGACTTTGATGTCAACTGTTTCTTATAGCTGTCTCTTCTTTACTTACTTAATAAAAGTAAGAAAGCTCAGTGAAAGAGAGCTCGCTCCTCGTGGCGCTATGCTGCGCTTTCGGCTCAATATCGATAAATCCAACCCCGTCTGCCAACACGTTAACACACACACACACACACACAGCTCGTCACGTAAAGACTGGCCTCTCACTGGTGTTGCTTTTCTATGACCTGTACCAAGGCTAGAACGTATAACAAAGCATTTTCTTCATACTTGAAGAAGGGGAAGACTATAATCATGATCTGTAACTAATTGTTTAATTTTACGTAGAACGTTATGCCTGACATTTGCTCATTTGTCTCCGTATCGTATGCTCAAAACAGCACGCAGCAGATCCAGTTCTCCACTACACAGCTGTGTAAATGCCGGACCTTCAGGACCCTCAGTGCGGGGGAGACTGTAGACTAGAGGGACCCGATCAAACATTTCCCTTAATATTCTAAGAATGGGTATAAAACACTGAACTTGAGTAAAACCAAATTTCTCTGTATGTTTTTAACATTAAAAACAAATACATTTACTTTTTACTGTTATTTTACATTATATAGTAAACAGTATACATATTATTTCAATTAATAAAGTTGTGCTAATGGTTATAATCACAAATAGAATTAACACTGTTGCACACCGCTATAGGAAAATTATTCCGGTTAGCACTTTCAAGCTTCACAGCTCATCATGAGATCGTAAAATCTGATTTTCCGTTCTGATTATGAGCTGTGAAGCTTGAAAGCGCTAATCGGAATAATTTTCCTATAGTGGTATGCAACAGTGTCAATTTTGTTTATAAATTATTTGATCAACTGTACAATAGAGCTGTGATTCCAGTTAAGAATGCACCGAGGCCACCGGAGGGCCCTGCGTCGCATTGTATTTCGTTACGAGCTACGAAAGAAAACTAATAAATGGACAAAGTACTGGATCGCGTTTTAAATGTTACTCTGACATTGGTAACTTCAAATTTAGTCTTTAGAGGCCACAAGGGGGCCAGTTCAATAACGGAAAAGTTTTGGTAATTATCGATCTTCCGAGTAAATACGATCTATTGTGGCAACAGATAATCAGTGGTCCGAAGAACATTGAGAAGTATATAAATTCCAATTCAAAACGAACTCACTCAGCTTTTTCCTAAAAAATTTGACAATATTATTCTGAAAGAGACTGAATCTGCTCAGTTTTCTCTGTAACTTCGGATACTACCAAAGCCATTAATAGAAAAAATCAACTGAATCAAATAATCGGATATGTCTCAATTTATGAAGATGGAGCAGGAAGGCCCACCAATTTAAAGTTAATGAAAGCTTTTTAGGTTTATAGAAGTGACAGATCAAACTGGCCTAGGCTTAGAAGAAAAGATTTTAAACGTTCTTGAGGAGAATATATTCAGTTTACGTTATATAATGTTAATAGTTGTCACAGCTATATTAAAATGTTAGTATTTAAGAAGGAACAATGGCATGAATTAAGTAAGGGTAGGAGGGAGGCCCGCAAAGGATTCCTGCGGGGGGCCAGAAGAAAGAGTTACCCCACTCCCCCTACATAGGCCTACTTTTCCCCCATAGGCTCAAAAGAGGCTTGTGTCACCTGATGTTCTTCTTATTCATCCTATTTCTGTTTCTCTTTCTGCTTTTCATTACACACTATTCGGCTGGGTTAGCATTGTTACGACGGTCTCACGGATCGTCGTATGGTACAGTGGAAAACAAAATACAGACACCAATGAAATCACTAATTACCAGATTTAATTATCACAATTTTTAATCAACAAGTTATTCAGCAAGATTAGTCTCGTACAATAATTCAAGTTAAATTTGTACACACATAATAATAATGTTATTAGAATTCCACACTAATTATAACCAATAACACTTCGACACAATACTTCAACCACTACTCGATCAGCAATAAGGAAAATCGCTCAACGAACTAACTGACAAGCCGGCTGCTATGGCTTTTCGTAGGTAGTACACGTCCTCAAAAAGTTTCCATCGTCAACGTGGTGTGTCAGCTAATCCGTACTTCAAGTGTTCTCCAGAGTACTCTAGAACGTACTTGTGCGCGGCCTTGACTGAAACGCACACTTGCTGGGCTGGTGAAGGGACGGGTGGAGGACGTTCCAGCCTGTTCGATACGGTTCTCGTTACAACAATTTATAATATGATTTTTATCATATAGTGAATAGAATTTAGATAGAGAAACTTGTATAATAATAATTGCAAATATGTCCTACATGTACTCTTAAATAAGAAGAGTACGTATGGGAATGGAAATCCTCATACTCAAAGAGAATTAGCTACTAGCTACTACCTTACTACCTTGCAAAACACATGTGACAGATGTTAGTCTTCCGAAGAAATTAAATCCTCCGATCTCTTCCTTTAATTAAGATCTAATTAATTAAAATTTTCATAACTTTTACACATACCTGTACGTTAATATGAGGCTTCAAAACAGCGACAAATTCTGAATCTAATGGTGGAAAATTATTCATTAAACTGATTGTTATCTCGTCAGTATACTTCTGATAGAAACTGCGACGACTAGTTCGCAGGGTTTCTCTACAGGGGGCAAACGTAAAACGATTGTTATTACATAATTTGACGAAGAAAGTCCTGAGGTATTATCGCGCTCACACGATCTGAGTTTCCATTGGACGGAGTACGGTTAATGAGGCCCAGCGATTCCCCGGTGTGAAGAGATAACGGGCCGGCTTGACGTGAACAAATGATTTCATTCTTGTTAATTACTTCTACCCGCTCGTATATTTCACTCTACTTTGTAGCCGTTTGTGCGTTTTATTTTATACAAACATTATCTTTGTTGTAATTTACTTAACAGGTTTTGTACAGAATTCCGTAACTAACTAGGGTGATGTAATTTAAATAACAGCGATTAGAAATAGTTTCATACAGCACGGAAATACACACACACACACACACACAAACACATTGTAAGCAGTGTATAAAATCAATTTCAAAGTACTACGGTATGGGAAGCCACGTTCCATACGTCTGCCGATTACAAGAAAACATTTAATTCAATCTACACAAAACCAGTAATGGAGGATTTACATGTACAAGGAATAGAAAAAGTAATTAGCAGATCCCGTCAGAAGTTAACGGCTTGGTTGAAACTAGGCACGTTTAACAACAAAATTTAAATAATTGGAAAGGAATACTATAGATTTACAGTGAAGTTATGATCAACATTGATGGTGTGTGGGTTAGTATGATTTTAAAGAGAAAACAGAGAATTTAAAATTGATGAAAGACGCTTTTCGTATTAAAGATTTTTATATTCTTAAATGTTGTTTAATGAAAATGTAATCGAAATGGAAAACATGATTAGCGAACCCAATGAAGAAACTATAAATTTGGTATAGAAGGATAGGTTATAGAAACATGAATAATAACTAACACATCCCTTCAGAGACAAGAATAAAAAACAACTCTTTTCCTTGAAAAATAAGTTTTAATCATTGTGTGCTTTGCAACAAAAACTTAAGAATCTGTAAAATAGAAAGAGGTGCATTACATGTAAAACCAACAAATTGCACGATTAGCATGAGAAAGTCGTTATATTGTAGTACGATTAACAAAGAAATCAAGTTAAATAGTTAAATGAAACGATTTTAAGACGCCTCATATCATTTGCAAATCCGAGAAAATAAAACGGCAGAGAAGAAAACATTTGGCTAGAGGAGTTGAACGTGTAAAAAAGCAGAAAGCGGGACCGATATAGGATTAGATGGTTAGAAGGTGTGTTGGAAAATCTCAGGAGGATGGATGTGAGGGGTTACGCTGAGATGGCGACGCGTAAGAGATATTGGAGAGGACTGCTGTTGGAAGCCAGGGCTCACGTTAAGCTCGAGGGCTAAGGAAGAAGAAGAAGAAGAAGAAGAAGAAGAAGAAGAAGAAGAAGAAGAAGAAGAAGAAGAAGAAGAAGAAGAAGAAGAAGAAGAAGAAGAAGAAGAAGAAGAAGAAGAAGAAGAAGAAGAAGAAGAAGAAGAAGAAGAAGAAGAAGAAGAAGAAGAAGAAGAAGAAGAAGAAGAAGAAGAAGAAGAGTCGAGAACAGATGAAAACAGAGGCTTGTAAATTGGTGAGCAAGAGTTATCGGAAACCACGACAACGGACACTGAATCATTGACAACAATAAGGATGGAATTTTAATTAGGAAAGTTGTGTTAGTGGTTATAATCACAAACAGAATTATCACTGTTGAACACCACTATAGAAAAATTATTCCGATTAGCGCTTTCAAGCTTCTCAGCTCATCCTCAGATCGGAAATAACTGACGATCAGTTAAGCATCTGACGAAGCTTGGAAGCGCTAACCGGAATAATTTTTCTATAGTGGTGTGCAACAGTGATAATTCTGTTGTACGGCGGTTATAAACGTTTCTCTAGAAGTAAATTAATGGAGGCTGATGCAGCATCGACAATGAAGGCTATGGGACGACTATGATTATTTGTGTGTGGTTGGTGTTCGTGGGTCATCCAGTGGCGTATCTAGAATTTGGCCTTGGGGGTCCGGGGTCGGGTTGGCTTCATACATAAGAAAAAAAGAAGTTAAGACTGATCAACATTACTATCTTAACAAACACCCCCATTAAAGCAAACTGTAATAAATCATTAAAAATGCGCGTTATTGGAACATTGTTTAGAATATGCTTATTGATTGAATTGATTTTCCTATATTTCAAACGTTTATATGTTAATGCTGTGTAATAAATCTGTTTGTAGGGTCTAAATTTTAAAACCGTTACTACTTTATTAGCGTTGCGAGCTGAAGCAATAATGAAACAGCCTAAAAATTAAGAAATTAATAAAATTCGTCAACTTTTTCGACCCTCTGGAGGGATCCGGTCCCCCCCCCCCCGTGACTTTAGTTGTACTTGTCAAGAATGTATTGTTACGACATTACAGAACAGTCCACGTGTTTGTCGAATGTGCCAGAAGAATCTCGCTCTAATGTGTGTGTGGCATTCGCGAGAGTTTTCTGGAAGCCGCCAGCCGCGCGGACTGTGTCAAGGCCGCAATTAATTTACGTCGTATTTTTAGAGATAAGCCGTAGTTTGGAATCTTCTGGTCTGTGAGCATTGTATAAATACTTGGCGGCAGCGGCTTTAGTTCAGTGATTGTCGGGCGATTACAAGCGATATTACTCTGTGCGTTCAAGTGTTAAAATGTGGTGATTTATAATCGGGCGGTATATTGTAATACAATTGTGTTTTAATATTAGTTGACATTTTATTGCTTGTGAACAATTTTTATTTGATCTGTTCTAAGAGACTGTGTTGTTAATTACGAACTGTTTAACTGTGACATTTAAAGCTGGTGATTAGTGACTTAATAAATTGGTGTCTTGTATTTTGTTTTCCACTGTACCTACGACCTTCGTAACAGTATAGTATAATTCTCTGGTCCCTCAATCACCTTACTACACTGTTAATTTAAATACAAATACTATACTTCATATACATATACATATACATATACATATAGTCTATATGTACTTACTTTACTGTGACTAATATATTTTTATTTCATTAGTTTTACCTTTCGTGAGTTTTACAAATCTGACTGCATGTGAGTAAAAGTGTATTAAAACAGCTTAGTCGACCAGCAGGTATGATCTATAGATCCTGCCTTGAATTCCTTGTCAACACCACGCAATCCAGTTTGTTTTTTTCCAGTCCTCATGTCGACTCAGCCTGGTATGACAGTGGGCGACTGAAGCGTAGTGTCGGGCACTAAGGAAGCCTGCCACGCCTGGAACTCCTCAGCTAAAGGCCATTATGATTTAACAAAAGGATATTAGAGCCAAAGAGATGGTCGCTTTCGTTCTGGATTTGGTTAATTCATGTTATTCATAGATCTTTTTTATATGTTCCTTTAAAACGGTCACGGACATGTTTCTCGAATATTACTTAACTCCCAAGTATTAATAATTATTTAACTCCCAAATATTAACGTAGATATTCTACTTTCCTTCCAAAAGGACGAAATTCAATTAATAAATTCGTATTATTTTTGCCTGGCGTGTGTGTGTAGGGGGGGATGTGTATGGAGTTGTGTTAGATCGGCAGAAAGTATGGAATCAATTTGATGCCTCGGGAGCAATGTTACAAAGCACAGACAAAATAAAATAAAATTGATAGAAAAGAATCCAGCAATTAAAACTAGCATTTGACAGACAAAGAATCTGTTAACAGAGTGGTTGTTGTTGGCATTTAATTGATGCTTAATTCTGAAAAGGCATTTCCCTAGCAAGGTTTTGCTACAATCCCACGTGCTATTTTCTAGACAATAAAATGTCTCGTAATAACTATAAAATAACAGTGAAATATAAATATAAACTTAATAATTTTATTAAAGCTCAAGTATCATTAAATTAAAAATTCCAGTTATGTTTCGTTCGGTAAACTCAAACCTGAACAATGTAAATGTAACAGTAATAACAATGTAAAAAGTAAAACCTGATGTTACAGTATTAGAAAAAATTGATGAATAATTAATAAATATTGTAACCTATAGTTATAAATAAGTAATTCAAGCAGTAATAGGTAAATATTAATAAATATTATATTTTTAATTAAATAATTACAAGAAATTATAACATATATAGTACAAAGGATAAATACGTTATAATAGACAACACATAAGCACAAAAGATTTAAAAACTGTAGATCAGGGAAATTTCTTAGGAAAACATTTAGCAACATAACCAGTTTTATAGGATAACAAAATATATACAACTTCATTTCTATAAGAAAATAAAAAGAGCAGCCTAAGACAGAGGCAGACGAATGCAACTCATACTTCATAGCAGTCCACAGAATGGCGTGCAGAAAAAAAATGTTTTATAATTTCGTCATCCTGGATCTACAAGCAGTCATATTTATTAATTTAATTTAAAACTGTAACACGAAGATTTTTTTCTACATTTTTCTGTCGGTTTGAGTTTTCTGAGCGCAATATATCTGGATTTACGAATTTCATAATACTGAATTCTAAACCCCATACTCAATTCTTAAAATCCTAAATTTTAGATTCTACATTAAGACGGCGTTAAGCAATATTTTTAAGGACGAAGAAAGAATAAATATATGAGAACTAAAAGCAAAGTGTATCTGATTCGCAGACCAAGTGGTGAAACTATCTAATGATACTACACACTGCAAAGATTAATAACGAAACTAAAGAAGCAAGGAGAAAAAATGTGACAAAGGTAAGAGTAGAAAAATAAATGTTATAAGAATTAATAACGACAAATGATGACAAATAATAATGATAAATGAGTATATGTCATAACGGCTCGGGATGTGAATATAGGTACAACAACGTGAAAAGTCCAGATATTTGGGAAGTAAGCTAAAGGAAGATTGAAAGAGCAAACTGAGGATTAAAACAATTGGCTAATTTCCTTAACTCAAGAAGCGTTTAATAGTAAGGAGAACTTATTTTGCAGGGCTAAGTATGTGTTATGTGGTCGCGATACATGAGCTGTAGGGAAGACAGCATGTAAGGCTTTTAAGGTATAGTTATAGTTAAGAGAGTGAGTAAGAAGGAAGTTCTGAACAGAGTAATTGAAAACGGAACATTTCAAATACGATATCGCTGAGGAATGGAAACTGGATAGATCATATTATCAGAAGAAAAGAAATATTAACTGTTAATACTCTTGACTTTGCCTGTTCTTGAGGGCACAGTGAAAGCTATAAAGGGACGAGTAAAGACGATATCAACAATGATGGATGTTGTTAAGAGATGAATAAGGATATAAGCAAACCGAAGAACATTTTTGAGACAGGAGCAGTTAGACACAACAACAGTCTATGGAATCTGCCGTATGATGATGATACTGAACCGGTATAAAAGGATAAGGTAATTTAATCGATACAGTTGTGTGCTTAATAACAAGCTGTAGTCGACAAATCGGCTGTTCGATTCCGTACGCCAAACGGCTTGAGCGAATAACGGACACCCCACTGTGAAGTGCTGAATTGTTTCCGCGACATTTTCTACTTAAGTCATTTGTAAATGCCATTTGTTATATAATACGTTTCTTACGATTTTCGTGGCTAATACGAGTACTCGGATCGCAATATGACACAGTCAAAGTTTCATCATCCAGCTGTCCCTTTGGATGCAACCGTCAAGCTCCTTCTACACCGTGCACGAATTATAGATTGTTGTCTATAATGGATACCTACCTACTCATATTTATCACGAAGGCTTAGGAGAAATAATTTTTATTATTTTTTGTAAATTTTTATTTTTAAATGTTTATTATACTACTGTAATGTTTATTAACATGAGATTACACAATTGCATTTAATTTTAATTATAACGTTATTAATGGTAGTTTGTAGGCCCTATGCTATTAATGTTATATTGTCCATATTTAGGTACATTTTCTCTGAAACCTAACGAGATAGTCTTGAATTTTTTGTAGATATTTTTTATGTAGGCCTAAATATTTTGTGTCTACTGAAGCAGACATATTTAATTTCCATGGCCACAACAAGATTATAATTATTTGACTTTTACAAACACTTTCAAATAAAATTAATAAACATTATTTTTTATCACCCAAATTGTACACTTTAGTTCTATAATTCTGCTTCCGTAGGTAGACAATGGAGACTTACATCAGCCCTGAAAATTTAAATATCCTACGTGACACAATGTCTACGATATGTGTACCTAAATATCCTACGTGACACAATGTCTACGATATGTGTACCTAAATGTTGAAAATATCCTACGTGACACAATGTCTACGATATGTGTACCTAAATGTTGAAAATATCCTACGTGACACAATGTCTGCGATATGTGTACCTAAATGTTGAAAATATGGTTTAAACAAAAAACGCTTTTGATATATATATATATATATATATATATATATATATATCATATCCATAGATGACTGTTATATTCAACTTTACCTTAAAAAGTAGCCTGGATTGTAGTCCAAAAGCTAACCTAACCTAATATAACGTATCTTAACCTAACCTACACTAACCTGACCACATTCTTTTAAGTTAAGCCGTTTAGAAAATATGTACTCTTGAAAGGAATCGTGTACAGAATTGCAATGAATTTACTGTGCGCACAGGTACTTTAGATTATTCATAAGATGTGTACTCCGCGTTTATTTGTATCATAAATTACATACATTTTTTCCAGAAAATTCGAAAATTTTTATAAAACAAGCATTTTGACAAAAAAAATGAAAAATTTTAATTTTTAGTTTTCAGGCTCCCCTTAATTATTAAAATTGTATAGGCCGAAACAAATAAATAAATAAATTGGTGGTCTGAATGTGTGTGTGTGTGTGTGTGTGTGTGTGTGTGTGTGTGTGCGTGTGTGTGGGCGCGCGTACGTAGACCTGCCACCATAGTACATGTCAATATTATAATATAAAGTAGCACAGAGAGCCAATAGAACACATTAACTTACAAATACGAGAAGTAAATTCGATTTGAACATAAAGAGAGCAAACACATTTCTCGTTAAAGCGGTTAAAATTGATTAATAAATATACATTTTTATGTAGCATTTATATATTTACTAACAGAATTTACTTGTTACCCCACGCGTACTTAATGCCTTTCCTTCGTTCCCTTTTTTTACGGATTTCGAGATGTTGTTTACCGACTCTTCACGCTCGCTCGGTGAGGCTTCCTTGACGCAAAGGAAGTTCTTCCTTCCGCTTAATTCTTTCCCCCGCGTGAAAGGAATTCTCTGCGCTCTTATGCCAGTTTCCTAACGACGTGCACTCACACTACACCACTGGTTTACATAGTCATTTTACGCGAGCGAATTGCTTAGAATTTGGACAGTCGCGTATCCAGATTTTGGCCTTAGTGGAGGGGGGTCCTGTCGAGTCGGCTTCATGCAAAAGAAAAAATAAGTTAAGACTAATCAACATGACTGTCTTTAAAATGGCCGAAAACGTGTGATTACGTCCTGAAATCTACCCCATTAAAGTAAACGGTAATAACACAATACAAATACGTTATTGAAACATTGTTTACAAGATAATTATTGACTGATTTGATTTTCCTATATTTTATATTTCAATCGTATACGCAGACGCTGTGTAATAAACCTGTTTGTATATTTAAAAAACTGTTACTACTAGGCCTATATTAACGTACACAGCTGAAAAAATAGTAAAATATCCTAGAAGTTAAGAGATTAACAAAATTCGTCAAGTTTTTCGACCCTATGGAGGGGGGGGAGTGTCCGGTCCCGTTCGTCCCCCCCGTACCACACGTAAATACACCGCTGAATCTGAAGTGGTTAGTGCGACAGACACGCCTTTGTACGTTAATTAGTTTGTGTGCGAAACGCACAGATGTATAATAGTTCACACTTCGGAGTAAATCGCTGTTAGGGATGCTGATGAAACTACTAAGGAATGGAATCTTCCAGTCTCTTCTACGAGCCAGTAATCCCAATTTTAACCAAGAAAGATAGGCGTACGCCGAGAGATATGAAACGGTTCATGCAACGTATGTACGCGACCTAAGACTCAGAAACAAAGGTCATAAGAATGGAACTTGGCAAAAGTGCAAAGCAACTTGCTCCAAATCCTGGTAATCCAGGAACTCGACCAGTAAACCATAACTACTGGACAACCAAGCTGCTACCAGCAGATATTTCCAAACTAAAGTCATTCTGATTTTACACAGAGGCGTGCACGTTCGCCCATTAGCAATATTTAATTTGTGAAAATATTCAATACGCGTACGAAGAAAACGACCTACGCCATTTGTGCATTATTAAATGTTGTGTCCAATTATGGAACGTAATCTGATGTTTACTAACTGGATAGTAGTTTCGCGAATGTAACCCTCTACACCAGTGGTTCCCAACTTTTTCGGACTCGCGTACCACTTTGGTCTTCCACGTTCATTTCGAGTACCATCCGAGCTTAAAGAAAGGTTATTGGGTTTTTTCTAAAAAAAAAAAAAAAAAAAAAAAAAAAAAAAACAACTTGATACAATACGAATAGTATACCTTATTATTCCTTCCTAGTTATGTATAATTATTTAAATTCAATACATATAATCTAACTGCGTAAACAAACGCGAAAAAAGAAAACAAAACAAACATAAGAGCAGACATCTAATGAAATATTACCGCAAAGTGTTTAGGTTGTGTTTTTGTAAGGGTAATCGTTTCAAATGATGTCCGATGAAAATTCATTGTTGTTTTGAACATAATTTTTTATTTTATTTTTTTTTAAGTAAATACTTTTTCCCTAGGTCTTCTTGCGTACCACCTTGGATCCCTCCGCGTACCTACCATTAGTAGTGGTACGCGTACCACCGGTTGGGAATCACTGCTCTACACAAAACGTTGGACTCGTAAAAGCAATGAGACTGTCCATTTCTCTCTCTCTCTATCTCTCTCTCTCTCTCTCTCCCTCTCTCTCCCTCTCTCTCTCATTCCCTCTCTCTCCCACTAATCTCTGGCTGAGATGCAAACATTTCGTTTATCCTAATATTGTGTTACACACGAGTTCACTTCTTGACGAATTTCTTCAGTTTAGCACTGCCAATTGACGCATGCGCGAAAGGTGCGCTGTAATCAGTACACGATAGCCGTGTATTAGACACAATTCTGACCTGGGTCCACACTATATTTTGTTCTTAACACTACCTTTCAAAACTCATTTTAAGATTTTCAGATCTGATTTACTAGCAGCTTTTAACGCCGAGTACCCATACTGAAAGATGGTTTTAAATTTAGAGTTAGTATAGTTTCAGATTAGAGAATTTTATTCTCTAAAAGCACACGAGAATATCTACACATGAGCTAGAATCATTGTCTGAAGTCTAAGCTTAATTGTTTGTTCTTTTGTGCTGAAGTGCCCAGCACATGTAAGTCTTGTAAATGTGATGTAGGGTAGCAGTTCCTAACTTATTAAGTGCGGGACTCGCCTGAAATGATGGTAACCTTCAGGAGACACAAAAGTTAAATAAATACAGTGACAATAACTCCTTTTTGGTGTATTATCGAAAACGTTTAAAAGTTAGGCAGGCTAAGCACTCTTACGTGAGTCGTTAGGTAGTGTGGCCAGCACTACGTTGTAGCCGCACTTTATTAGCTTACGATGTTATCGCAGTCGCTCCAGAGAATGAGTCGGACCGGTGACCTAAAAATACAGCTTGGTTTTACGGTACGTGCAGGAATCGAAACCGGGGTTTGTTGGTTAGTACCTAGTTACGATAACCATAAGTATTAAAAATTATGCTTAAAAAAAAGCAGTTATGTTATCTATGAAACTAAATTACCCTAATTAACCAAATGTTGATGTTCGCTATTTTGGGGAGTGCAAGTTATTATGTAGTCGACCTCGACATAGCTATAACTTCGACCTATGTAGCTATGTAGTCGACCTCGTACATAGATCGACTCGCGTGCCTTATCGACCTCTCTGCATGTTCTACCGTGCAATTGCGGGATTTTTTTTAGTCTAGTCACACAATTTGACCGAACGCACGCTGACACTGTCTCATCAACACGTGGCCAGCATAAGAGCAGTTGAAGAGACCAGGAGCACACATTCGTCCCCCCCCCCGTTCCCAGTGTTTTGTTCTGTTCTACTATGTAGGTAATCCCTGATTTTCCGTCTGTCCTTTTTTTCTAACGGAGCCTGCTTCTCCTTTCAGATTTTCTTCAAGCTCGGGATATTAGGAATGAAGGTTAGTTGAGTCTGTTTTATTTTACGTACATAATGTACCATGAGGAATGGGAATGAAATACTTCAGGAATGCATTCTACAGGCTCATATAAAGAAGAAATTTCATATAAACATATGTCCGAAAACGCTTCGTTTTCGATTTATGGCTTGAGAAAAATTTCACCTTGATTTCTGCTCCAACGCTACAATTAAGCCCTGCTGAAATTCTTGGAACACAACAAAAGACGTAAAGACTAAAATAATTTTTTCGTAACCTAAAAACCCAACATATTAACGTAATATTTATGTGAAATAAAATATTACATGCTCAGTGAAACTATTCTGACGGTCAGACCTGTCGTTTTTCAATAAACTGCTGTACGCTGGGAATGTTTTAAATCAACGTTCTGAACTCGCATCAGGTTTATCTCTCTGTGCATTCCTTTTACTTCAACTAAAATTAAATCATTTTTCACAGAAATACGATATAGAAAATGGAATGTGGAACTTTAATGTAATGCTTCGTCTGTGTATTCAGAATAGTCATCCTTTAATTATATACAATAGTCGTTAAATTTATTTTAAAAAATGTACTTTTAGAAAGCATAATACAGCTTACACCATCCAACTGGTCCCTGAGTTTTACTGAAAACGTAGTTGAACTTTCGAAAAGAAAGAATGAATCTGGAAGCTAATGTTGAACTCGCTACAACTTTCTGTAAAGGAGCCTTCAGTCTCGTTACCGATGGCAGAGGGAAACTGTTATTACATGGTTTCCCTTTTGTAAAGGCAGCATGGTATTTACATTACGTACCTCTAGTCCACTGTTTCATTCGTTTCCATGACTTCGCGACCCACCAAAAACTTCCTCAGTATTTACCAACGGGTGCGTCGAGTCTCTGTGAAGTATGGTAACAAACTCGTGCCAGAATGAAGGACCGATATCTGATGGACGAGAAAAATGAAGCCGTACTGTTACACGTAGGTGAAATCCCTATCGCAGCGGACAGGGAAGAAGAAGAAGAAAAGGGGACGATAAGCGATGAGATAATTAAACGTCTGAAACTTTTGAAAAATTAAAGGTTGACCGTGTAATACTGACGGGAGCATTATAAAGCTGAGGTGTACGTTAGTCTATTGATTCAGACGTGTGCGAAAGTTTTCTCGTAAGGCTTATTTTAATCGCATTTACTTTCAAATTAATTAGTCACACGAAATCGTTGATTCTGTCCGTAGTTGTTGTTGCAGATATTATTTATAACACTAAACACGTCCACTTTCACTTATTACTTAATATTAAATATTTATTAAGTCAACATGAGCCGATTTGCAAATATGGTTTCGCGAGGTTATTTGGTTTGCTACACCTTCAAGCATGAAAATGCGATAAACCAGTCTAGTATTTTACTAAACGATTAGAGCTAAATCGTACCAAGCACTGTTACGTAGCAGCTTTCCTCTACTGCAAACTGTTACTAAAATTCTCTTTCTTCGTGTTTCCTAGTTTTGTTCTTTTCGTCAAAGCTCTTCGTCTTATTCATTATTTATTTTGCTTTACACTTCAATTACTATGTTTTTTGGTAAGTTGTTATACTCCTTCTTATTATTTGAATTTAGTCCTTTTAATTGATGTCAGACATTGATATGATGTAAACAGTCCATTAAATATATTACAAAAATAATGTACATATAAATAAAATTATTTTTATTTATTAGTTACTAGTGTTCCGTCTTTCGTTATATTTTTACTAACAACTTTCTTTTCCAATTGTCTGATTTAAGCAGTAAAGAACTGCTGACATCTATTTGACACGGCACTGTATATTCCAATGAGTCATTGTAATATTTTATTTATCTTATTTGTTAGGATTTTCTAGTAAGCGCAGCCTGACGAAGCCAAATGCGATAGACTGTACATCATCATTTCCAGTTGCCTAACAAGATAAAATAGAGTAGGCTTTGCAGGAACGGTGAAGCTCGCCACATCCAATGTTTAGTCTATTATTAGGCACTCTAAAAAGTGGCATATCTGTGGAATACTGAGAGGTCATAATACTTGCATTAAGCGAACTTTTAGCCATCCTACAAGGGAACAATTGTTTTTATAACAATATAGTTTTGTGCATTATGTAGGATGCAACAGCGTTTTAAATGACTTGGTTGACTTGCTTACTGTCATCTTGCGGCTCACTGTAAAGCGTTTAGTCACCGTGCAGTTGTAAAGAGCAATGCAATATGCTTTTGTGTGCGACGCTTCTTTAAAAACAGTAGAAGTTTACGTTAAAAGTATGCAACGACCTTCATAGTCCATAGCGGTGAGTGGAGGAGGAATGGGAACAAAAGCGTGAAAAGGAAGATGAGAGAACGAGGAATGAAAAAGTCTGAGGTGAAGTAGAATGACTGAGGACGCAGTGAAGAACGGAAGCAGGTACTGTAGGAGGCAAAGACACGAATTAGATGGTAAGAGCACTTATAGAATGTACCGACAGAGTGCTCCATGAACATGTACCGAGTAGGTGACCTCGAAAATAAAGCTTCAGTTTGTAGCCAAGAAAACAGAATACGGTTTAGAATGTTACAGGTTTTCCTTAATCAGGTTAAATTTGTTACCAACCTTTATTGTTAAAATATTGTTAGGAAGCTGCTGGGCCGCTCATTAATTCGCACTGGCAGTACAACACCCGTATAAGTCTTTTCTATAGACAATTTACTTGTACACTCTACACTTTCGGTAGGCGCCTGGATTTGCTGACTCTATTTCTGTCACAGCTTCCCAGCCGACAGTCTTAATTAATTATGTCTTATGCGAAATCAATTCCTTATAGCTTCCGAATGTCCCAAGACAGCGATTTTACTCAACTCTATATGAACTGTTATTGAAAGTCCTTACGAGACTTTTTTATTTATTTATTTTTGTATTGCAAATTTGTAATCTGTTCGTCATGTGAACAATAAACAAATTGAATTTTGAATTATATACATGTTATACATGATTCGAAGAGTTTTGACACATCACTTCGGGGTAGGCCTATCTTCTTCGCCCGAAGAATGTCTTCCGCGAAGCGTGCCACACAGTTTCAGGTGTCTAATATCCTCTTGCTACGATCTCCTATGTTGGTTCCACCTGTTGTAGACGAAGAATGTATGACTGCCGGCTTCCGGGCAGCACAGGCACTCTTGTGTCTCGACCTTTCCCCCTTTCTTCAGGTAAGATTGAAAATATTCGAGTTCGGTCAGAAACTTGGTGAGGTAATGCTTCCTCTCCACCAACGGCTGCACCTGCTTGTCCAGCGAGCGACCTCTTCTTGCTTCCAAGCGCTCTACCAGCTCTCTATCATCTGGCTTCATGCCTCTCAATGCTTCGCCACCTACCTCCTTCTTCATCGGGAAGACGACCTTACGTTCCTTGGCGAGATCAATCGGCATCACTCAGGCAACGACTAAGACAACCGGCTCGGAAACCGTGCGGTAGACCGATGCAACTCGAGTTAGTTTCTTGCTGTGAATCTTATGACTCAAGGCGTCTGCCCACACTTCCGCTCAATACAGTGGGACTGACTGGACAGCTCCCATCAAAAGTCTCCTTCTGGTTGAATTCGGGCCGCCGAACAACAACAACTACTACTACTACTACTACTACTACTACTACTACTACTACTACTACTACTACTACTACTACTGCTACTACTGATACTACTCATAATATTAACAATAATAATTCTTAAATATAATATAGCCTATATTTAAAAAGATTTAAATAAACACAAACGCTTGTTAGTTTGGGTAGTTTCACAATAATTCTTAAATTCCTAAAGAGTTGGTAAGAACAACTATAGCTTCATCAGCTGAAACAGTTGTTAGAGTTTAAGAATAAACTGAGAAACTACCAAGCGTTTGTGTTTAAGTAGTACGTTTGTGTAAGTAGTAGTAATCTTTAAGTAGTACGTTTGTGTAAGTAGTAGCAATCTTTAAGTAGTACGTTTCGCCGAGTGCCCAACGAGTGTTCAATTAATATCGTGATAATATACAGTATACTATTATAATTAATGATTACTACATGGTAACTAAAAAAATATTAATAAATCAGCACAAGACTAGACAAATTATCATTAGCGCCTCGATTGACAAGATCCAAAAAAAATTGCTTTACTAACCGACATTGAATACATTCGACTGACATTTGCATTAAAGACACTTAACTACTGCAACTGTTAATCGGACCAGAAAACCCTGACTCCGGGTCGTTAATTGAGAGAGAAAAAAACCGCATGAAAGTTTATATCGCTGACTGTAAACTACTGCAGACAATCTATAAAACAGTCTGCGCCAACCTGCGATTGTAGATGTCTTGAATTCTGATTACATAGTGTCCTGTTTAGCCCTACCGTTGGAAAAGTGATTATATATTCTCCCAAGTAACTTGAGTAACGTTCCATTTAATTACGATTCGACGTCATTTTTCAGCATCCGATTAAGGGCAATCGTAACCGGCGAATCGACCAAAAAATCGATTTTTGTTTTTTTTATCTTAAAAAAATCTTCAATATTTTCTGAGTAATTTGATAAGAATTTTTACGAATACCCCTAATAATAATTTTTTAATGATTAAAAAAAATTGAGGTCGTAGGAAAAGTTCTCTCAAAAGTGCTAAAAATGTTACCACTTTTTGCAAATCTGTAACTCCCTTATACAGGTAATCTTAGAGATACACAGTTTTACCATTGGAAATAGAATTTCAATAAACATTCACTACCAATGTCTGTCATGAAGGCAATATATGCTGATCTGAGTCATCCTAATTAGTTATAAAAATGTTTTTATGATAGTACACAGAATGCAAACGAGTCGCTGAACCATTTGATTATGAATAGTTTGCCAATAAATACATTTGTTGGACTGGATACTTTGGTTTTGGGTGTATATGATGCTGTGTTGATCTTCAATGGAGGTAATATAAGTAAGTGCCAAGTCTTACAAAAATTAGTTATAACACCAAGATCAAATATGGTTAAGGCAACGAAAAGAAAATAACTCGCAAGGGATCCTTGAGCAGAGACAACAGTAGATGAAATGAATTGATGAAAAAGGTTAGACAGTCAAATAGAAATGTCAAGATAACACTAGAGGATCAAATGGACCTAACTAAATACCTTGAATATGGAGCTGGACTATTTTAGATAAGGTAAAAAATAAAAATCTGTTTTAAAAACTTTAAATGCGTTTCTCTGAAAATCTTTTTTTTTTATAAATGATCCATTATTTTAGAAACCTAGTGAACTCTATCAAGCTGAATTTTTTTGTGGCTATTGGGTTAATGGAGATATATCTACACTTCTGGAACTATACAGTTTCACTGAAAAATAAAAGCGTAAAACAAATTAAGTATGCTTTTTGTATGCAAAAGTTTTAGAGAAAAGCATAAAAAATTACAAAAAAATCAATAAATTGAGATATATTTATAATTGTAGTAGCACTTAAAGAGAATAATGTGCTCACCTGCGTGCTAAAATTTCAGACTTCTATCTCTTACAGGTTCTAAGATAATAGGTCGCAAGTGTGATGAAATTAACATGGTAAGCAGAGCCGGTTACGACCACAGGTTACGACTGCCCTTAAATCCTCTGACATCATGTAGTAACCACAAATGCACAGCTAGACGTTTATATGTTTCTATAACTGTTCTACAGCGTATCTAAAATTTGGTCTTTGGTTGGTGAACTAGTGAACCTACCGAACTGTCAAGCTGAATTTTTGTGGCTATTGGGTTAGTGGAGATATAACTACACTACTAGAACTATGTAGTTTCACTGAAAATTAAAAACGTAAAAAATTATTAAGTATAGTTTTTGTTTTCAAATTTTTAGAGCAAAACATAAAAAATTATAAACAATCAGGAAATTGAGGTAGCGTTATAATTGTAGTAACGTTTGTAGTGTATAAAGTGCTTACCATCATGCAAAAACTTCAGACATATTTTTACAGGCTCTGAGATAATGGGTCTCAAAATTGATGAATTTAACATGGTAAGCATAGCCGGTTACGAGCGCTCTCAAGTTAACAGTTTAAAAATAATTTTTGAGAATTTCACATAAATTACCTCGATGAGTATAACATTTAATCGGCAATAATTTGGTTGGCATACGAGCAGCGTTAGTGCGGCCTGACTATTCTCTACGCCTTTCTCCGCGCAAAGTTGTCAGAGAGTATTTATAAAATGTTAGCCATGGCAACGTCAAATCCGTTAATTGACTTTTCTTGCTACGTTTATCGGGCGTACTGTTATTCGAAGAAAACAACTGTACGGGTGTCAACCACCGCTGCCAAGGTCACCTCCGCTGACATTGGAATTTTTTTCCTAAAAGATTTTTGAACGTAAACGTTTTCCGTCACGAAACGAAGAAATAATAAAAACCGGCCGAACAGCGCCGAACGTTTTCGCGGTGAAGGTAAACAGTTAATGCGAGACACAAGCATTTCTCATAATGATACGTTCTGCTGGTCCAGTCCAGTCTGTTGCAATTTGATTATGAAAATATATTTTTTTTTTTCTAAATCTTTTACTCTTTTATTTTTCTCTTCCACTACGTGTTTCTACATCTCTCGGCCGGCTTCTCGCTTTCGTGGCTGTCAAGCCGCTAATGAAAATCTCTTTACCAAAATAAAAGACCGTTCCAAAAATACATTTAAAATTAAAAGCGTAAAGTTAAAGAGATGTCATGGCGGCGGTTTTGGCAATTCTCACTTTCGTTACACGACTTAATTTGAGAAAGCAGCTTTTACGTAACTGAAGTGGCAGGAGCGACATCAGTTGTGTATAGGGTTGCCAGACGTCAAATTGAGGACATAGGTTCTTTACCTATCGACTTACAGAAATTCGATGCCTTTTACTCATTCCCAGAGGCGAATTAGCTGCCTTCCGCAACGCTTGGAAATGGGCCCAGCTCGGGAAAAATGAAATTATTTAATACAGGAAATCAATGAGCTTACATAAACATTATATTATGTTGTCATTAATTTATATTAAATAATCATCCATAAAGTTTCACAAAAATATTTTGATGTAAAGTACATTTTAAAATAAATCGTTGTCAAACACTTTTTACTGAAATAAAAGATGAAAACATCTCAGAGAGACGAGTATTGTGTTAAAATTGGTTGATCAATTTTCTTGTTTAAAACGGGTGGCCTCCGGGAAAAACTGCCTAGGGCCGCAGAATGTCCGCCACTGCTTCTGGGTAATATAAGTTGAGATGGGTGCTTGCACGAAAAATTTTGTTTTTAAATTTAAGTAAGTGCTGCCACATGAGTCATAACTATGGTTGCCAGCCGTTGCCGGCTTTAGCCAGATATGTTTGGCTTTTTACGGTTTAGTCCGGCTAAAAATAAGCATGTCCGGGCTGTCCGGATTATTTTAAGCCTTTTTGTCTGACAAATTTGCACGTAGTATTGTGATAAAAGTTTAACACATTATTTACGCCTAAAAAAAGTTACTAGATCTGAAAAAAATATAGGTACTAGATTTTTATTTCCTTCCCTTTCAGTATGTTTACTCCTTTTACGATATTACTGTTAATCTCTGTATCTGTATCAAAGCCGCTAAATATTGATATTCAGTTTAAATTTTGAGATTTCAGTGTTTCGTTAAAATTCAAGTGTTTAGTTAAAAAAGATTAAATTTATTTAAGAATAGATTTACTTTTATTTTTTTTTTTGTAATGATGTTTACAGACTTTGTCTTTCATTTTAATTCATATGTCTTATTATGTTTGTATGTGTAATGATAATAAACCTGTCTTATGTATGAAACAAACTGATGTCGTGTTATTTGTTAACATGTAGTAGGCCTATGTAAACGCAAGCACCTAATATAATAAACGTTTCTTTTTAATGTAAAAAACTGCTGTCCGGCTTTTCGGGTAAAGTGTCCGGCTAAAGTAACGGCTGTGTTCGGCTTTTCGGGTAAAGTGTCCGGCTAAATTAACAGCTTTGTTCGGCTTTTCTGGCAACCCTAGTTGTGTATCATTAATTGATAGTCTAGACCGAGAACCTACTCTATACCACTCTTCTTCTGATTAGAATTTGTTCCAACTCCTGTGTAACCGACATGTTGTAGCATATCAGAATCTTCTGCAGAAACAATATCGAGAGTGAGGTGTTTTCGAGTTAAGTTTCTGTTACGTATCTGCTCTACTTTTCTTGGCATGTCCCCAAAACTGGGCAAAGTAGTCGAGACTGGCTCCAATAAACAAGTGTTTTGATTTCTAATTATAGATTTGATGTCTGTCCAAGAAGCCGATACATTTTACGACCCTTGATATTTGTACGACTGGACAAGGTATAGTCGGTACCGACACCCTGCCCTGTCTTTTGTTAAGAGCGATGAAGAAAAAATAACCATTAATCGCTGATCACACTATAACAGAGCAAAATAAAGTATCAATTTCATATTTCATGTTTTCTTTTGTGTTAGATAATCTTATCGAATTACATTTACGGAAGCAATAATAATTATATTCCATCAATTCACAAAAATATTCCTACACTTTACTATATTATACGTATTTTAAAACAATTATTGATTTTCTTTTTGAGGGGAGTAATTCAATCAAAAAAAAGGTAATTATTAGCATCTAAATTATTATTTAAAGTCAATGTACGCTTACTTTTGGCAACTTAATACCACTATATCCTTAAATATAAAGTTGATATAGTTTAATGCTGTATATTACACCGGGTTATGGAAACCTGACGGGCCCATCTAGTTAGACTGCCTGCCTTAGTCGTATACGATCAGACTTGTGAAACCATAAAAAATCCCTTGAGATAAAAAAGTTTTACTCGAAAAAATAAATTATTTGTTTTTAATGTCAAATAAAGCTTTCATTATTATTTTATTATGAAGTTTGATGTCAGTATTCCCATCACCAGAGTTCTGGACGGCCAACAATGTGATTGCCTTTGCTTGCGCAGTTTTTGGTAAGATAAGCCTGGGGCGAAACCCTTTACTGTCATATACCAGATTAATGTACACAACTTTTGGAGCAGTTTTATCATCTATTACATTCAAAGGTTCTTATTATTAGATAACTAATATATATATATATATATATTACTATAATACTTATAACTATTTTACCTCAAGATATATTTTTTCTTTTTGGAACATGTTTCGGGAGATCCTGTTCTCCCATCTTCAGACTTCGCCATCTTGCTTCTGGTGCAGTATTTGTGTGTTGGCTTCTGGATGTTATTAAGGTGGTTTGTTGGTCTTTGGTCCTTCAATGTTGCATTATTGTGTGTGGTTGTGGTATCTGTCTTTGTATTTTGTGTATTTTCGATGTTGAGTGCTTTGAATATTGTGTCATGTTTTGTATTGATTTGTATTTGTTCTGGTATTAATTTGTTTTGTGTTTTATGTTTGCACCAGAAGCAAGATGGCGAAGGCTGAAGATGGGAGAACAGGATCTCCCGAAACATGTTCCTAAAAGAAAAAATATATCTTGAGGTAAAATAGTTATAAGTATTATAGTATTATATACATCAAGAAACGGACTGTAGCAGAAAGTGATTGAAATATATATATATATATATATATATATATATATATATAATTATCACCATATGCATCGGTTGAGTTTAAACAGCAAATAAAAACATATTTGAACTTTGTTTCACTTCCTGGACGAGACTTCACAGAAATGGTATGACCATGTTCTTATAAAGACTCTACAGTTACAAAATATTCATACAGAAGATGATGAGAGAAGTGACAACAATAAAGAAAATGAACATGTTTAAAGTAAACTGGAAGTACAGACAAAAATTCTTTGTGTGCATGTAGATTTTTAACCTGAAACTTGATTTCTAGAAGTTAAATAAATATTTTTTGTTTTGATATTATTTTTTCTTATGTTTATTTAACCTTTTTGAAGCTACAAAGGTAACTAACAAAAAATGAATATGACAAATACTTTAACATCATTGAAGGCAAAAAAGGGCTAATGAAACTGTTTTTTTGATCTGTATTTTGGAATGTTTTAAAACATTCTTGATCTAACCTAAATACAATACAAATCACAACATTTAAAATAACGTTCTCATCGAAAGAAATGCTGTACATCATGTCATAATATATCCATAATAGTTTAAAAACTCTGAACTCATTATCTCAAATTTGTTAATTAGGCCGTTATTGCACCCAACTGCTCAGTTAAGATGCGTAATTAATTCATTAATTACCGAACCATTTAAACCGTAAACAGTTGGTTTAAAGTAAAGTGCGGGTTTATGACTTCTAAATACTGTACGAAGATGGATGATATAAATCAATCAAAATCGGTAACAATCATTTGTGTCTGGCTGTACGAGTGTTGAAGAGGGAGAGGTGATAAAACTGTCTATACTATGTATTACTGAAAACTATTTCGTTCATTAAATTCAAAACAATACCAAATTAGCTGTACATCAGGTCCGGACTATTCCCACGTAGCATATAACAACGTGCCACGCCGGTTAAAGCAAACAGATACGTAAATCAGATGAAATATATCAAACCGTCCGCACATCATTTACGACGGCCTACTGTTTATATGGGCATTTATTTAAACATTATATGGGCCTCATGTTGTCGGTTGCGAGTTCTTTCGAGGAAAAAACTAAACACGAACGATTTTGACGCGTAGTGTCACTCATGTCTTCGCCGGACTAAAAGTTCAACATCTGTCATCTTTAAACGGGGTCACATGCGCAAATACCACCCCGCAGACGGGTGGTGCGCGTGAAAGCGTGCCTAATATGCCAGATATTTTCGGACGTTTTAATTAATCGAGAACGACACTGATACTTTAAATTTTGCTAACACTTCAACCGGAAAAAGTTTCTAAACCCGTATGCGTAAAAAAGAAGCTGTCGCAGCAGATTAATTGATATTAATAAAGAGAACATTTTTATAAGTGGCTGCCATTATGAATTTTACAATTCTGTTTACAGCCGATATGTTGACTGAACAGAAATTACGCTTTTGCACGCCACTGTATACAAAATTCGCGATTAGCGCTTTCCAGTCTTTCAGCTCATCACCGGATCGGAATCATAGATTTCATAGAAGTCATGGGAATCATCATGAGG
Source organism: Magicicada septendecula (assembly GCA_034769895.1). NCBI lineage: Eukaryota > Metazoa > Arthropoda > Insecta > Hemiptera > Cicadidae > Magicicada > Magicicada septendecula. Next base: position 312,381,186 of record CM068376.1, read on the forward strand.
CTTCATCTTCTTATCTGGCGTTACAGCCTTTGGTGGGCTTTAGCCTCCTCAACAATACTCCTCCATGCTTCTCAGTCCTCCGCCCTTCCTCTCCACACTCTGATTCCCATGCTATCGAGATCTTCTGTTACGCCTTCCAACCATCTCATCCTTGGTCTGCCTCTACGTCTAGTAGTATATAACCTTCCCTTCAGCATTCATTATTCACTCTTCCCTCAGACATTCTTTCCACGTGTCCCAGCCAACGCAACCTCTGGGATCTGATGAATTTCACTGTCTTTTCCACGTATGAGAGCCTGTACATTGTTACTGCGTATTCCCCAACCGTCTTCTTCTCTTACTGGGCCTTAAATTTTACGCAATATTTTGCACTCAAATGATTTTAAAGCAGTTTTGTCATTCCCTGTCAAAGGCCACATCTAAGTTTCATATGTCGCTCACCTGGTCGCTCAAGAAAATAATATACTTTTATACCTCTTGTAACAAATTGTTTTTAAAAATGTCAATATTTGCAAAGTAGGCTATATTTCCTGCTTCTAACCTTTCTATTACACTCTTCCTAATGTTATTATCATTTGATACCAAGGCACATAGATAACTAAAGGAGAACACTCCTTTGAAGCACTTCCCATTAACATCTGTAGGAGATCTGTAGGAGCCCTTCTATCTCTGAGTTGGACATTATCATGTATTTTGTCTTGTTTTCATTTACCACGAGACCAATTTTCATTGCTTCTGCTTCCATTAATGCATACATGTCTTTGAGGCTATCAACGTTTCTTGCTACTAAATCATCACCAGATTTCCGGTCTGAAATCAGATCAGAAAAGAAAGGCTCTAAAGCAATAATCGAGAATTTCCTATATAATGGTGTGCAACCGCTTAATTTCTGTTTGCGATTATAACCACTAACACAAATTAATTATTTAAATATATGTTAACTATTAATGAAATACTTTTGACATTGATAGGCGTGTCATGTTTTTACTGACTATGAAATTTACAAATTTTTTATACAATTTGACAACTAATAATTTGCTGCTGATTCAATAGCTAAAAACTAGTTAAAAAAATACAGGGGAACTGCAGGAGAAGTAAGCAACAAATATGCAGATAATCAGACGCAGTTGTTACTCTTCTGCTCATGACTAACTCTGTTTCTCACTGACTGATGTTTCGCTCAGCTGCTACACTGTGAAGATAATGTAAACACATAATATTGCAAAAAAACATCTCAACTTGAGGAGCTAATGAAAACTTCTCTCTACTTATTCTGCATTCTCTCTCTTTCTCTATCTCTCTCTTTCTCTCTCCACACACGCGCGCGCGCGCGCACACACACACACACACACACATATTTAAACACTTTTTGCTACGGTCTATATAATTGACCTTTTCTTGATGCATATATAATTTATTTAATATTTATAAATTCTTTATGTCAACATGTTTTATTCCTTTATTTGGTACATGTTTCGGGAAGCGTATTGTTCCCACCTTCAGCCTTCTTGATTTTATATCTTGTGGGGTATTTGTGTTTTGGTTGGTTGTTGTTATGCTTCCTGTTTTCAGGAATTAGTCTGTTTTGAGTTTTAGCCTGAATAAGCCTAAACAAGTACAAATCAGTACAAAACATGACACAATTTTTAAAGCACTCAACATCGAAAATACTCCAAAAGCTAATATATACACCACAACCACACACAATAACACCAGTTTAAAATACCAAAAACCAATAGGAAGCCATAACAACAACCACCAAAACGCAAATCTCGACAAGATATAAAATCAGGAAGGTGCAAAAAGTGTTTAAATGTGTGTGTGTGCGCGCGCGCGCGGAACAGGTTTAGAGAATTGTATGGATTGTAGAAAAACAGAAGTTTTTCATAAATAATACTGCTGATCGTCCGACGAGTTTCGTTCAGCAATTTTTCATACAGCATCTTTCCTATTATGATAAATTACACTAGCCTAATACATATAATTCTGTAGATGCAGGAGATCATTATCCCCACCCGCAGAGCTATCAAACATTTCAGCGAAATTAGAAACCTAATGAATTATAATATTTTTAAATTAATGAAATAAAGTTATAGTTTTCTTAATAAAGACTCAATATTTGGTAAATAACGTAGTTATCTGCAGCCTTAAAAAAGGTCTATGGCATGGTTACCCTAGTCTAATATGTGTGTGTGTATGTCGTCCTTGCACAGATTGGTTAGCAGTTTCTTTACTTTAATTCGTAAAAAATGAGATTTTATTGTTGGATTATAGATACAAAATTAAGTACTCTAACATGATCTATAGGCTGCTTAAAGCATTCTTGGAACCACAACCTTGAAGTGCGAAAGGGTAATAAAACCTGGTTTTTCAAAACGTCTTCAAGGAAAGTCATTTTCACGACATCTATAGCCAATAATAATTTAGACATAAACTGATTCTTAATAGTAGAGATTTATCATATTTAATTTGAATAACAATTAATCAAAATAAAATAATTGAAATCAGCACCTTTCCGTTTTTTTTTAACCCTTATAGGCCTACCTCATGTTGGTTTACTCAAAAGCTTTGAGAGGCTAAGAAAATATAAAATGTATTTATAAAATTGTATAGGAAGGATCCTGAACTTTACATTTGTCATGAGAAAAATGGGGAGTCCAAACGTCAAGCTAGACGTATCCCCCCCCCCCAAGAAACTAGTCTCATCCTCACTCCCAAGAAAGGCTTCTACTTACGCTACTGTAAGGATGTATACCCTCTATAATAAATAATCACTAGTTAACTATAATAAAAGCTGTATGGCTATATACGTATATATATGTTAAATAATAAATAATATTTTCTATACACAGGGGTGTCCACAGAGGGGGGCAGACGCAGACTGCGTCATTGAAATATTTGGGGGCGGGTTCACAAAAAACTTTGGGAAAGTATGAAAAATTATAACCACGCTGCAATAAAAAAATGAATGTTTATAAAAGTCCATAGTGAACAATGGAAGCAATCATAGCATTTTAATGCAACAATTAAACTGATGGTTATAGTCTACTAGTTATTAGAAACTTACGATTCTAGCTGCAGAGAAAGATTTATTAGAATCGATTCCTAATGAAGAAATAATTGATGCCTTTTCTGTATCGTCATCACAGAGGAAGCAATTACTGTGCCGAATATAAGCAAAAGCAACTAGGACTTCACCAAACCATTATTTTTTCATTTTCATCTTTACAATACGCTTTGTTGATTTTTTGTTTCTTTGCTTTGAAATATTGTCTTACACGTATTGATTTCATTAGATTTTTTATTTATTTATTTGTTTAATTTCAAATGAGAATTTGTTTTCAAACTGTTCTATTTTTAACTTTAGTTTATTTGTAATAAAACGGTCTTTACAATCACATTTTCTTGTAATTTTAAACACCTTTCTTTGGGGGGGGGGGGTATTCATCACGTTTGAGGGAGTGAGACATCAAGCTTTCGGTGGTGGGCACCCCTGCTATACAAGAATGTGTTTTATATTTATTTGGGTTTCATAATAGTGCTTCGACTTTTTACAGTGTTACTATCGACAGGAAAAGTGTAATAAAATACAAATAAATACAAAGTCTATTCTTGTATAAAAATGTTGTTTATTATTTAATATTCACGATGAACAGTGAACAAGAATGATGTGAGTAATTACGAATATATATACATACATATATATATATATATATAATATGCAGTCAAATCGAGGTAATTCGAAGCTAATGGTTTTATCCAATTATAGAAATTTCGTCATAATAAAATGTTCAATACATATTTGCAGAAGCCCAGTTTATAATTAGTTGAGGTTATACGGAAAGTAGCAGATTACTACGTACGTATGCTTAGTGTTTGAGTACCTCCCAGATTACAATCAGCTACTAAAACACAGTAGAAACAGTGCTCTATTACGCTTGAAAATACGCTATACAATATTTTCGGTATATATTATATTATATACAGTATTTCTTATATAATTTATTACGCTGTCTCAAACTAATTTTGCAAATGATAATAGAATTGTACCAAGAATTTACGGGCCAATCCTCTGCGATCCAGTAATAGCATGAGCCAATAAGTAAACTGCTACTTATATATCTGTGTTGTGCCGTGGTAATTGATGACCAGCTACTCAGAGATTTTTTTTTAATTATTTGCAGGTTCGTAAAATGTAATGTATCTGATAATTTTTGTTGTCTAGGATATGTAAAACGAAAACTTATATTCGTATTTCCGTGCTAGATCATCGAAAACTTCCTTCCTGCCCGGTGCTAATGATTGTGTGAAATTGTAATTCCAAATTACGTTTCAAATATTGGAATTTGTTGTTTGTTATTTTTCTGCGTACAGACAGTCTGCTGTATAAAGAGGCAGGGAAACAAAAAATTCTAAAAATCAAGGTTTTCCAGTTAACGACGATCTAGTCACTGTAACGAGATGTGGCTGTAGGCCTACTCTTTTCTTTGTTTCTTCTGCAGTGAAACTGTTTATAGACAGTTAAGTGTCGCAGACGCAAAGAACTAACTCTCAGCTCTCTATATCCTCGTCGATCGTCCTTTAGATCATCCTACATACAGATTCTCTTTCCCTGTATTGTTCTCTGAACACAGTTGTATCTCTGTGGACTTCTTTGAATTTCTTCTTCTTATTGTCAGATATCAACCCCATGACTGCATTAATGTGTTGTTCTCTGGATACAGTTATATCTCTGTGCATGTAACATTCCTCCTTCTTATTGTCAGTTGTCAACCCTGTGACTGCATTAACAATTATTAATAAAACAATTGTGTTAATTTATTTGATACATAATGTTACACAGCTCCTTTATTCATGTATTTTTATGACGTTAATATTATATTTTACATTTCTTTATTTTTGCGTTAACTATGTAAATATTTAGAACAAGATTAGAACAAATATTTAGAACATAATATTATGCGGATACAAAATTTACGTGTTATCGAAACGAAAGCAAAGTGTCGACTTACATAACTCATATTCTAACGATTCTGTGATCAGTTTACAAGTATATAAATAAACTATAACTAAAGAAAAACAGAGCTATTTTATTCTCAGAGGCGTGGTGTTAATTTTTGCAATGATGACGCCACAGCGTGAACGGTCGAAACGTTTGAGATGAATACGCGTATTAGGCCTAATACCAAGGTCTAATACAGTAATTAAAAAAGCAGAGTCAGTTCGTGGAAACGCGATTTTAATAAATGTGGCTTATGATGAACGTATCGCATGATGTGCGTGGAACATGGCTAAAAATCATGGAACAAGAAATACCTTGATAGTACATTCATAAAGTATTTATTTACTAACACGTCAAGAAAAGGAAACATAAAAAATAAAAACAAATTATATACGAACGCGTGCGCACCTGTTAATGTGTGTGTGTGTGTGTGTGTGTGTGTGTGTGTGTGTGTGTGTGTGTGTGTGTGTGTGTGTGTGTGTGTGTGTGTGTGTGTGTGTGTGTGTGTGTGTGTGTGTGTGTGCGTGCGTGCGTGTGCGTGTGACAGAGAGAGAGAAATTGTTCAAGCAGAAGACACGCGCGCAGTGTGTTCTTTAAATTCACTTGGTAAATACGACTTCATGCTTAATACTGACTTTAATTTTAGAAAAACGATAAAATGAATAATTGTTTTTGTGATAATCGCTAGAAACGAAACGAGTTTGGCTTTTGTGAGGTAAATATTTTACTGGTTGTTTTGCTCATCATTCTTTTTTTTCTCCCCACGAAATCAAAGATTGGGGTTGCTCACCTTATGCAGTTCTCTTTTCATTTAGTTAATGGATGTTAACGAGCGACTACCCCCGTCGGCATTGCGTGCGGTCGTCCAACTCCACCGAAATACTGCCCCCTAATGCACACCTAATGACTATGTTAAACGGCGCGCACATGAGTGCTTGTTTTTCTATGATTCACATTATCATCCGTATAAAACAATTTAATAACCCACTGTCGACAACCCTACGTCACTTCATCACCTCCGTTTCAGCGCGGTGACTAATAACAACAACAATTATTATTGGTCGGTTGCCAATATACTGCTTATCAGTATTATTATTTTTGTTAGTGTTGTTGATATAACTTTGTAGATCAGTTTGTAGATCCTCTGTAATCGTATAAGAGGAGAGCTGTGGCTGTAAAGTTTATCGCATGACATTCTTTCAGCGTGATCAATGATTGTCTTCCTAGGAATGCTGTACAGTATTACTGCTTAGCAAGGCGGCTATAAACCAAAAGATACTGTTACAACGGTAATTCAGATCGTCGTGGAGTACAGAGGGAAAAGAATAACTGACTCCAACGAAGTCGCTAAATACAAACTTTACTTGGTCACAAACAGCAATTAAAAATCAACAACGCACTCTTATACAACAATTCAAATTAAATTTGTCCAACAAATTTAATAAATGTCAACTTATTACAGTTTCGCACCAGTTAACACAATGATCACTTTTCACTAAACCAACACAATAACACCGAACCGTACTTCTAAAATCGCCAGGTATAACAAACTTCTTAAGCCGGGCGGTAACGCTTATATGTACCCCCCAGACGTTTCAGAATAATCTTCCTTTTTTCGGGCGGCACGGCGGGCATAATTTGCGTAGTTACAGGCGCTGGAACAATCTGGGGATTAGGTAAAAAGTACGACCATGTAGAACGGAACGTGCCGGCTGCATGCGTAAGGCTAGCAGAGAAACATATAGAAGGACATCTCGAATTTTCCTTTCATTTTAACGGACGTAGAAATGTTGTGTCTTCGGTATTCTGAGCAAAGTCATGAGTGACCGTAATTGTCCGTGTGTGCACTTGAGAAAACGTTGTGTAGAAGTTTTTCTATGGCGAACGATAACTGCCGCAAATTCAAACAGAATCAAATTATTTTTTGCACCTGTGCCCGAGTAGCAGAGGACTCAAAGCTTATTGATTTTGGTGAAGATCGGTTAAGGGGAAGGGGTAGTTTACCTCCAACGTTTTATGTTTAACAAGAGTAACGTTTTATGTTTTAACAAGAGCAACGTACTTAATTTTGATAAATAAAGTATCCTTAAAAAAATGTCATAATAATTCCACTGTAGAAAGGTAGATGAAATATCTATAAATGAAAAGGGTAGCTGAAGAAAATCTTGAAGAAAAAGATCTTCCCGTCTTTCAGAACACATAAAAGCCCTCTCTAATAACTACATACATTCCGCATTCGCCACGCACATACAGACTGAAAACCACAACTACACCAACATAGAAAGCAACCTTGAAATACTACACTACTTACCAAAAAGGCCAAAAAGGAGGAAACTCAACACGGCTGAACAGTATGAAATATATAAACACCACACGCTACAACCAAACAACATACTAAACGACCAACTACACTTTAAATCACATGTACTATTTGACACAATCATACAGAAACCTAACAATACTTTGAATCCCAGCGCCAACCCCCTTCCACCAACTACCCCCCCCCACACATACCACCAACCTGAAAAAATCCGTTACAACTGTTTCAAGACATTCTGTATTTAGACCTCGCTGAAGAAGGTGAATAACACACCGAAACGTACGAGGACTTTAATAAACGTAAGTGTTCACAAGGAAAGTTACAATGTATTACTAATATTAAGTGCGTGAATGAAGAGGATGAACCAACAAAACAACTGAAAATGATAGTTGAACGTGAAGGGGATAATTTTTTATATGTACTACGTTATCGTCAATAAAGAAGTAGTTTGTTGTTTGGGCTGTCTGGCCGTGGTCCAATGATTTCTGCAAAACCAGACGTTTCGGCAGTGCCATCGAAAGTGAAAATCGAGTGCGCTAACGTTAGTGACCACAGTACTGTGGTTAAAGCTGAAGAAAGAAGTAGTTTCTATGGAAATATTTCATTTCGAAAATGATTTTAAATACGTATAGCCTAAATCTTGGAACATGGAAGTCACGTATCCATACCGATATTTTTAACATATTATTCAAAACTTAGGAATGTTAACGGTACAGTAAGTTTATAGTTCACATTATTAACCAAACGAAAAGTAAAGAATGGTTGGCCTGTTGTTTCGCCAGCTACTGCCATTATGTGAATTTTACACGAATACAGTATTTTGCGGTATTAAGCAGACACGAATTAGCATACTGAGCGCAGCATAAAAGATACATTTAAGAATGTTAGACCTTCAGCAGTGTAAACAAGTTTATGACCAACTGTAATTAGTTCATGAAATGCCTTCTTTGAAATAACATGTTTACGTAATATGTTTGTGTTTACGACCGTCAGTTTGCAGAAGGTTTTACAATTATCACTTTACTTATGACAAGTTCTTAGTTTCTTTTCGTGTTTTATTGGACGGAGTTGGAATCTGTACACTTACTTATGGTTACGTGGAACTCGTATCCCTTTGGGGCAAATAAGGAATTATCGGTACGGATATACACGACTTCCATGTTCTAAGATTTATATTTAAAATCATTTACTTGAATTCGGTTTGATAATTTCTAAAAAGATATCCCCCACCCTCAAACTATTTTCACTATTTATAAATAGTTTTTTTTTCGTATTGTTTAAATTAGCAGCCATCCTTACTATTTCTTTTATGAAATTGTTAAACTGCTACAATATTTATTATTTAGACAAAGCTTTTCGTCATCACTGACATCATCAGGTCTTAAACAACCTGAAAAGTTTAAGACCTGATGATCTCAGTGATGACGAAAGCTTTGTCTAAATAATAAATATTGTAGCAGTTTAGAAATAATAAATATTTTTGTTATTATGGGGTAGTCGTTTAATATAATGTTATTTTCGAGTCACTTTATCTATAAAAATTAGGTACTTTATTCTTATAAAGAAACTGAAGTAATGGTATTTACACTTTCGTAGAGTAATAGTTTTATTATATGTAATTTCTAAGGTATCATATCCTTCAAAATTGAATATTCGTACTTTACTTGATTTCAGCACAGCAATTTTGAAAAAAATCACCCCCTTCAACTGTTCACTCCATTTATAATTATCTCATTTACAGTTTTACAGTAGATTAATATAACTTTAATTTCGGGGCACTTATTTATTAAAATTAAGTACTTTACTCTTGTTAAAACTCAAAACAATGCAGGTAAACTACCCCTCCCTCCTAACCGAACAACCTGGTTGCCAGGAAACAAAATTGTTTTATTTTTAACAATTATCATTGTTTGAAAAAGTTTAAATTAATTGTTAAGTACTTTACTCTTGTTAAAACGTAAAAAGTTGCAGGCAAACTACTCCTCCCCCTTAACCGATCTTCACCAAAATCAATAGGCCTTGAGTCCTCTACAACTCGGGCACATATGCAAAAATTATTTGATTCTGTTTGAACTTGCGGCAGTTATCGTTCGCCATAGAAAAAATTCTACACACACACACACACACACACACACACACACACACACACACACACACACACACACACACACACACACACACACACACACACACACACACACACATTTCGGAAAATCACTTTTTTTCATGTGTTGAGAGTAGAACAATCAGAATCAGGCCTTATTTCGAACACGATTTTTTCTCGCGATCACCATACTTACATTTTCTTACGGAACATGGTAGTAAAAACGATTTGTTTCCCAATAAACTGTAGTTTCTTATCCAATAAACGTTATTTTCTCATGAAGTTAAACGGAAAATCTGCAATAGGAATACTTGTTTCTGGTGCGCATGCGAAAACAATAAACCAACTCGCATTAAAGGTGTGTGTGTGTGTGTGTGTGTGTGTGTGTGTGTGTGTGTGTGTGTGTGTGTGTGTGTGTGTGTGTGTGTGTGTGTGTGTGTGTGTGTGTGTGTGTGTGTGTGTGTGTGTGTGTGTGTGTGTGAGTCTAGCAGAAATTATACCGGAAGTTACTGGACGGACGGCCTTGTGCTCGCTAATCGTAAACTAATAGTTGAAGGTTGTAACAGTATCTTGTGTGAGAAGCAGACCTGTATCGACTATCCTACTGCCGTTACACTGTAACTGTCTCAATGCTGTTTGTCCAGCATTCCACAATGTTTGTAGACGATAATGTGATTCTAGAATTCAAGAAACCGATATAATCGTTTATAAAACCACAAAATCCTCCCTCCTACTGGTTAGATTTTGGGAACAGTGGCCTTCTTCGGTACTTCTCTTTTCTACCCCAGCCTCTTCACTTTTCAATAAGAGTACCCAGTGGCGTATCTAGAATTTGGCCTTTGGGGGGTGGAGTCCGAGGTTGAATCGGCTTTATACAAAGAAAAAACAAGTTAAGACTAATCAACATTACTATCTTTAAAGTGGCTGAATAACGTGTGACAATATCCTGAAATCAGTCCGATCAAAGTAAACGGAAATAACACAACATAAATAAGCGTTATTAAAACATCGTTTACAGGATACTTACTCACCGAATTGATTTTCCTACATTTCATTTAAAAATACGTAGTTACTACTATATTACCGTACGTAATTGAAAAAATAATAAAACCGCCTAAGAATTAAGAGATTAACAAAATTCGTCAACTTTTTTCCACCCTCTGGGGGGATCCGGTCCCGTTCGTCCCCCCTTAAATACGCTCCTGGGAGTAACATCCAACATCGCGGAGGGAGATTTACTCCCGCGTTTAAAGAAAGCAACTACTGTTCTTTCTTGGGATACCCGTCTGGATTAGTGGTTTTTGCATTCTGCATTGACCTGTCTGCGTTGACCACCATTGGTTCCTCCGTGTTTAGAAGCAGTTTTCTACCCCAACCAAACAGGGGTCGCGTACCTCCACCCGCTCTACCCCGGGGAGGTGAGCGTCAGGATTTTCCCTTCCTCGGGTCTAGGACCACAGTTGCATTTCCCTAGAAACACTCCAGCGCTTTTACAGAAGTATTGTAAAATAAGTTAAATAACACAAAATGATGAACGGTTTCCTTATTGTTATGACACCGAACTCACAACTGTTACAGCTCAGGTGTCGTAACAACTCGTCCAGATGATGATAATAAAAGTTGTCGAAACGTCGACACAGACGGTGTAACAGTTGTGTTTACTTACTGGGAGATCCTCGCCAAACCTTTCACTATTTACTGATTTACAGTCGATACAATTTAAGGATTTAAATAACATAGATAAATTGGCAAAAAACTTTAAACGAAGTAAAACCAGCGCACATTACGTTTTACCAGAGGTCATTTTATAATACCAACAGTATACGTATATATATATACATAAACCCATCCTTGAGATTGTCTACGTAAAATAGCTCGTGGTTCATCTCTATAAATATGTGACACGGCGCCCACAATTATGGTCGAACAGAAAATCAGTTATTTGTGTCTGAGTTCCACAAGCACCACTGCCTTCTGGGTCGACGATCACATTTATCACACTAAGCTGCTTGCTAACAAACCAGTGTGAATTTACTGGATACAGCTTTGGAGGACGGCATCCACTTCCAACAACTACAGGGTTTTCTGACTACGGTACGTGCCCGTGACTGGTTCGCAAATGAGGACATCTTTCATCATCTTCAAATGCCTGTGGTAAAATAAATATTTTCACATCTTAGTGACAGACATTTCAAGCAACTTATAACCAGCCAGATCCACTGCCTATAACCCAGCAGACACGACACGACAATACTCACAATACTCAGCTATACACAAGCACAATACTCAGCAGACACAAGAACTCGGAATCATAAGTCCAGTGGACTTAACCTTTGGTGTTTAAGTGCAAATCATTATGCACGTAAAGAAAAGAACTAAATGTAATGTAAACCGTATATAGAAATAATGACTGGATGGAATCTCCTCATATTTTTTAGGCAGCATATAAGCTTATTGGTTTTCTGTGAAACGATTACATAAATACATTTATTTAAAATAATTCATTTTACCTACATGATACAATTAACTCAGTCTCCCATCGGGAGCCTCCTTAGGTGGCGGATAGGAGAATGCTCACCAGATATGGTGGGTACCAGGGAAATAAAATACCCGGGGCGGACCAAAACTAGCAGCTGCTGCCTTGTAGTTGAATATTGGTTTATCAAAGTCTAAAGGAAGTAAACCTTGATTAAAAATTGTCTGGTCCTCCAGGTTGCGGGTTAATCCAATGGGCCAACTCCCCATTCATTGGAAAAAAATGTTAAGAAACCAATAGATTGCAGCCGGATGGATTCAATAAAGGTAAATAAGAATTCAATCACTTCTGTAATCTTTGGTTCCGGAAAATGTGTAAACATTGTACTGCCAGAGTAATAATATAATAATACAATTAACTCTCGATTCTACGGCGTAATTGACGGGAGATCTACAACTCATCCGAAACAGTGGATACTTTCTAACAACAGTACGTGGTAAAAAAAGAATAATGAAATTGATTTTTTAATAACAAAATTTTTCCGGTTGAGAATCGTCTTTAACTCACATTGTTATTAACACCAAATATTTCGACCATTCTAGGGTATGGCATCCTCAGCGCGAAAGCTGAGAATTCCCTAAGCTTTACCACTGAGACTATCACATCAGAGAACGGGCGAAATTCTTGTGGTTTGTAATAATGTCTAATACAGTAGTCAACCAAAAATATGTTTTTTTTAACTTTTGGCGATGGGAGTGACAACGTGTTTATATTTATTTGAAAGCACAATGAACGCGTATTAACAAACATGTGGACTGATGACGCGTATTAACAAAGATGTGAACAATAATCTAATGTTCGAGAGCACAGCCAATGGGTAAGGTTAAAGCATTTGGAAAGCGAGGATTTGGAAATGTTAAAGCAATAATGACATCAAGAAGGATTCCGCTTGAGATAAGAAAGAGATTCGCTAAATGTTGTTTTTGGAGCCTGGTTTCATGTGGTAGTGAAACACAAAAGAGAGGTATTGAAAAGAAAGAAGAAATGTACCTTGAGAGGTTCGAAATATGGCAGTGGCGATAAACGATTAACGTACAATGGACTGACAGACTGAGAAACAATGAAGTATTGACAAGAATAGGAGTGGAAAGAAAACCCCTGAAAGCGGTAAGAAAGAGAAAAACGTCTTGGTTGGGGCATATGTTGAGTAGAAACTGTGTTTAGCTAAGGATCATAGAGGGAAAGATGGAAGGAAAAGAGGACGTGGTAGAAGAAAGTTTGGTTTGTTTGAGACGGAAGGAACTATAGTCAGATGAAGACAGAACACAGAGAACAATGGAGCACATCCAGTTGGAAACTGTCGTAGACAGTTCTACTAAAGAAGAAGATGAAAGTCTAACATCCACAGGAGTCTAGTAGGTTCACGAAAATGAAAAAAAAAACACTTTAAAACACGATTTCAAATAAACACGCTTTAAATAGGTAATTTTAAAACTGACTTGAAATAGTCGGTAGGTAATTTCTGTATTTTTGTTTTCCCCGCCACTTCCTTTTACAAAACATTACACGCAATTTCCGAAATCGATTTATCGTCCTACTGGCTGCCGTTTATTCTTTCCTTGAACGTAGATATTCGATTCTCACAATTTCCAACACCACTCACGTAACATTTCGTCCCTTCTCTGGTCATTTGCTAAACTATTATTAATTTGTTTTGTGATCATTAACGGGTGGTATAGTAGAAGCAATTTTTTAAAAACTAATACACTGTATGGCTTTATTTATTTTCTCTAACTTTATGTAATTTATGTTACATATATATTTGTGGCTTGACTATACCACCATGTAGCAGAGCGCGCGCGCGTGCGTTTCAAATTATGGTAAAGATGCTCGAGTTGTATTTATTTTGAATATATTATTTACGATTTAATTTATTATGTAGCAAAATATGTTTCGTTCTGTTCGTGCATAGTATTGCGTTTTTCGTTACAATTATGTGGTTTGATTAAATAACTCGCATGACTGCAGTATTCTATTCTTTCTGCTAGTGAATGACCAGTTTTTCTGTCTATGCATCACAAACTTGTATTCACCTCGGGATGTAGGCCTAAGTATTTACCTGAGTGTAATTTAAAATACTAGTATGCTCCCGACCTGCATTTATTATTATTACATAAATTTCGGTATTAGGTAATTTTTTCAATTACAGGAAACTCTACAAAAAACCTGATTTCTCTACTTCTTCAGTAATATTACACAGTTGTATATTATACAATCGTACAATAAACACTGAAAATTCGAAACATTCGGCTTTGGGTTACAATTCCTTTTAGTTGTCTTGTTTGTTCATCATCTTTTTTCACAGCACTACACTTTATACAAAAAACACATCAACGATACAAACACGGACATAGACAAATACAATAGAACAGGTGTTTACAAATTAAATTGTAATAACTGCAATAGTTTCTACATAGGCCAGACGGGAAGATCTTTTTCATCCCATTACTCTGAACACTTAAAAGCCTTATCCAACAACAATATACATTCTGCGTTTGCCACACACATACACACACATAACCATAGCTACACCAACATAGATACTAATCTTGAAATATTACACTACTTACCCAAAGGTCGAAAACTCAACACAGCTGAACAATATGAAATATACAAACACCACACAACACAACCAAACAGCATACTCAACGACCAATTACAATATAAATCACATACACTTTTTGACACAATTATACAAAAAACAAACAATAATTTGGATCCCCGCGCCAATCCCCTTCCTCTACACACCACCCCCACTTTACCTTCCAAGCAATAACCGTAACAAAGTACTGGCAGTCTGTTTCTAAGCTGACGAAGGCGAACACGACGCCGAAACGCGTTCGACGGAAAAAGACAAGTAAGTTCACAAGAGAAAGTTTCATTATTATATAAATTCCTTTTAGTCTGACACCCGGCTGAATTTTCACCAAGTTTTTCAAATTTTTTATGTCTCTTTTGAGCCCTGGAGTCCCAAAATTTTAAAATTTTCAAAAATGAACACTATATTCAGGTTGTGGTTTAAATCCCCTGTAATTTGATGCTCCACATGGGCTTTTGCAATTTTTTCACAATTTTGACCCCATTATCAATTTTTGCCTCTCAACCCCTATTTTTGGGAGGAACGGTAAAAGTATGGATACGAGTACCCGGTTTCGCGAAATTCAGTTGATGCGTTCAATGGTTATCGTGAAACATACAGCAGATAAATAGACAACAGATAAATGCCAAACGGTCGTGTTCCAACTGAGAACTCGCTTCGTCCGTTCGATTATTGACGTTATATATTAATACTATTATCATACTAATTCAATAATTCAGTATGAAGTATTGTATTGCATAATTTTTTAAAAAGCAAACAATTTCAGCTCAATTTCTCTATGTTTTGTTACAACATGACAATGTTATTTTTTAGAATAATCTGCACCAGCGTATAATCGGGACTGTAATGACCATATTTCCAATTATTTTTGTACTGACAGATTTGCCTGTTTAAACCGTTGACAGTTATACAGTAGTGGGAACTGTATTTACTTCACGGGAACTACATATACAGGGGAAACTAATTTATATTTATTTCTCTTTCTGATCAGCTCATGTTATTATTACAGTGTGTTAGGTTATGGTTACTATATAACCGTCCATACTGCGTAGTGTAAATTCTATTTATTATTTATTTGAACGACCTCTGTTATGGAAATTTCAATGGCGACTCACCATTTTCACAGATGATACGGCTTTCCTGTATGTTTTAGAAAACCTTTCATGCATACAGCTGTGGAACAAGTTATAAAAATATACAACTTTTGGTTGTGGGAAAGTTTTTGGTTGTTTCTAAATTTTCAAAAAACAAAATTTGTATTATTTGATTAAAAGGGACAAAAATCTTTCCCAGTTGCTATAACATTTCGTATTGACCGACGTAATATACGTACTTGAGATTGTGGATGTACCAAATTATACCAGGTGGATACTTACAGATATTTGGGTGTTACAATGGATAGTCAAATTACATGAGAAACTAACATAAATAATGTAAGCCGAAAGTAGCTAGCTCTTCGAGAAAATTTTATTTATTAAAAAGCGTGTGTCCACAGAATGTTGTGAAAAATATTTATTTCCCTTTAGTTCATGCAAAATTAACATGTGGAACTGGTTGTTTGGGCGGGACCTACCTATCATACTTGAGTCCTCTGTTAACCATAGAAAAACTTACATTTTATTTCTGCTAGGAAAAAACGTAAGGCATAACTCATTTCCTTGGTTTCAGAAAGTTATTTACTTTCAAGAAATTTTTTCTATACAAAGTACTTAAAATATATTTCAATAGAAGTGGAGATTATGGATAAATTAACGTTCGACAATCGATAAATCTCTTTTGATATCCTCAGATAAAAAGGAGACCCATAGGAGTTAAACTTAAGTAGCTACTGTTATGACTAAAAATTCCTAAATCCGTTCTTCAGTAGTTACGGGGAAATTTTATTTTTATGCTTCACAAATTAACAATGAAAGACATCTAGTGTTATATACACAGTCCCGTATCTAGAATTTGCCTTTGGGGGCCCGGGGTCGGGTCGGCTTCATACAAAAGAGAAAACAATATAAGACTAATCAACATTACTATCTTTAATGTGGCTGAAAAAAGCATGATAACATTCTGATATCAGTCCCATTAAAGTAAGCGGTAATAACACAATAAAAATACGCGTTATTGAAACACTGTTAAAAGATACTTATTGACTGAATTGATTTACCTATAGTTCATATTTCAAACGTATACCCTAATACTGTGTAATAAACCTGTGTTTATATTTTAAAAGGAGCTACTACTATATTAGCGTACACAGCTGGAAAAATATAATAAAACAGGCTGAAAATTAAGAAATTAACAAAATTCGTCAAGTTTTTCGACACTCTGGGGGGGGGAGGTCTGGTCCCATTCTCCACCCCCCCCGTATATACGCCCTGTAATAAACAAGATACAAGATTACTTATAAAGATTACCCATATAAAGGAAGACGTTTCAACATATTCGAAGATTTGTTTGTAGAAATTTCTGAAGGTACATTCTTAATATTTGTATAGAAAAATCTCACCTCTCTTCAGTAAACAGATATTAATTGTTCAAAGTACGGGCTATGATGTGGGTCGGTAACTTAGGTGGACACCTTCTGTAATGGGACATCGCGAAATTAGGTCCCTTAGTTTTTTCGAATATGTCTGTAGTTTCCGAGAATATCGTGACCCGAGTTACACCAAATAATCTCCTCAAAGTGTAGCGACCACGAATTCGATTAATATTTAGAATCAATGCAAAGTAAACATTCCCATACAAAACATATAAGAAAGATATAACACATACAAAGCACACCAATTTGTCCGAGTAAACAAATTGCGCATGAAGTTTTAAATGATCAAGTGGAAGGAATTAAAGAAAATTAGCATGATAGGGAGAGATAGGCAAAGAAAAATTGTAAATAGTACAATAATTAGCCTTAATATTTTAAAAGTCAGTAAGATAGTAGAAGAAGAACAAGAAGAGATATTTCACGTCAAACGGCTAAGTTTTTCTTTTCAGACATCGATTTGGCCAAGCAGTGAATTCCTGTTTTTTCAATTTCTGTGTTATCAAATTTGTCTGTCAAAATATGTAAACATACACGCGAGTAAGTCAGAAGTATGGCAAAGCGGAGAGACAGAATACGAAAAAATATCTTATGTTTAAAATCACCATCGCAAGCATTCATTACGTTACTCTAATACTCTCCCCTGAGAGCATCTGCGACGGTGTGGATGGGTAGGTGGAGGCAAATGTTCATAGTAAACAGCCTATCTTTTCAGATCTCAGTAGCGTATCTAGAATCTGGTCTTGGAGAGGGTCCGTGGTCGGGTCGGCTTCATTATTATCTTTCAAGTGGCTGAAATCAGACCCATTAAAGTAAACGGTATGAACACAATAAACATACGGGTTAATGAAACATCGTTTATAAGATACTTATTTACAGCATTGATTTTTCTATATTCTATATTCCAAACGTATAAGCTAATGCTCTGTAATACACCTGTTTGTATATTTAAAAAAGAATTACTACTATATTAGCGTACACAGCTGAAAAAAAAATAAAACAGATTAAAAATTCATAGATTAATAAAATTCGACAATTTTTTCAATCCTCTGGGGGAGGGATCCGGTCCGGTCCCGCTCGTCCCCCCCGTAAATACGCCCCTGTCAAATCCACGCATATATTCACTACTGTGAAATTGTAGTCTCTTATAAAATCAAGGCATATGAGACGTATACGGTTCTGAACTAAACACTTGTGACTATAATGTGCAATAACATTTGGTATTTTCCGTCTGTCCTACTAGAAAATTTTAAATTTACACAAAATATATACTACAAAGAAAGAACTACACACACGCATCCACGCGTGCACGCACACAGAATGTTTACTCCTCAGACATATTCAATCTATTCGCTTTACTAAAAGTTTTCCTCCTATTAATTTTAGGTGTGTCTTTTTAGAATTATATATGTTTAAAAATGTTATACAGTGGTTTCATTAAAACGCGTTTACGTGTACCTGCTATGATAGTAGACAATAATTTTAAATGAAAATAATTAAGAGAAACCGTAATATTCTTTTAAATAGTTTGGTAACTGGCCGCCAGGTGGAAACACATGCCTAGGCGCTGTGTCCAATGCAAAGGTTGCTGAGAAATTAATTTTATCCCACTGGATTGTTACAGTGTTTGTGTATGTGCGCGTGCCTGCGCACTGGATTCCTTTATGAATTAATACAATTAATTTATGAATACAGATGCGAAAAAATGCACTTTTTGGTGTGATTCTTCCAAACTATTTCAGATTTGTGTTGCCTAGTAAGAACAAAGAAATAAATCACAGATTCCACGGTTGAGTTTTATCAGGTAAACTAAATTCAATGTATTTAATATTTTCACAGCAAGAAGCTTATTGAAGGATCTTGATAGCTTTTACAGAAAAAGTATTTCTTAAATACAAATTAAACGATAAGGGCACGTTAAAAAAAATGAGCCATTAATAATTTCTCGTCAAATATATTATTTAAATGTTTACACAATCAGGTTAATAAATAGTATGTTCTGATTTTTTTTTTTTTTGTAAAAATAAGACACGTGTATATAAGTACTTTTATGTGTTCATAAATTACAATTTAAAATAGTTTGACTCAAAAGATTTTTATACTATTTGAGAGTCAGATTTTAATCAAAACCTGTTTGGGATAATCGCTTGCGGTGTAAAATGTGATGAGTGGTTAACATATATCGAGGGGTTAGTGGTAAAACTACCCAAGTCCAAGTTTTAATGATGTTTCAAGATGTTCCAAAAACAACATTTTTTATGCATTACTCTTTTTTCTTTTAATTTTTAACAGGTACATAATAAATAAACAACTAATTGTCAATTAATAATAAAAATTGACCTTGAAAATCAGTTTTATGATTTATCATTGCACTTGAAAACCTTTAGTTTCAGTTTTCCGTGAATTAACATGAATATACTTGGGTAGTTTTACCAATAACCTAACGATATGTTTTTACCCGACTCATTCAAGCAAAGGAGGGAAATGTTTTTTTTTACAAGAAAGTTGGTTACTCTGTGTGCTCACAGATAGTGAACGGCTGGAACTATTTTGAGAAGTCACGTATCAAACGGTTCATTCTTGCCTTCCGAATTTTTTTTAGTTATGTACTTTAAGATTTTATTTACAAATGCAAAGAGCTAGGGCGTTTGTTTCAATGTGTTTATAACGTGGGGTTATTGGTACATCTACACACGTCCAATCATGTGAATTTATGGAAAACTGAAATTAAAGGTTTCCAACTGCAATGATAAATAATAAAACTAATTTTAAAGATTAATTTTTATTATTAATAGAGTTTTTATTGATTACTTGGCTGTTAAGAAATAAAAAGAGAAATGCGTAAAAATGTCGTTTTTTAAACATCTTGAAACATCATTAAAATTTTGACTTCGGTATTTTTACCACTAACCCCTCAATATTTTAAAACCCATTTATTAATTTTAATTAATTAATCGTCAATATGTTTCTTTTTATTTACAAAACGATTTTATTTTGTATTATACAAATACTATGTATATTTTATATACAATAGGATTTTGAATACCGTTAATATTTTTTTATAATATTTTGAAAAACCATAAAATGACGGACGAAAGGAACGAGTGTGTTTGTGTGTGTAGCAACAAGCACTAACATAATTTAGTCGCTTAATTTTCCGTCACGATACTTTTCCATTTTGGAAACGGTACGTGACGACAATAACCAAATCAAGACAAGGGGTGGTTGAGGTTTAGCCTACAAGGAGCTAAATAGGGACTGATCGTAAATATCAGCAAAACTAAATAGGCCTACATGATAATTTCTGCATCAGAAAGATGACAGGATTCAAATAGGAAATGGGGCATACTACGCTAACAGTAGATTATTGAGAAGGAAACGCATTTGTCACAACACAAAAATTAAAATATTAAAATATATAAGACACGTTGTTGCTTAAGGGGGTAAAAGACGCGGACATTAGCAAAGAAGGAACAAGAAACAATGAGAAGGTTTGAAAGAAAGATTGTACGACGCGTTTATGGGCCGGTTAAGGAATATGATGAGTGGGGAATACGAAACAACCAGAAGATAGATGAGCTATTGAAGCGTGAGGACATTGTAAGATTCGTAAAGGCTCAACGAATACAATGGCTACGTCACCTAAAACGGATGGATGATCTGCGTATGCCAAAGAAATCCTGAGGGTAAAGCAGAAAGATGGGTCGTCCTAGGATAAGATGGTTGGATGATGTGCTGGAAGATCTCAGAAGAATGGATGTGAGGGGTTACGATGAGATAACAAAGGATAGGAGACGTTGGATAATATTGGTGTCGGAAGCCAGGACTCACATTGCGCTGTAGTGCTGGTCCTGAAGGTGGCGATAATAATTTATTATTATTATTATTATTATTATATTTATTATTGTTGTTGTTGTTGTTGTTATTATTTGTAAATATTCCCGCACACGCTGTCTATAGAACCCAAAATTTAAACTATGCACTACACAGTAAATTCTGTAACTTTATGCTTATTTTCTCAACAGTTTAAACTACGCTTCAAATATTCTCCACATTGTTCAAAAGGTTATAAAATTTAATGCATCACCTATTCCTGGAAAATAGAAAAATTTTGGCTTTAAATTTCGCTCTTCCTTTATTTTTTTATTGGTATTTTAATAAACTTATGGAAAAGCTATTTTTAAAACAATCGCTAGAGTAACTACAAATTCATTGTATCGTTCCTTCAGCCAGAAGTTCACCTCGTGGGATTATATTGATCACGAGATCATGGAAATATTAATAATGTGATTATACCGCTGCTACTAATTAAACTTAAAAATACTCAGGGAACCATTTACTGTTTTGTGCTATTAAGTACGGTAGAACTCTGGAGTTCGCGGTTTGGTACTGTAAAATCTGCATACTATTAAGGTTTTTGGTTTTATTGTAAATGTGTATTCTAAATTGGTATTCTGTCAATATAAGGATTTTTGTCGCAAGCAAATTAAATATATACCCTTCAACTTAATCACAATCGTCGTTGTCGTCGTCATCATCACTACCACCATCATCAGCATCATCATCATCGCCACCGTAATCACCATCGCCACCATCCCCACCATCATCATTATCACTACCAGCACCAGCGCCATCACCAACACCAACACCACCACCACCACCACCATAACCACCACTACAATCATCATCTTTACTGTTATCACTTCCACCAACTCCACCATCCCCACCACCACCATCGTCATCATCATCATCATCATCACTACCGCCGTCATCAGCATCAACCTCACTATAACCACCACCACCATCACCATCATCATTATCATTATCACTGCCACCACCACCGCCGCCATCAGCATCAGCCTCACCACAACCGCCACCACCATCATTATTATCAAAATCACTGCCACCACCTCCCCACCATCACTACAACCACCACCTCCACTATCACCACAACCACAGCCGCAGCCGTCATCAGAATCAGCATCACCATAACCACCCCCTCCGCCGTCATCAGCATCACCATAACCACCACCACCACCGCCATCAGCACGGCATCACCATAACCACCCCCCACCGCCGTCATCAGCATCAGCATCGCCATAACTACCACCATCACCATCATCATTATCACTATCACTTCCACCATCACTGCAACTACTACCACCACCGCCATCAGCATCGGCATCACCATAACCACCACCATCACTTCCACCATCTCCACCATCACTGCAACCACCGCCATCAGCATCGCCATCACCATAACCACCACCACCATCATTATTTTCAAAATGACTTCCACCACCGCCGCCATCAGCATCGGCCTCACCATAACCACCACGACCATCATCATTGTCATTATCACTAGCAATACCTCTACCATCAACACAAGCACCATCCCCACCAACACTATAATCATCGCAACACAAGCTATACCATCACCACCACCACCAGCACCAAAACCATCATCATCATCATCATTATCATCGTCGTCGTCGTCATCGTCATAATCAAAGATCGTTTTACAAAGGTCTCCTGCGTGTCCGATTTTCAATCAGCATTTCTCTTAATCAATCGTTGGCTAAGTCATTATCAAGGTCTCTCTCTCAAAACCTTTTCTAAACTTTCTTTATTGCTTTTCGTTTGTGTGCCTAGTTTCCTTTTGCATTTGGGTTGCCTATCCAACACTGTGTGCTCCCATTCGTTGTCCACTGCTTACTTTCTGTTCTGTCCTGCCATTTGTTCGCTTCCAGTACCCATTAAGATGCTCTTCGTGTTTTTTTCTAGGTTACTCTTGGGTTGCTTCCGAACTGTATTATACTATTGCATTTATTATGATCCTCACTAACCATCCACTAAAACATTCACTGATTGACGGTCACTAAAAATTTAAGGATTTAATTACAAAATAAGTTTTTATTTGCCTTGGTAATGTTACTATCCCGCGCAATACTGTTTAGTAGCCTAATGGCTTTCCTTTGATTGCAAGATCCAATGTAGCCTTCACCTCCCCTCCGCCCCAAACTACGTATATATGTTTAGCTTTCCGCCGCCCAAAAGTTTCCTTTCTGCTTCTTTGTCCTCAAATAAATTTACATTTTTTCTTTATACTTACCTATAACACTCGCCTCCTATGCTATTCCACATTCATAATTATAAGAAAGCCATTTCCAACTCTTTGTGGAGAAAATTTAAAAAAATACTTGTAGAAATGGGAACAATTTTTATTTTAGAATCGATTGTTTAGTAGTAATTAATTAAAGCAAATCTGAAGTTAATAAAATTGCAAAACTGTTTTTAAAACCTGGAATTTACCGGAATTCAGATTCGTGTATATCGTAATGACACCAAAATCGTATTATGTATTTTTATTTTTGTGTTTATGCATACAACAAAACTAGAATATTAAGTCGGCATTCAGGCAAGGCTACCGCTAATGATAATTACGGTATTCAACACAGCTATTCAATATCGATAGAACTGTAAGGGAAGGATTAATACTATCAAATATTAATTGCATTAATCTGTGTTGACATGTCAATTGTGCTAGTTAACGAGCGTACGTGTTATTTTATATTTACATTTATTGGTGCCGTATTAAAATCAACAGTATCTTCGTTTTATATAACTTTAAAGTAGGTTTAGGAATTGTTGATACTGCTGGATTCAGTGCTGGTTAATATAAAGTCCATTAGATAGCGTTACCAACACGGCACTGAGATTATCCAGCTTAATGCAACGCCAGTATATCTGGTAGTCAATATTCTGCACTTTTGTCTGTATTGTATATTTTATATGTGTTCATGTTAAGTTTTACAATTCCTTAATTGTTTATTGTGTTTTATTTTTGTTTGTGAAGTTTTTAATTATTGTTGTCACTTAGTTGTGTACTGATACAGGCCTACTCAGTGGCATGAAATAGGAACGCCTATTACCTATATAAAAATTTGGTTTCACAAAAAATTAGCTCAGAGCAGGGGCGTAACTAGCAAATGACCAGGGCCCCCCGACAAGGTAAAGGGGGGCCACCTTCTTTCTTTTTTTACACTTTTAAAATATTCTTGCAAAAATTACTAAGTTATTTTCCAGGCTGGATCAGTGTTGATTTTTAGCGGCTTGAGTGAAGAGTTATCAAAATTCAGTTTTATTGGACCTTATATTTTGAAAAATGTTAATGACGTTGTTCTCCTGCGTAAAGCCGAAAAATTAGCAGACACATCTTCTTCTTGTTCTGGAAGACTATCTGATATATGTTTTCAATTTATTTTAATGAAATTAGTGAATTACAGCTATTACTTGCTTATTAGTTTTAATTTTTGTTACGATTTTTATTATAACATGAGAAAAACAACACTCTAAGAAAACAATATGTGGTTGAAAAAAATCGCCCCCCCCCAAATAAAATCCTAAGTTCGCCACTGTCCATTGCCCTCCTCTAGTGTAAACCTTCACATTCAATCTTCTTAGATCTTCCAGCACATCATTCAACCATCTTCCCTAGACCGGCTCCTCTTTCTGTTTTTATAGACTTGCGCCCTCAGGAAATTCTTTGGCATATACTGATGATCTAGGTGACCTAGCCGTCCTATTAGTTGAGGCTTTACTAATCTTACAAAGTCTTCATGCTTCAATAGCTCGTCTGTCTCCTGGTTATTTCTCGCAGACACATAGAACATGACATTTCCCCAGCATTTAACAACGAGATTCATGATGAGACGTTAAAAGTTACAACAATCAGTGAACTTGCTTCTCTTCTTCACTTTCTTGCGTCCCGCTTTCCGGACGTTTGTACAGCTTTGGCGTTATTTCTGATCATTCCTGTCACAACTGCCAGTGCGGAGCGTTGGCAAAACTTACAGTATACAAAATTAACCGAGAAGCAACACTGACTAGGAAAGATCAGTGACTTATCTAGAAGTTGGCCTGGGGGGGGGGGGCGAGTTCCGGGCGAGTCGGCTTAATACAAAAGAAAAAACAAGTTAAGACTGGTCACCATTACTATCTTTAAAGTGGCTGAAAAACGTGTGGTAACGTCCTGAATTTATTCCCATTAAAATAAACAGTAATAACTCAATAAAAATACGCGTTACTAAAACATTGTTAAAAGATGCTGACTGAATATTTTCCTATATTTCATATTACAAATGCTGCGTAAATGCTGTGTAATAAATCTGTTTGCATAATTAAAAAGAGTTACTAGCTAGCTGACAAACACAGCTGAAAAAATAATAAAGAGATTAACAAAATTCATCAACTTTCGACCCTCCGGGGGGCCAGGCCTCGTTCCCCCCCTCCACTGTAAATACGCTCCTCAGGTAGATTATGATTTAGCAGTCCTAATCATCGAGCAATCTGTAGCTAGGAAGCTGGACTTTGAGGAAGCTATAGCTAACTTTGCCGAGATCAAAGCCTGATGGAAAGACTTTTAAATATAGCATGGAAAACGTTACGTTTACAAAATTTAACTAGAAATAAATAATAATCAAGAATTTATGTTTCCATATAAATATTATCATTTGTTATGTATTTCTTACATACATATGACTCCAGAGGTGAACGATAGGACTCCAACTACCTCCATGTTTCATTATCTTCTTCCTCCAGTCATGAACCAGTTTTGGCTAGTGACGGCCCAGTAGATTCTGTAGGTGTGGAAGTTATTCGAACACTTTAAAAGATGTGAAGATAATAATCTGTATAACTCGAAATGGGTCCACCTTGAAACTTTGCCTCTAGCTACGCTACTGACTCAGAGACTGATACTCTAACTGGCCAGTGGCGGATTAGAAGCGCGTGGTGTCTTATGCTGCCATCACACTAGTCCCCGCCACCCCTCGATTAAAAATACAACTTTTGTCCATTATTTACACTCATAAATGGCATATACTATTTCGAAAGTTAACAATTAATTTATTAAACTCTCAATTTACAATAAATATTTAGCTAAATAGTGGTTACAATGACCATAGTTGTACTTAAGCTTAGAAAATACTAATCAATCTATTTTTTTCTTGATTTTGCCTTAACGAAGTCTTGTACAATTTCTTCTAAATCGAGCGATGGAAGTATCTGGCTTTCAATATTCAACCTTGCTGACGAACATAATCTCTCATCTCCCATAGTTGAACTCAACATATCTCTAATGGTTTTAATACAGAAAATGATCTTTCAGATTCACAGCAGTTAGCTGTTGGAATCGTCAAAAGCAGACGATAAGTCGATTGGAGTGAGGACATTTGTTTTTTATTTGTTTTTTCACATTTATTGTCTTCAAAAAGTTTTTGTGATTTAGGGCTGGATGGTGCCCCACTGAGAGCTCAGGCCCTGGTGACCGGTGCTGCAGCATACCCTAGCGTTATGGATAATCCGCCTCTGTGTCTGGCAATCTGAGTATTTTATTCTGCAACACAAGATATGGAAATTTTAGATTTAGTATACCATTTATTAAGCCAGGATGTCTACGAATACTCAGACACCTAATCAATAGGTTTTTTGATACTAGTTAGGTATCTGATTTCTCGAATCGTACATAAGGAAATTTCTCCTCTTATTCGCATTCAGTACAGTCAGAGTGGCGTGGAATTTGATTTGACACGGCACACGCGGAGATGGCTCAATTCTGTACGGCCATCACACAAAGTGGCGTGACTAACTGGCCTGTAATCTGGAGCGCCCGCCTAAGTTGTAAAGTTTCGAAGCCTGTCACCTTGACTTTTTGGTTTTCGTATATAATTTCAACGATATTCCACACTGCAGGCACCCTACATTACAGTTTACTGCTTCTTCTTCTTCTTCTTCTTCTTCTTCTTCTTCTTCTTCTTCTTCTTCTTCTTCTTCTTCTTCTTCTTCTTCTTCTTCTTCTTCTTCTTCTTCTTCTTCTTCTTCTCTTCAAGGAATAGGTTATATAAACCTGTTCCGGCACCCATCTCATCCTCGGACGACCCACGTCTCTTCTACCGTGGCTTTATAATTCAGTGGCGCTTTCGGCAATCGATCCTCTGTCAACCTTTGCAGATGATCCCACCATTGTCTTCTGGAAATTACAATCCCACCATTGAAATAAATTCATTTATGTCCTTTACTCCGAGTTCTGCTCTGATGTCTTCATTCCTTATTCCATCTTACAATCAATAATTTAAAGTATCTCGAAGAAACTGCATTTCAGCACTCCGAACCCAGCCGCTTTCCTTTTTTGTCATGACCCATGCCTCACTCGCATAAATCAATGTGGATATTGCAATTGTCTTATAAAATTTAATCCTTGTGCTGTGTCTTGTTCTATTTCTAAGATTTCTATGAATCGTACCACAAATATTCCTAAATTTTGAAATATTTGTAGTATCCAAAGCTAAATCCAATCCGAATTCATTTATTCGAAATCTTAAAATTTTACACTGTAGCCAGAATGTACAACCGTTAAGGTATAAACAAATTAGTTTCCGTTATAAAGATTTTTCATTACCGTTTTTCATCATCATCATTATCTTCAAGGATTAAACCAAGGATGGTTTGTTCCGGTCTCAAATAGACAAAGATTAGAGCTGATCACTCCAGCGCTTCCTCGGACGTCCCACATCTCTCCGTCCCTTCGGCTTATAGTTCCACAGTTGTTTGAGGATGCGGCAGTCATCCATTCGGCAAAGACGTTCCCAAAAATTCAGCCGATACCGCGCAATCCTGTCGAGCATACTCATAATATTCAGTTCCTGCCGTATATCTGTGTTTCTTCTATGATCGTGGAAGGTATACCCTGCCACGTGCCTGAGAAATCTCATTTCAGGCGCTTGGATGCGACTGCCCTGGCCTTTCGTTAAAGTCCAATTCTTAGACCCATTAAGAAGTGTGGGAAGAGCCATCACCTTGTAGGATTTTAGGCGTGTTCCTTTACTTGCTGGCTTAAGGGTTCGCCTAATGGTCCCGCACATAAGGTTGAACTTATGGAACTTATTCACAACGTCGTTGCATGCATTATTAGACACACTGTAGCCCAGATATTCAAAATTGCTAACTTGTTCCAGGACAGTACCATCTATAACAACTTTAGCCCTCCGGGATCAGTTCCACGAAAAGCCATCACCTTGGTCTTACGTGTGGATATCTGCAATCCAGAGTCTTTGCAGATTCCATTTAACAAATGTATCGCCATTTGCAATCTGTTTTCAGAGTCCGACAGAATAGCCTGATCGTCCTCAAACAACAAAGTGTCAATTGTAGAGTCACCAATCGTAAAATGTTCTGGAAGAATTACCGTTTTTAATTTTTGTATATACGTCTACTGGACCAGTGGGTGTGGCCTCAAGCTACCGATCTAGAGATCTGGATTCAGTTCCCGGGCGCACCATAAATCGACATGCGCTATTCGCCCCCCCCCCCCATGCTGCCGACTCAGCATGTGGCAGTGAATACGTAAGATAACATCCTGGGGTAATAATGGGCTGCTCAGACGTAGTACTGGCCACACTGTCTTCCATGTACGCCGAAAGATTCATATATGCCAACCTTCCCTGCCTAACTCGTTTTCTGTTTAGGCGGTAAAAAGGGAGCCAAAAAATATAAGTCTAGTGTTTGAATATATCGTCCAAAGTCAGCAATTATTTTTAATGTAAACGGGGAAATTTTTAACTTTTCCCATAAATTGGCGGCACTTTCAGGTCTGTTGGCACACTGGTGTTGTTGGGTCTGTTTAAAATATATGTCTGCTCTCAGACATATTTTTTCACGTTACAGATGATAAATATTTTTGGAGTTGAAAGGAAGAGTACACACGTGACAGGAATACATTGCACTATATTCAAGAGACAATTTATCAGATAGTGAGTTTCTGATAATGCACATCTGCATGTGTATGTACAAGGGGCGAACCTAGGATTTCATTTCGGAGGGGATTTTTTCAACCACATATAATTTTCTTAGAGTATTTTTTCTCATATTATAATGAAAATCGTACCAACAAATTAAAAGTAATGGGTAAATAATGGCTGTAATTCACTAATTTCATAAAAATCAATTAATAACATAGGCCTACAGTTTTACTTGGAAGCCTAATGATAACTTTCTGTGGAATATAAATACTTTAAAGAGAACGTTAAACTTAAGCAAGTAAATTTTGTACATGTATGTGGGTGTTTGTGTTGTAGAGTTACACACAAACAATTTTAAATGAACTTGCGTTTAATTCTACAATATTTTGTTTCTTAGAGCTAGATAGAGTTTATTACAATAACCCATGTCCATTATAAAAAATAATGTTAAGAAATTAAAACTCATCCACATTATGTGCTTTGTGGTTGAAGTTATCAACATGTAACATTAAGTCTAAATATAAAAAGATATGTCCCTATTTATCGTAACCAGCGGAAAAACGTATCGTATCCTACTCTCATTCAAGGCGACTTCTTTTCATTTTTCACCATTTATTTCAACATCTTCTTATATATAAAAATGAATGTTTCTTTGTTTGTCCCGTATGCGTTCCTATACCATTCATCCGATTGCGATGAAACTTCGGCGAGTTGTTGTGCGCACGCCCGCGAAGGTTTCTGAATTTTTTTTCGATGGGGTCCTTTGGGGGGTTCTTTGGGGTCTTCCACAACTCCTCCTAAACCACTGGACCGATTTCAACCAAACTTGGCACAAATATTTTACGCAACGGGAGAACCAACATAGGATAGGTGTTTTTTTCGACGGGGTCCTTTGGGGTCTTCCATATCTCCTCCTAAACCACTGGACCGATTTCAACCAAACTTGGCACAAATATTTTACGCAACGGGAGAACCAACATAGGATATGTGTTTTTTCGATATGATCCTTCGGGGAGTCCTTTGGGGTCTTCCACATCTCCTCTTAAACCACTGGACCGATTTCAACCAAACTTGGCACAAATATTTTACGCAACGGGAGAACCAACATAGGATAGGTGTTTTTTTCGACGGGGTCCTTTGGGGGGTCCTTTGGGGTCTTCCATATCTCCTCCTAAGCCACTGGACCGATTTCAACCAAAGTTGGCACAAATATTTTAGCAACGGGAGAACCAACATAGGATATGTGTTTTTTCGATATGATCCTTCGGGGAGTCCTTTGCGGTCTTCCACATCTCCTCTTAAACCACTGGACCGATTTCAACCAAACTTAGCACAAATATTTTACGCAACGGGAGAACCAACATAGGCTATGTGTTTTTTCGATATGATCCTTCGGGGGGTCCTTTTGGGGGTCCTTTGGGGTCTTCCACATCTCCTCCTAAACCACTGGACCGATTTCAACCAAACTTGGCACAAATATTTACGCAACGGGAGAACCAACACAGGACAGGTGTTTTTTTTTCGATACGATCCTCTGGGGGGTCCTTTGGGGTCTTAAAAAACTATTAGATCTGGTTACTATGGCAACCCAATAGAATAGATTCTGTTCTAAATATATTATTGCATTAAATTGAAGACCACGCGAACGAAGTCGTGGCCAACAGCTATTTATTTTTAAGAAACCTACTTTAATTGAACTTTATTAATTAAACTAACATTTTCATTACGTACAACGTGAAACTCCTTAGCGAAGCACGAGTATTCCGCTAGTCTGTTATATTTATTACTGAATATAAGGCCTATTATTGTAGATTAGTTAAACTTGTCATTGACACAAATAATAATGTTTTTAAATTGACAAAACTTGGAAGTCAGTTAATTACATTTCAAAAAATATAAACAGTTTAAATTTTTAAATTTTTTTTCGGATTTCGGGGGGATATATTCCCCATATCACCCCTAGGCTCGCCCCTGGTATGTACCTATGTAGCATAAATATACGCCAACCTTGAGCCAGAATTTGGCAGAGGTGTAAAAAAGCTATAAACACGGCAAGACGGTAGAGATAGACGATATTCCACGTGAGATACAACGTACAATCCATGAGAGAAACATATTATACTTTTTTAGCGTACCGTGTCACTTATTAAATAATTATATAATTACCTTTATATCCACTTGAGTGACACTAAGTTTCGTCTAGTTATGACGCGTTTCGGGCACAAGGTCCCATCTTCAGATAACACTGAATTTTAAGATCCGTTCTCAAAGATAAAAATTATATCATATCATTTAAAACCACTAATAAATTGGAAAATTACCTCAAAAACAAGAACGAATTACCTTTAAAAAATAAATCCGCTGTTTACAAAATAAAATGTGACGATTGTGAGGCTTTCTACATCGATCAATCAGGCAGATGTTTTTACACGAGATTTTTGGAAGATATTCCCAAACCGAATAATAATAAATCTAATTTTGCGCAACACTTAATATCAAGCGGACACAATTACACTAGCTTTGAAAACAATTTAACAGCATTACATATATGCAAAAAAGGTAAACTGATGGATAGTCTGGAGGAACTTGAAATTTATAAAGCTATAAAAAATACCACCACCAAAAATAATATATTGAATGATCAGGTAAATTTTGCATCGAACAACTTGTTCGACACTGCCATTAGATTAGATTTTAATCTTTGACCAGCCGTGTGACGATCGCGGTAGTGAGTGCACGCATGCGGGAGCTCCGGCCGTTCTTCGTTTAAAATTTCACATGCGATTTAAAGTTTTTATTTATAATGACATAACCACAATCATGGTTACAATTTCATATAGTAATTAGTTTTAAATTAATATCAGTGTTATCTGAAGATGGGACCTTGTGCCCGAAACGCGTCATACTAGACGAAACTTAGTGTCACTCAAATGGATATAAAGGTAATTATATAATGAGAGAAACAGGTTAAGTAGGATGTACATGTACGTAACTGGTATGTTAGACGTATAAAACAGGGTATTATCTTCAAATTTTCAGAACTTAACACAGAACCAAAGAAGTCTTGCACAGACAGATGCGAGTATTTTTGGAAAGTACCACATGCAACCACAGGCTAGATTAATTTTCAAATTATGAAGAAATCATAATTTATATAATTATACCTGATTATACCTATTCACAATTTATATATATTTATACCTTGCACGTAATCTACCAGAAATACAACTTTAAGATCTCAAATACAAAGACAAAAGTGATGGCCTTCTTAGGGAAGAACACTGTAAGGACAAATTTGTAATTGATAATAGTGTTTTGGAGCAGGTATGACATTTTAATTATTTGGGATGTGATATCTCATATAGGAAGGACAACGATATCGAGAAAAAGTTAAACAAATTAAGTTTTACCTGTGGAACAATAAAACGCAGGGGGAGACACAGTTCTATAAGGTCGTGGCTGGGCCGACTTTAATGTATGGATGTGAAACATGGACTCACCTGCAAAAAAATTTCAAAAATACTGGCCTCGGAAATGAAATTTTTAAGAGCAGTGAAGGGATGTAGTTTGCGAGACCGTCTACGAAACGACGACACAAGGGAAGACCTGAAGTTACAGTCGGTTCTGGAGAGAATAATGGAATACAGGCAGAATTGGAAGTCACATGTGGAACGCACAGTAGACTCGCGTATTCCTACACAAGCGTTTGAATATAGGCCAGTGGGGACGAGAGATCGTGGAAGACCCTGGAAAAAATAGTTAGAGACTCTGTGAAGTCGGAACGTGCTATAGCCCAAGTCATGTAGTGCAGAAGAAGAAGATGAAGAAATCGTCAGTTTCGTTTTTCTTAAACACTAAAGAAGTATTTGTCTTGAACGACAAAAGAAAGTAACCATGGACAATTTTCACAATAAAATAAAGCAGCAGTCTACATAATTGAAACTGGCTGCTTTCGCCTTCCGAGTAATCATTAAGTACGAGTTAAGAATTTAGCATGCTGTAGCCTATATATACAGGTCGGTCGTGCAGTGTAGCGGTCAATTCGGAAATTCGGAACATCCCCGATAACAGGAATATTGTAAACAGACGTGTGTGTGTGTTTCATCCGTGCAACCGTAGACTAACCATAGAGTACAAACCCTCCACCCCCAATATTCAGAGCTTTACAAAATTCTATTTTCAATTTCCATTTCCACTGTATCCGGCTTTCTAGATGTCCACCGCCTACCGCCTAGATGTCTAGATATCACTGTCAACGCCTGGATGATCCGAGATAATCATACCAATTAGCCAGTTATGATGTGACTACAGGCAAAATTTACAAAACACTGATCAGGCCAGTCCTGACTTGTGCTTCAGAAACCTGGACAATGACCAAAAAATAGCTAGGGACTTCTACGTTGCTGTGAAAGACGGATTCTAAGAACAATATTTAGAGGAGTACGAGAAAATGGCGCTATAACTACGAACTCTACCATCTTTACAAAGAGCCGGACATTGTCAGGATAATGAAAATATACAGGCTAAGGTAGGTTGGACACATAGAGATAATGGAGGAAGGATAGTCTATGAAACATATTTTCTACCAGAAACCAATGAGTAGCAGAAAAAGGGGAAGACCCCGAAGTAGATTCAATGACGAGATAGAGGAGGACCTCAGAAAATTGAACATTAGAAACTGGAAACCAGGGCACGCAGTAGGGAAGAATGAAGTCGACTCTTGGAGCAGGCCAAGACCCCCCAACTGTTGTAGAGCCACGGCTGATGATGATGATGATGATATAACTACAGGCAGTCCCAGGTTTAATTTTCAGTACTGACTCTGGAAGCTGCCGCTCTCTCTCACTCGCTCTCTCTCTCTCTCTCTCTCTCTCTCTCTCTCTCTCTCTCTCTCTCTCTCTCTCTCTCTCTCTCTCTCTCTCTCTCGTCTTTCCCCCTATACTTCTTTCCTTTTCTGTCGTTGCGATGTTGCCATTCGTATTAAATGTAAAGTAAAAATTTTAACAAGTTTTAAATTGTTTTGATGATGTTTTATACGCTATACTGTACATTTCTGTATAGATTATACTCCTGTAACACAATTATCTTCTTCATAAACAATATGTTATAAATGTTTGTTAGCTTGAACAAGTCAGACCAACGTTTCAATCGACCTGTAACCGTTGCCCTAAAATAAGCTTTATGGAGTTCATTTTTACCGCGTTTATTTACAATATATTCCCTTTGAATATATTTTAATAGTCAAAGCGCAAAAATTAAATTTTTATTGAAGTTTTATCTCTGTAATTAATTAATCCCGGCAGTGTGTATGTTTAAATTTTCGGTCTGTGAGGAAATTTTTATTTCTTGAGATAGACATATTGTATACGCGAGAAAGTTGTTGTAAACAATCTAACGTTATTTTTAATGCAAATTCTAATATTCTAAATTCTAATATACGATGGTTTGGACCATATCTACAAAAATTATTTGCAATGTTTATTCCGTACGTTTCTGGAGACTAGCGAGGCATCGGCGCCAAGTCTTGTCGCCAGCTTATTTCGCGTTAACTTGTTTTACTTATACGAGTTTTGCGTTTATAATAAAAATATACGTTTACACACAGGGTCGGATTAGAATGGCGTGGTGCACTATGCTGCCATCAGACTGGTGCCACCCCACCCCCCCACGATTCAAAATTCAACCTTTTATCCATTATTGACACTGTTAAATGGCATACACAATTTCAAAAGTTAACAATTATTTTATTGAACTCTCAAATTACAACAAATATTTAGTTTCATTGGGATTACATTGAGCATATTGGTACTTAGGCTGAGAAAATACTAATCGAACCATTTTTTTTCTTGATTTTGCCTTAACGAAGTCTTGTATAATTTCTTTTAAATCGAGCGATTCAAGTATCTTGCTTTCAATATTCAACCTTGCTAACGAAGATAATCTCTCATCTTCCGTAGTTGAACTCAACATATCTTTAATGCGTTTTAATACAGAAAATGCTCTTTCAGATTCACAGTTAGCTATTGGAATCGTCAAAAGCAGACGATAAGCAATGTATATATTCTGAAATACATCAATCATTTTACAATCCATAATCCAGTTTAATACTTTTTAGCGGACAAATTATAGTATCACGGAATAATCAATTATCTTCATTCGAATTACTTGAAAAGAAAACCTATTTCTTGTAATATTACTCGGGGCACAAAGTATTTCAGTTCTATTAGAAGATCGTCGAAAAATGAGAACACATATTTTTATGGTTTTGGATTGATGACATTTTTGTTTTGTTTTAAATTTATCTTCAAAAAGTTTTTGTGATTTAGGGCTGGATGGCGCCCCCTCTGACAGCTGAGGCCCTGGTGCCCGGTGCTGCAGCATACCGAAGCGTTATGGTTAATCCGCTACTGTTTACAAAAATTTCATGTCCAGTATTAAACAGACAGCTGTAACGTGCAAAATGTGTGATGCAATGCGCGGAGTGCACTGTTCACCACACAGGAAACATGGCAACAGTGCAGTCAATTTAACCGATACTGAAAATTCAATGTGGGACGTCCTGTGTCTACTTAGCTCATTCGTATTATCTGCTGAAGAAATTGGTTACCACGTCGCTTACTTTTACCTGTAAACAAGAATGGTGAAGAGTACACCTTGACCTAGATCTTGTAATTTTGTCTCCTCTTAGTGTGTTGGTTATTTGTAAAGTGAGAACGAGTTCTGTATAGCTCTTTCACGCTGCGTATGTAGTCTCTCAGATCACTGCCACGCAATGAAACATGAAATTGTAATATGTAACTTCAAATCACGCACGTATTTCCATCGTCAGTCATCAGTCTTCTGATTGGTTTGATGCAATAATTCTACTGTCCCTGTACTGGACAAAAGTTTCTTCACCTCAGCATAATTCTTATTACAACAGATCAGCAGTTATGTAGTTATGTTAAAACAGTTTTTCCTTTATTGGTCCGGCGTCCTTCCTACTAAGCAAGGACGCCTCATTATATAATATACCTTCTCCTGAGTTTTTTTTTTTTTTTTTTTGCAGAATTCACTTCTCTCTCCAATTCTCTCAAATTCAAAACTCTTCATTTCTCACCCCGCATGTTTCTCTGATCTTCATCATGTTTCTGTGGAACCATTTTTTCTAAAGCATTAATTCTCAGCTAATCTGCTATTCAAAGGACCGCGCCTAGCTGGCATAAGATCAGCATCCCACGTTTATAGATTCTAATACTGTTTCTTAACGTTTAGTCCGTGTTTGATATGAGTATTCGTTTCTTTTGAAAGACCATTCTCTTTGCTTTTATAACTATACAAAAGAAATTGATTGCATGACGCTACTAAATATTATTGGCTCCAATTTTGTCACGTGCGACAAAACAAACACTTAAAGAAAAGTATCAAAAAACATAGTAATAAAACCATCTGTTACCATAGTATTATTTTTCTATTGTTTATTATCAGCTGTTTGACACCAACCTAAACAAAACAAATAAAAATATCGGTATGGAGAACCATACATGACTTCCATATCCTAAGATTTATATTTAAAATCATTTTCAGCCAAACAGCCAGGGAAGGAATTTTAACAAAAAAATACTTCTTTCTTGCCAATAACGTAGTACACATATAAAAAATATTATCCCCTCCCCCTTCAACTATAATTTTGATTTATAGAAAATTACCCCCAGCCCGTTCAACTAGCCTCTTCATTTATAGATATTTCATCTACGTTTCTACAGTGGATTATTAAGATCTTATCAGGATACTTTATCAAAATTAAGTACTTTACTCATGTTACAACAAAAAATGTTTCAGGTAAACTGCCCTTTCCCCGTAACCAATCTTCACCAAAATCAACAGACATTGAGTTCTCTATAGCTGAGGCACATATGTAAAAAATTATTTGATTCTGTTTGAATTTACGGCAGTTATGGTTCGTCATATAAAAAATTACCCATGTTAAAACATAAAACATGAGATTTATAAAACATATCTAAGATTTATATTTAAAATCATTTTTGAAATAAAATATTTTCATAGAACCTACTAACGCTGGGGAAATCTGAGGAGCCAATCAGAGTTGGGCCTACCTGTCACTCTGCTGAATTTGGTGGAAAGCCCTGTCACTGTCGTCAAAGTATCAGCCTTGACAGGGTCCTCTTTTTCTGCAAAATGGGAGAGGCTTGAGATGGAGTGAGTGACATGGTCCCCACCTCAATGAAGAACCCATTGTTTTATAAAAATATATTTAAATTTTGAAAACTGAAAATTCTTTTCTTGTTGTAAATATTTATATTTTATAATCAAAATGACTTTATCAAAAAACAAACACAATTTTTTTATAATAAGTACTTACATATGTTTCTTAATATGCTTACTTTTTCTTCAGTGTTGATGATCATTTCCAAACATTCTGACAAAATTGTATCTACAGAACAGTTAACATTCCCCAGGTTTCCATTTCTGCTAATTTCTCATTACACCTTCCACTAACGTATTATTAACCATTTCATAAACTACTGTATAATCTTTTCAGATTTTGTGGTACAAAATCTGAAATTTTCAGATTGCCTGGCAACAAGATTATTTTATTTTCAACAATTACCATTGTTTGAAAAAGTTTAAATGAATTTTCAAGTACTATACTCTTGTTAAAATGTAAAAGGTTGCAGGTAAACTACCCCTTCCCCTTAACCGATCTTCACCAAAATCTAAAGGCCTTGAGTCCTCTACAATTCACTGACGTATGCAAACAAAATTTTAATTTGATTCTGTTTGAATTTGCGGCAGTTATCGTTTGCCATAGAAAATACGCTTGATAAAAAACGTTGCAGGTAAACTACCCCTTCCCCTCAACCGATCTTCACCAAAAACAATAGGTCTTGAGTACTCTACAAGTCAGGGCTGTACGCAGAAAATTATTTGATTCTGTTTGAATTTGCGGCTGTTATCGTTTGCCATAGAAAATACCCTTGTTA
Organism: Magicicada septendecula; assembly: GCA_034769895.1. NCBI lineage: Eukaryota > Metazoa > Arthropoda > Insecta > Hemiptera > Cicadidae > Magicicada > Magicicada septendecula. Next base: position 312,419,056 of record CM068376.1, read on the forward strand.
AAAAAACGTTGTAGGTAAACTACCCCTTTCCCTTAACCGATCTTCACCAAAAACAATAGATCTTGAGAACTCTATAATTTAGGGCTGTATGCAAATAATGTTTTGATTCTGTTTGAATTTGCGGCTGTTATCGTTTGCCATAGGAAATACCCTTGTTAAAACATAAAACGTTACAGGTAAACTACCCCTTTCCCTTAACCGATCTTCACCAAAAACAACAGGTCTTGAGAACTCTACAATTTAGGGCTGTATGCGAAACATTATTTGATTATGTTTGAATTTGCGGCTGTTATCGTTTGCCAAAAAAAAAATTTCCCTTGATAAAAAAAACCGTTGCAGGTAAACTACCCCTTTCCCTTAACCGATCTTCACCAAAACCAATAGGTCGTGAGTACTCTTCAAATCAGAGCTGTATGCAAAACATTATTTGATTCTGTTTGAATTTGCGGCAGTTATCGTTTGCCATAGAAAATACGCTTGATAAAAAACGTTGCAGGTAAACTACCCCTTCCCCTTAACCGATCTTCACCAAAAACAATAAGTCTTGAGCACTCTACAAATAAGGGCTGTATGCAGAAAATTATTTTATTCTGTTTGAATTTGCGGCTGTTATCGTTTTCCATAGAAAATACCCTTGTTAAAAAAACGTTGCAGGTAAACTACCCCTTTCCCTTAACCGATCTTCACCAAAAACAATAGGTCTTGAGAACTCTACAATTTAGGGCTGTATGCAAATAATCTTTTGATTCTGTTTGAATTTGCGGCTGTTATCGTTTGCCATAGGAAATACCCTTGTTAAAACATAAAACGTTACAGGTAAACTACCCCTTTCCCTTAACCGATCTTCACCAAAAACAATAGGTCTTGAGAACTCTACAATTCAGGGCTGTATGCGAAACATTATTTGATTCTGTTTGAATTTGCGGCAGTTATCGTTTGCCAAAAAAAAAATTTCCCTTGATAAAAAAAAATGTTGCAGGTAAACTACCCCTTTCCCTCAACCGATCTTCACCAAAAACAATAGGTCGCGAGTACTCTACAAGTCAGGGCTGTATGCATATAATTATTTGATTCTGTTTGAATTTGCGGCAGTTATCGTTTGCCATAGAAAAAAAATCTACAGACACACACAGACAGACACACAGATAGACAGACAGACACACACACAGACACTTTTCGGAAAACGACTTTTTTTCATGTTTTGAGTGTAGTAGAATCAGAATCTGCAATAATCTCGAACACGATTTTTTTTGCCATCACCATACTTCCATTCCTTAAGGAATATGGAAGTAAAAAATTACCTGCTAAAATTCTTAGGAAAGGCACACATTTTTCTTAAAAAGTTATATTTTTGATCCTCTTAAGCAGTTGTAAGTTTTTATTAATGTAAACATCGGTACAGATATCGGCTCTTGCATTGTTACCCTCATGGTGTTGTCACTTAATGAGAAAAACACTCAGTCTCTTTACTTGTTTGACTAATGTCGTAAATTCATTTTGTTTTAATTGTCTCCAAGTCACGTTACTAACTATTTAGAATTAATATTAGGCAATTACCTGTATTAACTTCCGTCTTGTGACTTATTTGGTTTTTTCTTAAAACGACGCGTTTCGAGACTAAATTCTCATCATCAGGTTTCAATACTATAAAACATCAAATTCACCCAAAAGGGGTCGTCAACTAGTTAAAACACACAAAAAACACCACACATAATTTAATACCGACACAGTCCGATGCGCATCGTCTCGTTGCCAACGACCAACTGTTGCACTTTGTCTTACATGACCGTTATCATTGCCCGTTGACCCATCGATATCGATGGCCGTGTTATACAGCAGATTCGATCGGAACGAAATTTTGTCATTAAGTAGCTGGTCCGTTTGTAACTTAGAAGCCTTGTATATCTCATATTCCTCCACATACATGAACGCTGTGGAGGAATATGAGATATACAAGGCTTCTAAGTTACAAACGGACCAGCTACTTAATGACAAAATTTCGTTCCGATCGAATCTGCTGTATAACACGGCCATCGATATCGATGGGTCAACGGGCAATGATAACGGTCATGTAAGACAAAGTGCAACAGTTGGTCGTTGGCAACGAGACGATGCGCATCGGACTGTGTCGGTATTAAATTATGTGTGGTGTTTTTTGTGTGTTTTAACTAGTTGACGACCCCTTTTGGGTGAATTTGATGTTTTATAGTATTGAAACCTGATGATGAGAATTTAGTCTCGAAACGCGTCGTTTTAAGAAAAAACCAAATAAGTCACAAGACGGAAGTTAATACAGGTAACTTAATTGCCTAATATTAATTTTAAATAATGTCGTAAAATACACAAGAAAATACAGTAAACCAACAAAATAGTCTTATTCAAGTCATACTTCAGTTGCGTAACTATGGAGAGGATCCCCTACCCTAGACCTATTAAAATGTCAGCGAAAATCCATAGTCGCTTAACGTGGATCTATTATAAGCTAGTTAATACTACTACTCCACGGCGCTACAGTTCATGAAGAGTGACGTGCCTCCACTGCTCTCTATCCTGTGCGACTCTTCGCCACCTTCCGACCCCCAGTCTTCTCATAGCTTCATCTACGTCGTCCTAAACGTCTTGGCCTCCCTCTTGCTCTCCTTCCTCCTGGTCCTCCAATTAATACTTTTTTCACTGCAATTTCCTCTGTCATTCTTTGTACGCGACTAAGTCAGTTACGTATGCTAAAATAAGATGTATAAATACATTATAGAAATATAAGTCATTACAGCATTTGTAAATTAATAAAATAAAGTCGAAGTTCCTTAACAATGACAATCGCTCAACGCTTGGTGAAAAACGTACGTATATCCAGCGCTAAATATATTTTATAAAGTGTATTTATAAAATTATATGAGAAGAATATTGAATTTCTCATTTGTCCTGAGGAAAATGGGGAGTCCAACCTTTAAGCTGTCCCCTCTCCCCGGAGCAGTATTAGTTAGTTGTGCCACTGGCGTGCTAAACCGGGGGGGGGGGCACTTCTGCATGTGGTAGTAAGGGGAGCCATAGAACCTTTGTACTAGAGCCAGAAGTAAGCATTATCCCCTCCCATGTTACGTAAATAAACAGAAATAATTTGGTCTTCTTCTTCTTCTTCTCTTCAAGGATTAGGTTATATAAACCTGTTCCGGCACTCATCTCATCCTCGGACGACCCACGTCTCTTCTACCAATGGTTTTATATTTAGTGCCGCTTTCGGCAATCGATCCCTCTGTCATCTGTTTGCAGATGATCCCACCATTGTCTTATGTAAATTGAAATAATTTCATTTATGTCCTTTACTTCGAGTTCTGCTCTGATATCCTCATTCCTTATTCTATCTTGCAATGTATAATTTAAAGTATTTCGAAGAAACTGCATTTCAGCATTCTGAATCTTGCCGCATTCCTTTTTTGTCATGACCCACGCCTCACTCGCATAAATCAACGTGGGTATTGCAGTTGTCTTATAAAATTTAATCCTTGTGCTGTGTCTTGTTTTATTTCTAAGATTTCTGTGAATCGTACCACAACTATTCCTAAATTTATTTATCTTCTCTTTTATATCATATTCAGATTCATAGCTTACTGCACATCCGAGGTATTTAAAACCGCTCACTTGTTCTAAAGTGCTGTTGTTTATAACTATCTTTGTCCTCACTGGATATTTATCTTTAAAGGCCATGGTTTTGGTCTTTCTTACTGAAACTGTCAGTAAGTACTCTCCTGCCACTTCTTGTAACCGAAACATAGCTCTTTGTAAATCATCCTCATTTTCATGAATAAGAACTATGTCATCCGCATATAGCAGGGAACCCATACAAATTGATTTGTTAAGCTGTATTCCGAAGTCACTCTGGATGTCCATGTTCTCAACATGTCGTCAGTGTATACAATAAATAATTCGGTAAGTTGTTTTAACAGTAACAGATGAAGAAGTGTTCGTGAGCAAAGGCTTTCAAATCATTGTCACTTTAATCCATTCACTTGCAGGGAATCAAGTTTCGTGTGTTACAATTTTACATTATAATAACACTGAATGCTCGGAAACCTAATTTAAAACTTCTTATAGGGATAAATCCAATTAACGCCAAAGCACGTAATAACACACAACAGAAATACAACAATGAAAATCTACATATGAAGGGAAGTGAAGGTACCGTATATGTGATATTTATATAAGAGCGCACTCTACCGACAACGCTTCGACACGAATCTATAACCGGGGCTTGTTCCTCATTGTGTTTGACAAATGTAACAGATACACACACACACACGACCAACTTAAGCTCCTGTTTTATTGATAATGCAAATGTCTTTTTCTTTCTTCTGGAATGATACCTACGCTACGTAGTTTATGCAAGAAACTGGAAAGTGTATGCGACACAACTGGGAAACAAAACTATTGGCCATTGCCGTTTTGAAACAAATGTGATTACGAAAGTGTTACATTCCCGTTAAAATATATCCCATTGAACATTCTCTACATTCTATATTAACGTACAACACGGGCTTGATCCTAGCGAACATACGGAATTTTTAATATGCCGAGCCCCAACAATTTGATAAAATCGCACATATCTACGTGGGATATGAAATTAAAAAAAAAACTTTTGTTGTTAAAATTCCTTCCCGGGCTGTTTGGGCGTAGTCCAATGTTTTCTGCAAAATCAGACGTTTCGGCAGTGCAATCGACTGCAATCATCAGCGAAAATCGAGTGCTATAACGTGAGGTGGTACACGTTAGTGACCACAGTACCGTGGTTAAGGCTGGAGAAGTCCTGTGAAAACAGTACTGTTGTCATTAACGTATACGACCTCACGTTAGCGTGACTCGATTTTACACTGAAGATGGCAGTCGATGGCACTGCCGAAACGTCTGATTTTGTAGAATACAATGGACCACGGCCAAACAGCCCGGGAAGGAATTTTAACAACAAAATTTTGATTAATTTCATATACCACGTAGATAGGTGCGATTTTATCAAATTGTTAGGCCTCGGCATATTAAAAATTCCGTATGTTCGCTAGGATTAATATAGATATATTAATCGTATAGTATCATATATTATATATCATATAATATATATTATATAATATATATCATAATACATATATTATGTATCATATATCATATTAATCGTATATAATCGTATAGTCCGTGTGATACGTTAATATAGAATGTAGAGAATGTTCAATGGGAATAAGCCCGTGTAAGTCTAATTAAACAAAATTTTATTCATAATCTGAATATAGTGTTGAGTTTTGGGAATTTCAAAATTTAGGACACCAAAGGCGGCCGTCAGACTAGAGGGAATTACACCAAAATCCTAATGTTGCGTTTGCTGAACACTTTTTAGCTGTAGGGGCACTACGAGCCAAAAACGGAACTCAAAATTTGAGAAACTTGTAAAAATCTGTGAGTGAAGTAACGTATGAGGAATTTTGTTCAAAATATAAACTGGGTGTCTTTAATAATTTAACATATAATATATCACAACACTTCTTGCAAATTTTGGATAACTCAGTATCTTTAATAATTTAACATAATTGATATCTTTCAATACTTCTTGCAAATTTAGGATCGCCTTAAAAAAGTTTGTAAGCTGACGTTTGCAATATTTTGTAAAGCATTACGTATAAGCCAATATATATCTATGGAAACAGTTATAAATTAAAAATTCAGGACTAAATTATTTGTTTTATTTGTTATTTAGGCACTGTGGTTATAAATTCGACTAATAAGCACACGACGTAGTTAGAAAGTTTTAGTGTTTGTTTTATGGTTGTCTGCTTTACAATTGCTATTTTTACTAATTCTACTAACAAGATAGTAAAATGGCCAGAGGTTTTCATAATTTTTCTGATACTTTAAGAATTATCTTATATCTGAATTTACCTAATAATAAATATATTTCGTGCAAAATAATGAGCGAGTGCTGCGGCTCAGGGAGATTACTAGTCATCATCATCTTCTTAATGATTTTAGGCTTTAGTGGCCTGTTCCTATTCCACAGTCCATCGTTTCTTAGGTCTACCAGCTTTTCTTCTGCCTTTGTAATCTTTCGCCATCTTCGGTATTCTACTGTCTTCCATTCTATTGATGTGTTGAATCCATTTTCTTCTGTATTCTTTAATACTTTCATTAACTGCAAAAATATCTAAATCAGTTCTTATCTCTTCATTTCTTATATGATCTCGTCTATTACGCCTTTTAACTGATCTCAGAAATTTCATTTCCGCTGTTCGTATCTTCTGTTCATTTTTTTTCTTTATGACCCAAGTTTCAGAACGATACAGTAGTGTAGGTATTGCCATTGTTTTATAACATTTTATTTGGCTTTCTTTTCTACATTTATTTCCCAACGTTCTTAAATCGTTCTACTCATTCTTGTGAAATTCGTCACTTTATTTTCTATATCTCTATCTTGATCATAAGTAATGCCACGTCCAAGACAGTTGAAATGTCTTACTTGTTCTATGCATGTGTTGTCTACGCATATTTTGGTCATCCCCTATAAAGGCCATTACTGTTGTCTTTGATTAAGATATGTTACAGTTATATTCTTTTCCTGTTTTATGTAAGATGTATATTGCTCGCTGGACATCATCTTCTGAAGTGGCGAATATAGCTTGGTCATCCGCGAAGAGAATGGTTTTCAAGCTTTTATTTCGATGGGAGATTACTAGTTGTAGATAATATTTACAACTCTGCCAACGGTGTTAACACTGCCGGTCCCAAGCCCGGGGCCTCATCTCACAATTGATGAGGAAGGAGGAGGGGGAGGAGTAACACCTCGCAAAAAAACCTGGATCCATCTGGCTCCGGATGCTAGCACCCTGTAAGGGCCCCTAGCCAAGGATATGGTGAAGATCTCAACAGCGGATGCGGCAGAGTAGGGTGCCTACGGTATGGCCCAAAGGGCAACCCATTCTCCCTGGGGTAAATAGAGGGAATCGCTGCCTTGCGATGAAGTGGGATCTTCAGAGGCTAAGGGAGTAAACCCTGACAGAAAATCAGCGTAGACCAGGCTCTCAGCTGTAGTGAAAACAGCTGGTCTAGGGGACGGAAACCCTGAATAAAAATGACCCGGTCGGTCCTCCAGATTGGAGGTTGGGCGAAGGGGCAACAACCCCTCCCCGTAAAACCAATATGTTCAGGAACCTATATCGTGCCTCGGAATATGGATGGGATTAAACGGCAACGACTTAGGCACAAGAAACGTTAGATCATTGATGAAAACAGGAGCAGTGAAAGATCTACTACTACAGACACAGGAAGACAATGATCTAGCCACCACCATCGACTGCATATATTGCAATGGGCAGAACACATAATTAGGATGGAAGGCAACCGAATACCTAGGAAGGTACTGTTTAGTCAAATCGACTGCAGAAGGCCTGTCGGAAGACCCAAGCATCGCTGGATTGACGCAGTGGAGAGGGATGCTGATACTTTACTTAAAATAAAACGATGGACATCGATCACCAAGGACAGGGAAAATGGAGGCGTAAGGTACGGATGCTAAGGTACGACTCCGAACTGTGTCGCCATAGAAGAAGAAGAAGAAGATAATATTTACAACCATCATAAAATGACAATAAAATAACGCAAACTCACAGTTTACAGCTGAGTGAGATATTTCGGGGCGGGGAATTGTAAAACGTTCTTAGAGAGGGGAGTACCTGTGGGGGAGTATGAAAACGAGCGCAGCAGACAACACACACACACACAGGACTGTCGCTACCATTTTACACTAGTCCGTCAAGTGGCGAACATAAACCCGCTGCACTTGTCCGTGTTCCGGCAACGCAGAGCGCACAGCCTCACACAACGCAAAAACATCGTTGAATAAATATGAAAGGAAAGACGGGTGGGCGTAAAATTGTTTTGACTTCTGACCTTAAATGCGAGAAAATTGTTTTCGTAATCATCGGTGTGGACTAACCGTCGGCCGTATTCAATTCGTTGCACTTCAAAATGAATACAAATTTCTGTTGTAGAAAATATCTTTTGTAAACAACGTCGTTGGCTACTTAGAAGCGATACAGAACGTGTTCGTAAAATATCAGTTACACGAGTTATAATTTTGTATTCCAGTGAAGACATCGTATTAGCATCGTTTTCATTCTTTTTTTATTTTGATCTCGTCTGCAAAACGTGTGATTAATATTATGTTACAATGTAGTTGACTTATCCCTAATTTAATCTGCAGTCGGTAATGGGTGAACTCGTAGTACTGTAGATATGTTCTGGACAAGAATATACGTAATTTCTGTATGACAGAATCAGGGGCGGACTGGCCAGGTCGGCTGGTCGGTGAACGCCGAGGGCCTCTGGCCCCGAGGAGGCTCAGGAGGCCCCCGAGCGATGAAAATTTTATTTCTAGAAAAAACGAGAAATATGTATTTTTTACGGTTATTAAAAAACTTTTCTCGTCTAAATATTGTTGGAAATAAATCTTCAGGATTTATTTTGGTCAGATTGGAAGTGATCACTTCTCAGCCTTGTTTATATACAGCCTATTTAGTATTTACTAATGGAGGAAAGCGAAGGAGGTTACTGTAGAGTTACTGTCAAGTACTTTATATTATTTGTCCTTTGAGATAAATTACATTTTGGATTTAATTTTTTTTTTACGACTTTATATTAGCTACTTATAAATCTGTATTGTAAGTTTCATTGAATAAATAGCGTGATTATTTCCAGTAGTATTTATTGGTAACTTACCCTATATATATATTGCAATGTGACAGGCTGTCACACTATATGTAAATGTGGAGCATAATTATTATCAGCTGTTATGAGTGTCCAGGATGATTGAAGAATGTTTGAAAGTAAAATAATATTGTTAAAAATTAAAATTAATAGGATAAATTAGTAATAAGACAATGTAAAGACTATGAAGATATAGTTTAATATGCGAGTGAAGTGTTGTGTAGTGAAGGTTATGGAAGATTATTCATATGTAATAAAGCATTGTTATAGAAAATTCAAGAATAAGGAAGTCAATGAACACGTGGCGAGTCCAGAATGTTCGTCCGAATATCATAGAATCTATAGAAAATACGCCTACGCGCATGTAGGCTGTGACGTCATTCTACAGCGCTGCTGCGTGCATTGTGCAAGATTATAAAAGCAGTCCGCAGTCTCCATCTAATTCTCTTAGAGCGAGTCTTCATACAGCACTCAGCGAAAGCAGTCGCGGTGGTCATCGTCCAGTCAACATCAATTCCAGGCAGTCCTTGGGGCCCGTGGAGTCGAGATAGCAGCGAGTGTCGGCAGGGAACAACTACGGAGTAAGAGATAGTCTACAACAGTTCCTGAGCTTCGTTTTGGTGATCGTGGCGGCTGAAAACGGACACCTAGAGCAAGGCAGTTCCTGGAGGCGGTTGCTGGAACGTGGAACCAGGACGACGGATCGCTGGGGGCCGGCATCGAGATCGTCGACCGGGAAGACAACGAAGACAACAGAACAGGGAAGCAAAATTTAACTAAATTTGTTTTCAAAGTATAAAGCTTTCAATAGAAAAAGAAAGAACTTTTGAACATTTAAAAATTATATCACTGTGTAAAGTAAAGAAGACATTTATTTTAAATATAATTTTGTTTAAAGAAGACTTTGAACATTTACAATTTACAT